>VFFE01009208.1:1492294-1509466 GCA_008921705.1 Burhinus oedicnemus
GGGGGTTACCAGGACCACAAGTCCTAACAAGTTCTGGGCTTGTGCAACCAGTGGAAAGTACTGGACTATTCCATTGTCCATGCTGGGCTGGAGTGGAAAAGTACCTGACGAAAGTCAATTATCTCGGACCCTATAAGTAGCGATTCTAATGAAGACCCTTTGAGCGCTTCTGGATCGCAGCGGGCTGTGGCCAGGACCTCCCCTGTCAGGTAAAACTTCGCGAGGACAAGAAGACCAGGGCGAGCTACTTACTCTCTCTCGCGAGCCTCAACAATCGCCCGTTGAGGAATGCCGGTATATTGTGAGTATTTGCTCTAACTCAAAAGGTGAATTTTAACTATAGACCGGTCTCTCTCGTTTCATCCACCTCTCCATTTATATGTTTGTGTGCTTTAGCTTTATGGATGTTCTTCCATTTTCCGTGCACGTGTAGGGGTTAAAAGGGATATCCACTGATTCAATAAGTTGTGTGTGTGCGCACTCACATGCTTTGTTTATATATATATATATATTAATTTGGAATTTTTATATTTCTATTAGTTTGGGATACCTTCTAGTAAGTTAGTGTGAATCTTGCCATCTTCGAATCTGTAATTAAGTCGCTGTTGATTTGTTGATTTATTTAGTTAAATTACCTTTCCAAATCTTTAATTCAGTTAATGATTAAGTGCTGCTAGAACTCAATCCCTTGATCTACCTCAAATCACAAATAAACCAAATTGCTGCTAAATCATAACTGTGTCTGATACTTCCATCCCGCGACACATGGAACTAAGGAAGTCTGTTGCCATCCAGACTCCAACCCCACAGATGGCATGGGTGGGAATATGAACTCTGAAAACTCAAAGACATGAGAGAGAGGTAATTCGTGTCACTGTGAGAAGACTCCAAAGAACAGAGGAAAAGAAACGGAGGAGAATAAACATACAGGAACAAAATGATGTAAAGATAATGTTTCAGAAATTATATATTTAATTGGGTGCTACCGTTTTATATACATATGGCTGTATTAATTTAGAAATTGGGAGGACTGCGTGAACAAGTCATTCTGAAGGTGTGCAACTCATTTATCGTGGAAGGAGGGAAATGAGTCGGGAAGCAAGTCAGAGTTGCAAGTGAGAGGAACAAAAAGGGAAAGAGAATTATGATACAAGAGTGGTTTGAAGTAAGGCTGAGACAAAGGCCATGACACTAATGAAACTGTCCAAGTAAGGATCTCCCAAAATCTTTATCCATGAATTGGAATAATTGAATTTAAGGTTTGTACAGAAACCACGGAACCATTAATGGCAAACTCAAGCTTACAAAGAGAACCTCCAAGAGAGTCGCTATTCAACTTTGCGCATGATACTTCATCACTTACTGATTATGAATGCCGCTATACGCGCTGGAAAACTAAATATAGTGCACGCAAGCATACAGACAAATATATGTAGAGGGTAGGATAAAAGGTGGAAAGACAAGACCATTTATCAAGATACATGTTGCCTGCATGTGAAAATGCATTTTGGAGAAATAGGTTTTTGTTGTGTGGGTGGTTTTTTTTTGTTTGGGGTTTGGTGGTTTTTTTTATATATATATACGCACACACGCGTGCATCCTTTTTAGGTATGACAAGGAGAACTGTCACATTCAAGATCGTTGCTTCTACTTCTATACCTACTTCATCCAACATTCCTTGGAAAAAACTCTGTCTGTGCCCCAAACACGACTATAAATACAATCAGAAATATATTACTAGTTAATATGTACAAGTAGTTAGACCAAAATGATAAGTTTTACAAGATTATTAAAACAATGACAAGTTTTTTTATACATGTATAATAGCACACATTTTAGGCACATGCAAACGTATGTATTTATAAATATGTAATTTTTTTTAATGCAGATCATACCCATTTTGTATTGTGTTAGCTGTAATCTCTTCTAGGCAGGGACTTTGCCTTCCCAGTTGTTTGCCAAGAGCAAGACATACTGTTTGTATAATATTAATTACTAATATTAATTAGTAATTGAGCTTGATATTTCCGTAATTTACATCTTGAGAAATAACACAAAGGGTTTTGGCCAAGAATATATACAGATAATGATGAAAGAAAATATGCCGCACCAGCTGGAAACAACCAGCATAGTTATCAGAAATTAATAAGCATTGGTTATGGACTATTAATTCAATTTTGGTGGGTTTTTTTGTTGTTTTGTTTGTTTGTTTGTTTTTGTTTTTTCTTTTGTTGTTGTTGTTGTTGTTGTTGTTTGTTTTGGGTTTTTTTTGTTTTGTTTTTTGTTTGGTTGGTTTTTTTTAGATTTTTTTTTTGGGGGGGGGGGTTTGTTTTTAACCAGCATTCGGATTTAACATTTGTTGGCATGAGAATTAATGTTCTCCATACTTGCAGACATGAAATTATTTCTTGTTTCTGTTTTTCCAAAATTTCTTATTGAAAGGGCTCTGTATGGATATATAAATTGAATTGAAAGAACTTAAATCCTCTTCTGTTAGCAAAAAAGATATTAACTAAGATTTTTTGTAGATAAGGGAATTCACTTGCTTAATGCAATCCTATCTCTGAAGCAAAATATAAAAATTAAAAAGTATTTTCTTACCATGCTTAAGCAAGGAGAGGAAATAATATTTTTTCTCTTGTTACTGTTTTGAGTTCTGGGTGGCTGATTAATAATGGAACCTGAGGGTACTCAGTGCTTTACAAGAACAAGGATGATTCATAAAATTGTAGAATCATAGAATGATTAGAGTTGGACGGGACTTTAGAGATCATCCAGTTCCAACCCCCCTGCCATGGGCACCTTCCATTAGACCAGGTTGCTCAAAGCCCCATCCAACCTGGCCTTGAACACCTCCAGGGATGGGGCAGCCACAGCTTCTCTGGGCAACCTGGGCCAGTGTCTCACCACCCTCACAGTAAAGAGTTTTTTCCTAATGTCTAATCTAAATCTCCCCTCTTCCAGTTTGAAGCCACTACCCCTCGTCCTATCCCTACATGCCCTTGTAAAAAGTCCCTCCCCAGCTTTCTTGTAGGCCCCTTTCAGATACTGGGAGGGGCTGTAAGGTCTCCCTGGAGCCTTCTCTTCTCCAGGCTGAACAATCCCAACTCTCTCAGCCTGTCCTCACAGCAGAGGGGCTCCAGCCCTCTCGTCATCTCCATGGCCTCCTCTGGACCCGCTCCAACAGGTCCATGTCCTTCTTATGCCGGGGGCTCCAGAGCTGGAGACAGCACTCCAGGTGGGGTCTCACGAGAGCGGAGTAGAGGGGCAGAATCCCCTCCCTCGCCCTGCTGGCCATTCTATAGACATTAATCTATATGCAGCCATTTATCATTAGTACATATTCAAATTATTTAATGAAGGCAACAGTGACAGCAATTCAACTTCTAACCTGATGTTTACTTAAAACGTTTGTAACCTAGTGTGTCTTGAACCTATATCTCCAGATCCTTCCAAAAAAACCTTCTAAGCAATAAGTTGCAAAACTCACTCTTCTACATAACCTGCTGCGTGTTATGCTGTGTATTTCAAAGATGATCATCTACCTGTTGAAGGGAACGAGCTATGAAATACAACTTCTAAGGATAGAAAAAGATGCAGATGATGCAAAAGCAGGAATCACCCAGTGTTACACAAGTATATACTTCAAGAGACCAAAGCTATGAAAAAATTATAGATTGATTATCTGCCAACATTCAAATTTACATTAGTAAATACTATCTATTAGTGTAAACCCAAGTATTCATTAATTCCTCTTGAATTATGAGGTAACACAATGTATCCATCTGAACAGAAACATGCATCTTTCTTTGCAAGACTAGGGACTTATCTTGAGCAGTGAAAAAGAACTTTTCAAATCGTTAATATATCACAATTACCACAAAGTAATTATGTATTAATCTGATATAAAACAGCTACAGTGGATGACAGGTGCTGATTATCTACCATTAGCCTTCTAAATGTATCAGACTTTTAAAATGGGTCTAAACCTAAACTACTGTCTCAAATTATAGGCTCAATTGGAATAGTCAAATGCAGCATGAAAAGAAATCGGTGGTTATATGATTAATCTGAACACTAACAATTCTGCAAGTATTTCAGTTAATATATAAAGTTTGTTTCAAGTTAGCTTAAAGGTGATAAAGTCAGATTCTTTTGTTAATATTAACAGTGGCTGGTTTTTAAATTATTCAAACCAAGCCTCCATGCTGATCTTCATTCAGATGGAAAGCCCGATAACATAAAAATAGAAGGCTCAAATAAGAAATAATCACCCTTTGAAGGTGGAGAGCTGTCTCTTTGAGGTGCGCGAGGCTTACTTCAGCTGGTAAGCATTAGAATGTCGATAAGGTGAAAAACAATAACGAGACCCAAACTATCACCTCTGAGATACTTCTATTCATTAGACTCCTGTGGGTATCTAAGAAGAAATAATATTTCTGATAGTAATCACTTTTTAAGCTGCTGCTAAATATGAAATACACCAGTTTGCAATGCTGCTTTTAGCTATTAAGCGCTTATAAACACCGGATAAAAAGTGTATGAATAAAAAAGGCAGAAGATAGTTCAACTTTACAAACTTGCAGATGAAGCCAAACTGCAACCTATTTTTATTCTGGTCAATATCCATTTGTCTACAAGCTTGTTTGTTTGTGGGTTTTTTTTGATCCTTTCCCAGTGGAAAATACTAAGCCTACCTCATGAATCAGAATTAACCGTATTAATTTCTACTGCCATTAAACCAATTACCTTGTGCCACTTTATTAGGCAATAATTCAGAAAACTATTCCAACTCCTCTTTCCTCCCCATTCTTAGGCTTCAATAAAGAGAATAATTTTGAGTAAAACATCTTGATTGTTCTTGGATAGGCACCCGTTAGTACAATGCTGTTGATTAATCTATGTAGGGAACAAAAAGGGAAAGAAATTGAAAGACAAAAATAACGAAGGTATCAAAGTATTTAAAAAACGTTTGCTAGCACTGTATTCCACACTGGATTGATTTAGATTTAGGAAGAATCAAGAGTGTAGATACAGACTTCAACTTATTGTTGCTGACTCGTGACTTGTAGAAGTTTTGGTAAGTGTCGTGGATTATTTGGGTTCAAAACTGTTAAGTAACAACATAATGAAAACCCACAAATTTTCCTCATTTTACCTCCATGAAGCTAGTACTGTATGTCCTCTCCTCGCTGTACTGCACTGTGCGCTCCTCTCCTTGCTACGTGTCTCAGAGACACTGCAAATGATGCGGCAGACAGTGGGAACGTCCTTTTAACCACCAGCAAGACGCACTGCTTTGCATAACTTTAGAATGGACTTTATTTAAACAGTCCATTACAATCTGAAGTTCGAAAAATTAATTAATTCTGTACATAAAAATCGATCCATTATTGAGAAGATCAAAAAACAAGATTTAGCCCATTTATGAGGTTTTTCCTGAGATAATCATAATTCACATCCAGTCAAATTTCTGAGATTTTATAGAAAATGCATTCAGGCCTTCAACAGGTAATTCGATTTGCCCCAACGTGCAACATTAAAAGGTTCTTATTGAGTTAATCTACAAAAAGACTTGCTGTTTTTCTGTTTTCTGCTGGGAGTAGCCTCTGCTTTTCCGCTTGCCCTCTCTAAGTCCGGCAGAGAGCCACCAAAATGATGAGGTGCCTGCAGCTCAACATACAACGAGAGGCTGAGAGAACTGGATTTCTTTAGCCTTAGGGAAAGAAAGCTAAGGGAGAATCTTATTTGCTCTTGAACTACCCAACAGGACGGTACAAAAAAAAGACAAAACTCACAGTGAAGTGCACCGCGGAAAGGGCATATAGTCCTCCGGTACAGAATCTATATTTTGTTTTTTTCCCCCAGGGTCCAGCTATAAGTTACTCATTTGAACTTGGGATTGAGTAGGATGCGCTGTGATTGAGGTTTGTGGCTGGAAGGGTACACTTCTAATTCCTCAGCATGAGTAATAGACCTCAAACAGAGAAAAGACCTGTGCAGTGCCCTCGCTTTATGTGCCATTTCTCTATTAATTTTCTCTATTGACTGGGCAAAGAGAAAAGAACAGACAACTTCATTTCTTTTCTACCGCCATGTCAACTAATGGTAAATAAAAAATAATAGGCATTAGCTTTTTAACCAGAAAAAGTAGCTACCCAGCACTCCTACCATATCAGCTCTTATACTAAGGCTTTTCTTCGTTATGTCCTTTCAGCTATTTCTACATACTCCCTCAAAGACTGGATTTACATAGTGCTAGCACACACAGAGTTCATGATATGAAATAAATTCCATAAGCAATAGCAGAACAATAAAGATTTTCAGTTCAGAGACCTTAAAGCCTAAACAGAGGACAGCAAAGAAAATTGCCTTTGCTTTTCTATCACTAATCTCATTTATTCTGGGAACAAAATCCAGTGCACTGTAAGGTCAGCCCCTAAGCAGACAACTCTGGTTGGCAGGAACAGAGAAAAACACACCTTATTTACCTCTTTCCTGCACACACTAGGAAAGGAGAGAGCTGGATGCCCTGCCCCAGAAACCAAAAGGCTGAAATATGGCTCTCAATGCATAAACTTGGTATTATGAGGCAGGTATGAGCTTAGTTTTTGCACATGACAATCCAACAGTACAGTCAAAAGAACTTCTCTAAATGGCAAATCAATGCTCTGCCTGCACAGACGGATATCACATCCTTCTCCTTCCTTTTGTCTTTCTTCACCAGCTCTAAGGCCCATTAAACCCAAATTTCTTGAAAATGCCACAGCAGAAAGCAAAAGCAGCTATGTCACACAAAAAAAAAAAAAATAATAAAAAAAATAAAAAAAAAATTACATTCTGAAATCTGTCCCAGTAAGATCAGGTTCACTCAAAATCCAGATTTAGGGTTACCTTTCACAGACTTCAGTGTTTAGTAGGGAAACAAGTGATTAATTGCGTTTCAGAGGTTTAATGCTACAGAACTACCAGCAAACTAAACCTTTGCTATTTAGCCATAATAACAAGACTAGTAGACATCGGAAATTGTCAGAAATGAAAGCAAGCATATTTATCATGTTGATAAAATCTTTCCGTAAGAATGCAATGTTCATCATGTTAGACTCGGCACTAAATGTATTCATTTCTGCAGAATGTTCTTCACTCGTATCATAGTTTTCATAATAGCAGAAGAGACAGACTTTATTTAACCAAAACGCAAGAATGCATTCAGGAAGCATATTTCACCAGAGGAAAGATGATATTGTTTCAATATCATATTACGCATGACAAATTCTTCAGGGCTGAAGCTCTGTATTAAACAGAGCTGTCTTTCCTACGTGTTATGTATGAACACAGAACAAAAATATTTTTTTTTCACCTTCGAGGATTAGATGCTCCAAAAAAAGTTCTCCTGCCTTGCAGAGCACTTCACAGGGGGGAAAAAAAAAAACCAGCCAGGCAGTTAACCCGCTGGAATTTGTGGTTCAGCAGAACACCCTTTCAGTTCATATGAAATCTCCTTTTCCTTTGTTGCACGACAGTTTTACAACAGTTTCCTAGATCCCGGATTGATGCCCAAAGCCCTCTTTCATGGGCAGCAAACTCTATTACATACACACAAACAGGTGAATCCACCCGAATACGTGCTTCACGTTTATCAGACTCGTGTACAGCAACCTTCCTCATCTCGCACAAACACCCCTGCACACCTATTACCGGCAGCCTAAATAGCTCACGAAGGCTTTGCAAATTTTTAATTAAGGTCACTGAACAGACTTACAGTAACAGTTCATTTTAGCATGTCAGAATTCTGCACTTAAGCAGTTTGACTTGTAAAATTTACCCATGTTTAGCCCAGCCTACAGAGCAGGGCCTTAGTACCTGACTTGGTGGACACGCTATTGGAAAGTGAAAAAACTTGCTGCACAACAACGGCGACGACAAAACTAAAATACGACTCGAAGTTCAAAATACCTTAAAATACAAAAGTCTAAGATTGTTACATCCTAAAACGTTCATAGAGGCTACTGAAAAGAATTAAACACCGTTTTCAACCAGAAAGGGTTTCCTGTCGAGAAAGATGTGAGGTTGTTTTATGATTCTAGACCCCTGTCTAGATTGCATGCACAGCTTCGTGGACTGTTCCTCCTCTCAAAGCAACCAGCACTACTCTTCAACGGTACAAATTAAATATATTACTCTTACAAGACATATTAATGGTGTTGGTTAAGAGTACCAACCCAAGATGAGATAAAGTCCTACCTCAATACCTAAGTGCTTTCCCCCTGTACTCGACACTGGTGAGGCCCCACCTCGAATACTGTGTTCAGTTTTGGGCCCCTCAACTACAAGAAGGACATTGAGGTGCTGGAGCGTGTCCAGAGAAGACCCAGGAAGCTGGTGAGGGGTCTGGAGCACAAGTCTTACGAGGAGCGGCTGAGGGACCTGGGGTTGTTCAGCCTGGAGAAGAGGAGGCTGAGGGGAGACCTTCTCGCTCTCTACAGCTCCCTGAGATGAGGTTGTAGAGAGGTGGGGGTCAGTCTCTTCTCCCAAGTAACAGGCGATAGGACAAGAGGAAACAGCCTCAAGTTGCACCAGGGGAGGTTTAGATTGGATATTAGGAAAAGTTTCTTCACCGAAAGGGTTGTCAAGCATTGGAACAGGCTGCCCAGGGCAGTGGTGGAGTCACCATCCCTGGAGGTATTGAAAAGCCGGGCAGACGTGGTGCTGAGGGACATGGGTTAGTGGAGGACTTGGCAGTGCTAGGATAACAGTTGGACCTAATGATCTTAAAGGTCTCTTTCAACCTAGGTGATTCTGTGATTCTATAGTTTGATAGATTACACAGACTTCAGGAAATATATTTTTTGCTCTGACATTCAATTGGCAATAGCAAGTGTTCATTCCTTCAAGTGAAATAAGTAGCAATAACAGACAAATAACATAATAGTACTTATAAAGTTGGGTTGATTATGCATATTTATTTTAAAATGATAAAATTTGGATTTAGAGATGTTGTCATTTGAACTGCTTAGGATGGAATTTCACAACGTCACAGGACATTAAGGAGCTTCTGATATTCTGCTCACAAATTCAGCCATGACCTTTTAGTCTGAAGAGCCAATCCTGAAAAATCCTCACCCACTTTTGTTAACTAATGACGTAGTTAGAGTCAGCAACAAAGGAATATTTTCCGTGACTGAAAGTTCTCAGGGTTAATCCTCATTTTTGATTTAGAGGTGTCAAATAGTAGCAGTCATTAAAGGAATAAATTAAAAAACCCAAACTCTGTAGCAGTTAAGTCATTAGTTTACTTATTTTGTAAATGTTGGAAAAACATGTAGTACGACATTAAAATGTGTCCTAAATATTTCATTCCATGTGAGAATTAGATAATTGGTTTCAGGATTGTGGTGGTGCAACCCTCCTTGCCGCTCTCAGGCCTCTCGATACTTGGCGTGATTCCCTCTCCACCTGGGCCACATAATAACACCATGACCAGAACAATACAGAATGGTCTAACATTAAAGGGAAAATGGTGGAGAGCAACGAACTAGAACACTAAGGCAACCCCTTGGTGTATCTGGTTCCCATGGCTCCTATCGTTTGAACATAATAACTTTAATAGATCATTCGTGACAACATATGGATCGTGGCCACAGTGAGGGGGGTTACCAGGACCACAAGTCCTAACAAGTTCTGGGCTTGTGCAACCAGCGGAAAGTACTGGACTATTCCATTGTCCGTGCTGGGCTGGAGTGGAAAATTACCTGACGAAAGTCAATTATCTCAGATCCTATAAGTAGCGATTCTAATGAAGACCCTTTGAGCACTTCTGGATCGCAGCGGGCTGTGGCCAGGACCTCCCCTGTCAGGTAAAACTTCGCGAGGACAACAAGACCAGGGCGAGCGACTCTCTATCTCGAGCCTCAACAATCGCCCGTTGAGGAATGCCGGTATATTGTATTTACTCTAACTCAAAAGGGGAATTTTAACTATAGACCGGTCTCTCGTTTCATCCACCTCTCCATTTATATGTTTGTGTGCTTTAGCTTTATGGATGTGGATGTTCTTCTATTTTCTGTGCACGTGTAGGGGTTAAAGGGATATCCACTGATTCAATAAGTTGTGTGTGTGCGCACTTATATATATATATATAAAAATCTGAAATCTGTGTGTTACTCTGATATGTATATCTCTATTGGTTTGGGATGCCTTATAGTAAGTTAGTGTGAATCTTGCCATCTTCGAATCTGTAATCAAGTCGCTGTTCATTTATTTAGTTAAATCACTCTGTAAACTTCTAACTCAGTTAATGATTAAGTGCTGCTAGAACTCAATCCCTTGATCTACCTCCAATCACAAATAAATCATATTGCTGCTAAATCATAACTGTGTCTGATACTTCCATCCCGCGACAAGGATCTCCAACTCTGGAACAGAAAATTATCATTTAAATAATGTTTAACTGTTTTGAGGGGAATTGGAACCAGTTAAAAAAAAACCCAAAAAACTATAAGAATTCTTTGCACATAACTTAGGAATCAAAGAGGTGAAAAGGTTAAGAAATTGATAGGGAAAGCAGCGATTACTAAGGATAAATGTCTACAGCTCACGCTGTAGTGGCCTTAGATGAAGTCAAAATGAAATTCCTAAGGACATTATACTTTTAGAAATAGCCTGTAGGACTTCAGTTTTGGAGTCCAAAGCGCAAATCATCAAACAGCTGATGAGGGTACGCAGCAAATTCCACCTCCTCACGTAAAGGAAGAGATATTCCACTATAACTGGACAAATTAATTTGAAATCAAATAGAACCGGAAAACAATCCCATGTCTGGCACTTGCTCTATTAAAACCCTAAAAATAAACTCCAAGCACAGTGAAAAGTGCATTTCAGCCACGAGGGAGAGCTTGAACACCTTTCGCGTGAGGGAGGTTCAGAAGGGTCACTAAATGGAATCCCGGGCCTCTGCTGTTCGGAACAGACAATCAAAAATCTAATATCCCCTTCTTAGGCTCAGCAGCTGAACCTTGTTGTGAAGAAGTCTGAAACTTAGCATGGGGAAAATTAAACACCGCTGTTCATCTAGATTCCTTTTTAATGTTTTCCAGACAAGAGGGGAGAGCGATGCAGGAGCCAAAGGTGTGATGCGCTGGCCATGATATTATGCAGGTTTGAAAGTAATTGCTTTTCCACCGTTCTATTTTTTTATATAGTTTACCATTTTAGGCACTTATCTCATGGTCAGGATTACAGTCTATAAGGCAATTGATGTATCAGGCAAGCAATTCAGTATTTATAAGCTATGCCTTCAATTAAAGATTGAAATATTTAGAAAACCTATGAGGAATAAAATTATTAAAAACAAGTACTGAACAACGAAAGAGCTGAACTAACAGTGTTCTCAATTAAAAATCAATATTGTGCAACGCATGCCTTTCCCTTTCCTGTTCTAATAAAAAAAAATAATGCCTTATGAAGAATTCCTGATTAAATTCTTAAGAAAATTTAACACGGTTGTGAATTTCCATTAGATTTGGTGAGTGTCATTACAGAATGACAAATGACAATACAAAACAATTTATGGAAGAAAAAAATAATCTAACTGTAAAGGTAAATCAAAGCTGCTTTCTATAATACCAAAATGTATGTACCTATACAGAAAGAATACTAATGATTAAATACTAAGGAAATGAAAGAATAAAGAGAAAACGAAAGGCCACAGTTAAATATCTTACAACTTCCCCACTGCCAAGCATGGCTGGAAGCTAAAGGTGTCTAACAGTTAAGCACACTCGATTAATTACCAAAAATGTTAACTATATTACAAGCTGAGTAAAAAACTCACCAAGTTTAATCTTACTTAAATAAAGTTTATGTAGGAAACTCTATGTGTAGACTTAAGATAGTCTACTAAGTTTATCTATTGCATTCTCTATTGAGATACACTTTTCAGTGATGAAATAGAAAAATAATAATATTTTATGTTAGCTTTTTTGGTTTGTGTTTCCCCTTGAATTTAGTGAAGTTTGACCTGTCTTTCTACAGTCTTAGCCTTACAGAGAAAAACTTAAACCATGATAACAGCCACTGAACTTAATCACAGTGCAGGTGGAAGATGAAGAGAGGTTACAATTTGATTAACTATGGTTAGATCTACCCTTAGAACTGCAAACAATATTTAACTTCCCATTCTCTTGAGCTACTAGAGAATAGCAGAATATCTTTAGTAATTTAAATATATCTTTACAGGTTTGGGTTGGTTTTTTTTTTTATTTATTTTTTTAATTTTTTTATTACAAATATCATCACCAAATGACAGGACTATAAACAAACAGCAAATGGGACCAGAAGGGATTCTAAGAAGTCAATCTGGTAACCTACGAATCTTTGAAGGCAGATCCTATCTAACTAGAAGGCAGGTACTATCTAACCTTTCTGAAAACACCTTGTTTCTTGAAGAGTTTTGCACCTACCTTACCTTGGTTGTATCTAAACTACCATCTCCTAGCCTGCTTATAGGAATCTCATCTAAGACAGTATCAACAACTTTAATAAATTTAAGATATGTGACATCTACCACTGCGTTTCAATCCACAAAGCCCATTATTCTGCAGCAAATTCAACATCAATTGGTTTGGTATGAATTATTCTTGATAAAGCTATTCCAGCTGTTATTCGTGTCTCTGTTTTCTAACGATGTACACCAGTTGAGGGTTTTTTCCCCAATTATTTATTTCATTAAAACTGACTGATGTGTAATTGCATTTTTCTCACTTTTAAAACCTTCCATGCTGTTACTTTCAGAAATACCATCCATCTTCTTTAAATTATAGACAACCACCACTTCCCTCACATATATTACTTTTTAATTTAAGAGAGGCTTCTTTTCATACAAGACCTTTTTGCAACTTATCTATTCATCATGAATTTTGAAAGAAAAAAATCGGGCTCGGTAAGAATAAATCACTTGAGGGTTCTTTGGGCCTTTTGCATTGTTTGGGAGCTGGACCAAAAATCCATTATTTGCACAGCTTGAGTCATGCATCTTTGTATGTATTTTTATACTGGGGTGCGTATACACAATGCAGCAAATAAAAATTAATGTTGCTGTGACTTTTATTACAGGCTGAGAAAGAATTATAATTGGTGGCATTTTTCTTAGAAAAGTGTTTGAATTTGTAATTTCCTTTTAGATAGTCTCTCTCCAAGGGTTTTTAAAATAATATCAGCAGTACAGAGGGATGCAGCTATTGTGGACCTGATTTCCGGAGTGCTAAACACGCGTAGTTCCAGTAAAAGTCCGGAAGAGCTTTAGATGATAAACAGCTCTGAAAAAAAAGGGGACCATTTTTGCAATATTATTTAGCACAAAGCCTTGACTAGTAAAATCAACTTTATTCGGGGAAAAGAGTATAATTAAGAAAATGGGATAAGAATAAAATGTATTTCCTTCTAGAACAGCTGAAATACACAATTTATTCTCCTCCAATTCCTTCGTTTAAAAATGCAATTAAAGAATTCGTGCCCCTTAACCACAATTTTCTATAGATTAGCTTTTAATGTAGAGATAGTAAGTTTACCTACCGCGGACCTTAATGCTGAAAGTAAACTCTGATCCTGAGGAAATGCCGTGCTCGTATTTCATACCGAGACCTCTTCTGCGGTTGTTTTTACATCCTTTCTGTTTACCCTGGCTTAGCAGGGAATCCAGTACTACCAACGTACGTGAGATCATTTCTAAGATCTCTGGTACTCCGAAGAAATCTTTTGCTGTGATATGAAACAGCACTCAAGGTTACCGTGCGCGCTACGCAGCCCCATGCACCATTTACTTGGAATGAAACAAAATCCTTTTGCCTGCAGACTTTGTAATTGGCAGAAGAAAATCCAGCTTCTTGCTGGCAATATCAGTGGCACAGTGCTTAGTGATAAAGGCAAAATATATTTTCTTTTTCGGGGCAGCGGAAATGAAGAATTAATGTGTGTTAAGCATTGTGAACGTAAACCCGGAGAGTGCTGTCGATTCAAGTCACTACCCGGGAAAAGAAGTGGGCTCTTTAAAAAAGTGCTGGAAAAAGGAACTGAATTGAAATCTGAGCTTTTCCCCAGGTGTGTCTGCACGTGTGTCCACTGCCGCCAGCGCTGTGGCTGTGCTGTGAGCGTACCCAATACGGCTAAAACAATCTAGAAAACAATTGATGCTACAGCGACGCCGGTACACACGCAAGCTGTTATTCAAAAGGCAATCTCGATAGGTTTTCCCATATGCTTCCCTCCTCTGCATTAGCACTGGAGCTTTCCTGAACTGGTCCCAGTTCAGGAATCTAAACCAATAAAAACTATTCCTCCTCCTCTCCTTTTTTCCCTTTCTCTATGGTTTTCTTCCTTCCTTTTTTTTTTTTTTTTTTTTTTTTTAATATTTTAATTTTTTTTTTATTTTTCTGTTGATTTGACTCACTGATTCAGCTAACGTGGATGCAGCGGGCACCAGTGTAAGAAAAGCACGAAGCTGCAGGCAGGAGCGGAATGGCCATATAATACGTTTTAGCGGCTGTTAGCAACTTAATCAGCTTAGCGGTATGTCAGTTCTTCAGTTTGCCCTTTCAAGTTCAAGTCAGCAATGTAATTAAATATAGACTCGAGATGGGTTAACTCTCCAAATATTTACTGTTTCTGAGCTGGATTTTGCAGCTTGTGATGAATTCTGTAATTCTGTGGCTGGCAAATGCCTGTAAATAATTTTTAATTAACTACATTGTCATTTCAATGAGTTCACTCTACATGCTTTTTGTCTGCATCTGAAAGACGTGCTTGAAACACCTATCCCCGAATAAGTCCAGACGTGGTTATAGTAACGTGCGGATACTTTTAGCACCAACATATCGCAAATCCCCCTCAAAGCAAAGGGAGATTTTTGTTGTTGTTTAAGCTTTTCATGTCCTTTATTTTGGATACAGTCAAATATCCAATTTTAATATTGGATGGTACAGGTTCAAAAAAAAAAACCACCCCAAAACCATGCTGCAGGTACTAAGGTCTGCGTTTTAGTGTGGATAAACAAAATATGTACCCACCGCCTCCACCTTTCAAATGGTATTAAAACAAATACGTTACTCCAAATTGCCATTATTGCCTCAATTACAGATGCTTTCACCGATTTATGCACGTGCCTAGCCCTTGAAACACTTGAAGTTCAAGGTCAATCCTTTAATCACCGAAAAAAACCCCTTCAGATCTGCCGATAGACGCGGTACCGTTGCTCCTCCGAAGTGGACGCCTGGCACGGCACTGCTTCCTTCAAAGCAGGCCCTGAAGGGCAACGGTGGGAAAGCAAACAGGGTGTTTGCCCAAGGCACCAAAGTTCGGGAAATTTGAAGAGTGTTTGTTTTATTCAATCAGCTACAGCTCTTTTTGGTGTGTTCCAGGATGCCTCAAGACTCCTCACTTTGAAGCAGCGTCACGGTACCGTGACACGGGTGGGAAGCAGGATGCCTCAGGGTAGCCTTCAAGCAGAGCAAAGGCAGTTGCGGATAAATGAACGTAACGGACACAAACTAACAGCGAGTGAGTGGTGGGCTGAAGAGAGCAAGGTGCTTCTTAACGGCATCAGAGGTAACACTTGTGCGGATAGGGCAGAATCTGGACTTGCCTGCAGAAATATCTAATCTGAGGCCACCCTGAGCCTGACCGCTGGAACATTTCACTTCTGAACCGCGGAGCTTAAATCAATTTACCTTTCAATCTGCTACAGAACACTGGATTTTTCCATCCCACCTTAAGGCAGCTTTATCTGCAACAGACTGCACTTAAAATCGAGGTTGTGCTAAAAGTTGTTTTGTCCAATTCTCTAAATTCAGCTAGTGAAATCCTAGACAGCTCTTGCCCGGGCTGTTCAAAGCAGCCTCCTTCAACCACCACTCTCAAGACTGGTTGTCTTTCTCTTGAGGGCCAAACCACCCATGTCCAGCTGTTGTACAACCTCTCCTCATACTTGCATGGGTTTGCACCCAGAAGTCCCTCTCCCTATATGGAGAGAGTCAATCCTACCTAGGACTGAGTGCCCCCGTGGCAAGTTTGCCAGCGACACCAAGCTACGTGGAGCGGTTGACGCGCTGGAGGGAAGGGATGCCATCCAGAGGGACTGGATAGGCTGGAAAAGTGGGCCCGTGTGAACCTCACGAAGTTCAATAAGGCCAAATGCAAGGTCCTGCACGTGGGTTGGGGCAATCCCAAGCACAAATACAGGCTGGTCGGAGAATGGATGGAGAGCGGCCCTGAGGAGGAGGACTTGGGGGTGTTGGTGGACGAGAAGCTCAACATGAGCCGGCAATGTGCGCTCACAGCCCAGAAAGCCAACCGCATCCTGGGCTGCATCAAAAGCAGCGTGGCCAGCAGGGCGAGGGAGGGGATTCTGCCCCTCTGCTCCGCTCTGGGGAGACCCCACCTGCAGTGCTGCCTCCAGCTCTGGGGCCCCCAACATAAGAAGGACATGGACCTGTTGGAGCAGGTCCAGAGGAGGGACACAAAGATGATCAGAGGATTAGAGCCCCTCTGCTGTGAGGACAGGCTGAGAGAGTTGGGGTTGTTCATCCTGGAGAAAAGAAGGCTCCAGGGAGACGTTACTGCAGCTGAAAGGGGCCTACAAGAAAGCTGGAGAGGGACTTTTTACAAGAGCATGTATGGATAGCAAGAGGGGTAATGGCTTCAAACTGGAAGAGGGGAGATTTAGATTAGACCTCAGGAAGAAATTTTTCCATCTGAGGGTGGTGAGACCCTGGCCCAGGTTGCCCAGAGAAGTTGTGGCTGCCCCATCCCTGGAAGTGTTCAAGGCCACATTGGATGGCGCTTTTGATCAACCTGGTCTAGTGAGAGGTGTCCCTGCCCATGGCAGGGGGGTTGGAACTAGATGATCTTTAAGGTCCCTTCCAATCTAAAGCATTCTATGATTCTCTGTAGCTTAGTTCTCTACACAAAACCTGCTGATATTTCTGGCAACGCTATAGGATTATAGTGTCAGAATGTCTAAAGACTTTGCAGAAATCACAGAAACCATAATCATTGAAATTAACTAACTGAAAGACAGTGCCAATAGATGGAAGTATTGAAAAGTTAGTTACTGAATTGTAGATGAGATCCCAATAGTTATTTAGTTCAGCTCAAGAGAGAAAAAAAAAAAAAAAAAAA
>VFFE01009208.1:1509486-1537635 GCA_008921705.1 Burhinus oedicnemus
TTTTTTGTTTGGTTGTTTTTTTTTAAGAAAAACAGTGCTGTGATCAACCACACTCCAAAAAGTTACAAAACTGTAATTCACACTGTCTAGTTAATAATATTCAAATAACTAAGAGTCTGCTCAAAACACAGGCTTAAAAACAAAAAAAACCTCCATGTAACAAGGTTTTTCTCAGTTTACATTAAAAAAAAAAAGAAAAAAGTAAATTTTGGGGGTTTTTTGTGTTGCTGTCTGCAAGGAACAGAATGGACATCAAACGCTAATGCTCACACAAGGATGTGCTAGAAAAGAAACTCTAGGTACTGGAAGATACAGAGGTTTCATCCCAAATCTGCAGAAATTAACAGGGTACACTCTACACAGCCCAATGTTCTTTGGCACACGACAAAGAACATCCTACACAGGACACCAAGTGTATTTACATCACTAAATGCAGTGATGTAAAAGTGTATTTACATCACTAAACACAGCAAACCACAACTGCTTAGACGAAATGAAGGCATATGTAGCAGTACAGCAACGTGGTAATTCCGCAACTGAATTTACTACTTGCTGAGATTCTCCTCGCGGGTTTTTTCTGCCTGCAGGGATTTGACCCCAAATATCTATTAGAACACAGTATTATTCACAGCAGCAAAATAAGCACGAAACAATCAACACAAAAACACCTTCATCTGTTGGGAACTTCTAAAGTCTATCCAAATCTCCCAAGGTGGAAGAAACACAATTTTATTTTCTTCTTTCAAACCTATTCTGGATTTAAGTGCTGTCATGGTGTTAGGGGGGGTCTTATTAGCTACTATAGAGGTGAAAGCAATTTATTCCTCGTATTTTTTATGATTATACTTTAAATGAAACCGCCCCCTAAGACTGAAAAAGTAGTAACTGTGTGCCTATATGAAGGAATTTGTTATTCAAAGACCAGTTTGCTTTTTTTCCTCTGAAGCTGAGGTCTCTCACTGGTTATTTACCGTTTCATTGTCAATAAGGAAAGGAACCTAAAAAGAGAACAGGTAGGAAACTTGTGATTTCTCATGAATTAATGAAAATGGTATCAAAAGGTTTCTAAGGACAATGTAGTTACTTTCAATGTAATGGTCTGGAAACCCAACCTTTAAAAACATGTAATTCCATTTTGTCCCCATCAGCTTTGAAAAACAACTCAACACACACAGCTCCCTGATACGTCTTTTCCTCTAGCAAGGATTAAACCTCATAATAAGAAAACTACCAAATATATATATATATATATATTTTAATCTTTAATTCATTTCATCTAATGGGCTGTTCTGTGGTAGCCCTCCTGGTTCAACCTGTGCTCTTTGGTCTTTTTCTTGTCTTACTACAATACTATGTTATTTATTCATGATTCCTGCATGCCAAAACTGATTCCATTGAATCAATTCAGTCTTCCATTTACTCCCTGGAATCAAGGTAAGCTTAAAAAAAGACCGACCTAGCACGTAAAGACAGCCTTTTTAACATAGCGAAAGACACCATTCTCCAGATACAGGGGGCCAACATACCTATTTTATAGTAAATACAAATTTTCAAATTACATGCTCAAAAACTGAGAAACTAAAGAAGTCGCTGAAGAACATATCTACAAATACGAATTTCAGACTGCAATCTATGCCGTGCACTGATCGGAAAGCTTGCCAGAAAATGCACTTGTAACAATTTCTCTACATTACCTGGGTTAGGAAGCCACAAATTCTGACGCAAGTGGAAAACAGTGTCAGAAATATTTCATGTACAAGGCATATTTAGCTAAATACGACAGTTTTATGTTTTAAACTCAGAGCACGTCAGTGAACAAGTTAAAAGTAATTTATTTTTACAATTGAAACTGCGTATTATTTTTTCCCTAAGTGGACTCCTGGCCTTTTAAACCCAACACCTAAGTATCGTCAGCTAACAATACAACTCACATAACCTCCCAGCCAACCCTCTTAAAAGACTGTCTTATGTTCTCTAATTACAAAGTACAATCTACAGAGCCAACAGAAGATTTTTGTCAGTTTTGCTAAATTTTTGTTAAATCTGGTGGACCGTTTGCAATGTACCAATACGAACCCCAGGCAGTTCCACTCACAAAGTTGCTTCTTTAGCCTCTCTCATGGATTTGTAAAGCAGCTAGAAAAATCCTTGTGACCTCTGGTAACAACAGCCAAAGTTTCACAATGCCGGACATGTTTAGCCGGGAGGGGTGTTTGCTTCCAAACACAAAGGAAATCTCAGACCAGACTTTGCAAGGATTTCTAAAATAATTTCCAAATAACAAAACCAGTTGGTGTTTAATGGCATGCACGTATGAAAGACAAAATCTGCTTTCTACTTGCTGCTTATATTATGCATACGGGAGTTCTTGTTCGTTCTCGAGCATCCAAACGCATCTCGCAAATTCCCGTCACTTTTGAACTCGCCGCAAAGGGAAGGATGCGTTAATAAGCCGGCTTGCTCAGCGTGTTAGAAGGCAGGAAAAAACACAACGCCCCTCGGAACTCCGGCTCACCGTTTGATACAAGCAATCATGAAAACGTTCACAGCGCCGGTGCTGCCTCTTTCAGCGAGGATCGGCTCCACCGAGGCACTACAGATGACGGGGCAACGAGGAGCTTTTTTTGCTCCTTCTGATTGCGCCTCGAGCGCGGCCCCCCTCTCGGCTTCCCTCCTGCCTGCTCCTCCTTTTAAGACCAGCATCAGGTTTACACATCGAGCTGTTCTGTCTTCACACACTGATTAGTCAGACTTACAGAAATGGTTCTAGCAAAGAGATAACAAACTTATTACGTTGGGCATGGATGACATCCTCCCGGCACACAGGGCGCATCCGAGGGGCCCACAGGCTTCCCAACATGGTTATAAAAAACGCATTTTGATTTTCGTGAAGGCGAGAGAAATGATAAAACAAAAAAATGGCCTGTAGAAGCCGACTTTATTTATACCCAGTCTTCTCATTTTTTTCCAAAGATGCTTTATCAAAACACGGTTGTATTTTTAAAAAAGAAACTTTAAGAAAAAGAAAGACAGAAAAAGAAAAAGCTTAATTTTATATACAGGGTTAAGTCCAAAGCCAACAAGAAGTAGGAAAGAAGATTGAGAGATACCTGGTGAAACAAAACTAGAAAGAACTAGACTCTTACTCTAAAATTTGAAATAATCTTCCTGTGATTACTTAAAGATAACCTTTGATTACGGAAGGCTGATGGTGCAGTTGATAGAAGAAAGTATAAAGCAAGCACCATGCCTTAATGGAGAACCAAACAGAAGAAGATAAAGCCAATTTCATCAAGCTCTAAATTTCAGGTAAAGTTTACATTTGCCATTTCTACACGCATTACAAATTGCAACTGAGGAGACATACAAGAAAGGATTTTATGGATTAAATATTATAAAATAATGCTAATTTTCTTGGTTGCTTCTGAACTACTGTTAATAATGACTTTTGCTAGCATTTTTTTATTCCTTTATGTTCTTTTTCCTGCATTGTAATATGGCATTTTCCTTTCAATAACACTTCCTGTAATTTTTCTGGTACCGGTTTAATCTCCAGTCACACATGTTGCCATATCATGATAGTCTTTTTTGATAAAGGACTGGTTTCTATTTAATTAAACAGACTGAAGGTATTTTAGGAAATTCCTGCAAAGAAATACCATTCTTCCATGAAAGAAATGACCCACTCTATTTGTATGTTTTCAATATAAAATAGTGGATAAATAAAAATTAATATTATTAAACTAGGTTCCAAAAAACTAACTAGCAAATGGCTTCTTATCAAAGAATAAGAATTTTATAGTAAGAGAATTTTATAGCTTTGTGATAGTTCAGTTTGAAATGTTTAAGAGGGAAGTTATAAATTTTGAAGGGATAAGATTTAGCAACAGCAGTTTTGGGCAAGCCTTCCTCATAAGACAAAAAGACACGTCCATATTTTTTTCAGGTGAGAAAGTTTGTTTTCATGTGTCCCTCCTCAAGGAACAAGACAAACCTGATAAATCACGGTCAAACTCTACTCGTTCAAAGAAGGAAATTATGCTTTGAAATAGCCACAAAGAATTTGACAGTATGTAAGTTTGATAAAAACAATGCATCAAAAATCTACTTTACACTTGTAGAAATGCCGAAAGCATAGCTCATTTTAAAATAATATAAACCCAGTTATTTTTAATAGGTGCTTCCAAGAAGAAAAATACCTGTAAAGTCTCAAACTGGGCAGAGTTTGACTCCAGATATCAAGGAGTTTCTTTACTTGGGGTTTTTGAATGTCTGCTTGGCCCTTAATTCCATATTTCTGCCAGCTTTTACCTTGATTTTTGTGAGACCTTTCTTTACAAGGTACAGTCGTGCTGTATATCAACTGTCTAACCCAACCTTTTCCATTCTAAAGCTAAAGACACTGATATATAATTTTGATGCCTGGGATCCTAACCTTTCCCATTATAAAATGGCCCTTTTCGGTTAATATGCCTAATTTGTAGATAAGCTACCCATGAAATTCCTATGAAATATTAAAAACATAGGATAAGCTTAATGCTGCTCGTAACAAGATAACTGATGGACTAACAGATGACCTTTTTAGTGGCAAAATATTACTTTAGCTGAATCCTAAGATAGAAGGGTAAAAGACTAATTTTACATAAGAAATCCCTAGGAAAAAACAGTGGAGATATTTTGCTTTTTCTCTTTAAAGAACCAAGTTTGACTAAAATATATTACATTTGCATTATTCTCCATAGCTACCAATTGTGATGTGAATATTTGTGTTAGTCTTATTTTTGCAATCTCTACAAACAACATGTTTTCTAAAATAAATTTTAGTAGAAGTCGTACTGGAGCATCCCTTGAGATAGGAGAAAATACCTTCTTTAAAAGTAATCTCAGGAATGAGGATTAAAAAGATAACTTAAAGCTTCATTTCTTTTATCTTATCACATCTTTGCTCCCTCATAGGAAATGCAGCGATAACTACTGTAGAAAGGAAAAACACACCGCAGACAGATTTCAAGGCTGCACCCTTTTAGATCGGTTGATGGAGATCCAGAAAGGAGGAACCGTGTTTTCCTTATTTTTAACTACCGTGTTTCCCCCAGTAAAAATGTTTGTAAGACTACAGGGTCAGAATGGAAAAACGTGGAGACAATCCCACGGAGAGGGGCACTGAGTGTTTGGTAAGAGGTATATATAGAACACATCAGAAGGCGAGGCTGAAACGGGAGAAATGAGGACCAATAACTGTTATTTGACTGGTGCTCAAGGAACTTGTGAAAAATTACATGGTATGTGTCAATAGCGGGCTAACCGACTGACCCGGACACGCGGTTCTAGCTGTAAGTCAGAGAAGGTGATCCTGGGATGTATTTAGGTTACGCAGTGCAGTGTGACCTTCCCTTTATCGGGCACAATTTTCTTCCATGTTTGGTGAATATTTATGAAGAATAAATTCATAATATTCCTACATATCTCATTTCTTTAAAGCCACATTATAGTGTGGCTTAAAGTAGTTACCGTTCATAACATATTTTTAAGTCTCTTTTCTGTGAATAATTTTATCGCCACGATACCTCTTAACATTTGTTTCAACTGTTCCAAAAGACCTGGAAGCTTGGGGGTCCTGCCCTGTCAGTCTCTTCACGTTGAATCGCACATTAGGAGAATGTATTTATCTGTCAAGTTTTTATCAATATGAGCAAGAGTTCCACAAGCTGATGATTTCCAGAAAGCAAGCTGCTCAGTTTTCACTGTAGCTGTATCTACTCTTTGTGCTCTGGGAACTATTCTCAAACACCAATAAACACTATTTCTGATATCTTGCAAAACAGAGATCATATCAGATTTAATATTCTTTGAAAGGTATATTAATTTATATGAAAGAGAGCCTGAATTTTGTATGATGTCTGACACAATAATCCAGTTAGTATTTCAGTACAGAACCAGAAAAATTATAAAGGCAAAATATAACAGCCAAGAGTCAGGAATGCCAAGAGATACAATTAGACAATTTTTAACTGGCTACCAAATTCATTAATTTTTCTTTCAAAAAAAAAAATTACAGATAAGTAAGTCTCACCAATGTTTTAGGAAAAATATCCAGGAAATTCAAATCCACTTACATTTTAAAGTTGTAGATACATACTGAGGGGTCCTGGTGGACAAGTTGAAGATGAGCCAGCAACATGCCCTTGCCTCAAAGAAGGTGAATGGTATCCTGAGCTGCATTAGGCAAGGTATTGCCAGCAGGCCCAGGGAGGTGATCCTTCCCCTCAGCACTACCGAGGCCACGTCTCGAGTGCTGGGTCCATTTCTGGGCTCCCCAGCACATGAGAGATATGGAGCTCCTAGAGGTAGTCCAGCAAAGGGCCACTAAGATGGTTTAGGGACTCTCACAGGCTCCCAAGATGTTTGAGGGTACTTCTCCTATAAGGACAGGCTGAGAGAGCTTCAGCCTGGAGAAGGGAAGGCTCAGGGGGAGATCTCATCAGTGTCTATAAATAACTGAATCATAGAATCATACAATTGTCTAGGTTGGAAGAGACCTTTAAGATTATCAAGTCCAACCATTAACCTAACACTGCCAAGTCCACCACTAAACCATGTCCCTCAGCACCACGTCTGCCCAGCTTTTAAATAGCTCCAGGGATGGTGATTACCACCACTTCCCTGGGCAGCCTGTTCCAATGCTTGACAACCCTTTCGGTGAAGAAATTTTTCCTAATATCCAATCTAAACCTCCCCTGGTGCAACTTGAGGCCGTTTCCTCTGTCCTGAAGGGAGGTTGTAAAGAGGACAGAGCCAGGCTCTTTTCAGTGGTGCCCAGTGACAGGACATGAGACAACGGGCACAGACTGAAACGCAGGAGGTTCCCTCTGAACATCGGGAAACACTTTTTAACTGTGAGGGTGACTGAGTACCAGAACAGATTGCTCAGGATAAAGGTTGTGGAGAGGTTGTGAAGTCTCCATCCTTGGAGATACTCCAAAGCTGTCTGGACATGGTCCTGAACAACCTGCTCTAGGTGGCCCTGCTTGAGTAGGGGCATAGAGCCAGATGACTTCCAGAGGTCCCTGCCAACCTCAATCATTCTGTGATTCTGTAATACTACCTCCACAAATGAAAATGATGATTTAGTTCATCTAAAAACTAAAAAGCTCATTTACATAATTCCTAGTGGGTTCATGAAACTTGTCAAGAGGAACCTTATCTAACATGGAAGTCAGGATTTAACTGATTATCAGCAGAGATTGATAATTATTTCAGGGGGGAAAAGCTTTTAAATTTACACTCTAAAGAAATAATTTGCTTTACCTTCATTTATGATATCTATTTTTTCCTTTTTGCAGGTACCGATTAATATTTCACAAGTAAAACCTGTAGAATTTGCTTAAGCATGAATTCACACTAGCTAGGTCTTTGACAAGTTTGTAGTAGTCGTTAAGTAAACAAAAGAAACAAAAAGGAACTAGGAATAGTAGTAAAACAACAAACAGTAAAAACAACAGTGCAATTCTTACAGCTTCAAAGATTTGTTTAGAAATTATACAGATGACTGGAATTTGTTTTCATAAATATTTTATTAATAAGGTCCTGTAAGAAGCAGACAGTGTTCTGAGCCTGAAAAGAATTATGTTTGCTTGATACGAAGCATAGGAATAATCCTCCTAAAATCAAAATAATCAAACTAGGAATATATAGACTCATACGCATACGTATTAGCCATATATAGAGAGATAAGGACATGTATTAAGCGACTGATGACATTTTTTGGGACTCAGGCCTATATTCTTCACTGCAAACTGCTAAAATCAGTCAACTCATCTCATACATTTCACTCCTATTTGCATCCTGTGATGCTGCTACTCCTCACACATACGCACATTACACTTGTAGAACGGTCGGTGGAAAGAGCAACAGGGTTCACTTTGAGGCTAAAATTTACATGCGCTCCCTAAAGCACCTACTTGAAACTGCGCCCCAAATTATAAATTCTGTCATTCAAGGATTACGCTTACAATTTTTTCACACAAACCCCCTTAGAGTCCCCTTTATAGCAGGAGATAAGTTCAAGGTAATTTTAAAATTTTTCATTTTGTCATTAGAAATAAAGTCAGTGTCTATATATAGTATTCATAATTTGATAATGCATTAGAATTTTTCTTAAGCTTTCAAAAACAAATCTTTTGTGAGTGGCTTTGCCTCTTAATAAAAATGAACCCCAGAATCCCGAACCAGAATAACCATTGTCTGACAGCAGGATTTCCCAATCTCATACCACTCTAAGTTTGAAATGCATATATTTTTCTTAAAAAACAAAACCACCACCACCAACCCTCCCCAAACAAACAAAGAAACAATAAAACACATTTGCAGGGACAGAATATACAAACAGATTTGGAAAACAAATGAAGGATGAACAATAGACCAAGAAATATAACTGAATTAAATTCTTCTTCTGTCTGTAAAATGACATTTTGTCTCTAAACATTAAGTACTGCACCAAGAATTCTAAATTATATCAAAGGCAAAAATATCAAAGACAAACACACGCAGTGCTTATTTTTCTGTCTTCTTTTAGGCATATGATTATTTACCACCCAACAGGTAATTATCCACTTTTCCTTTATTCTAAGCATCTATTCACTCCTCTAGAGAATGTGATTTGCATAAAGGCGATCTCCTGGGAGTTTTGGCTCTATCTTAAAAATCACGATCAATTTCTGTGTAATCCAGCTGGATATGAAGCCAGATATGGCACATAGACGAATGGAAATGCAAGAAGCACCAAAGCGTGAAAGAAAGTCACCTTGAAGGGCTGATACTGCAGCATATTTTGCCTAAGGTTTTGTAGCTACATTACACATAAATGTTCAAACTAAATACTGCCTAAGCACAAACTATATGAACAATCATCTAATAGAGCAGCTAAACGTTACCAGAACGTACATCCTAGCAAGGTTAGGGGCTAAGTAAATTATGCCTTATAATTTGTTTTTTCTCCAATTAAGTTGACAAATAAACTCCTGGAGATGGCTTAGATAAATCCGGATAAAAACCGGCTCCTTTCAGCAAAGGGCATCTGTATCTCATTTGCCATACAGAGGCCACAGCGTACGGCCTATCTTTGCGCACCAAGAAGAAAAGGGACAAGGTTATCGCCTTTGATTAATAGCTTCGAACCTCACGATGACGTTGTTCTAGAATGTTCGTTTGCCCTCCTCTTTTGGGTACAAATGTTATCCCCGCACTTCGCTGCTCTCATCCCGTCCCCCCTCTTCCCCAAAGGCCTGGTAGGTCAGCCCATTCCGAGAATAAAATTAGGTTATTTGTTTAAAATATATTTTTCTCAGAAAAACGCATTACAGAACTCCCCATGTAAACCACCTAAGATCAGATTTTGATTTCACTTAAAAGAATAAAAGGAACGCCGACAAACTAACTTCCACATGCTCCCTTCAGGCTTATGCAGCTGCAAAACGCCTTTATAACCTTCCGAGCAGCACATTTCACAAACTTACTCCGTCTTCAGGGAACTAATCCCGAGTGTTTAAAAGGATCCATTCATTGCCAGCAGGGAGGAAGAAGAGGAGGTTGAAATCTTAATATCAGTCTTTTTACTGGGAGAGTAACCCATACCTAATGATGATGAAAGGGCTGGAGCCCCTCTGCTGTGAGGACAGGCTGAGAGAGTTGGGGTTGTTCAGCCTGGAGAAGAGAAGGCTCCGGGGAGACCTTAGAGCCCCTTCCAGTATCTGAAAGGGGCTCCAGGAAAGCTGGGGAGGGACTTATTGCAAGGACATGGAGTGATAGGACGAGGGGTGATGGCTTCAAACTGGAAGAGGGGAGATTTAAATTAGATCTCAGGAAGAAATTCTTTACTGTGAGGATGGTGAGACCCTGGCCCAGGTTGCCCAGAGAAGCTGTGGCTGCCCCATCCCTGGAGGTGTTCAAGGCCAGGTTGGATGGAGCTTGGATCAACCTGGTCTAGTGGGAGGTGTCCCTGCCCATGGCAGGGGGGTTGGAACTAGGTGATCTTCAAGGTCCCCTCAAACCTAAACCATTCTGTGATTCTATGGGAGAAGGTATGAAAGCCCCCAACAGCTGAAGAAAACCCCTAACCTTTCTAATGATTAATCATGGTACAAGATGCCTTAATACAAATTTAATGGCTTGAAAAGGTTTTAATATTTGTTATGAAGGCATATTTGTGACAATAAAAATACAGAGAAATACAACTGCATCAAAGAATAAAAAATGGCAAAGTTTAAAAGTGTGTTATCCTTAGTCATGGGAACGTTTAGTGAGAAACACATTATGGTATTATGAGGTTATTTAATTGCTTTGTAAATAAGATATGTATAGAATTATATATAAAATTGTGCCAAAAATCTTCAGCTGTTTAGTAAAAAATTATTCATTTTCAGCAGAAGCTAGAAGAAACTGTTTAGAAAAATTTCCAAACACTGAATAGAATTTATTTTAGTCAATATAATTCTAATAATCTTGAAACTTAACCTAGAAATTGGTGATTAATTTTTTTTTTTTTTTTTTTAAAGATACACTGATTGTAAACCCCACTAAAATAGACAGAATACAAGATGGATGTAGAAGTAGATAAGTGGGTTTTTTTCATAAGTGCATAAAATATAGAGAAAGTATTTACACAAATTTAGCCATGATTTGAGGGCATTATTTGTGTTTTTCAGCACTATACAAATCCTCATGCATTAAACTATAACTTTATTCAATCTCTTTTTTCCAGCTAGACGTAAATATGTATAACACCGTACATGTGTCATAAAATCCCTATATGATTTATTTTAGCATTTGAAAATATAAGAATAGCCAGGTTTAATGGTGGTTATTGTCTTACTACGACATATGAAGGAAGACGCTAGTCTATTGCCTCAGCCATGTGTCACCCACCCACCCATTTCTAGATTCATCCTAGAGCAATGCAGACTTCCCAGGTAAAGTACGTGTAGGCTAAAAAATAATTTAAAAGAATATATAAAAATCCAAAATTTTCAAACTTCAGTGCAGAAAACTTAGCTTCTCAACATAGCCCCGTACCTAAATCAGCGGACTTTTTGTTCCCTCCTTCCTTCACAGATAAGCTCGGCTCCCTCAGACAATTTATGTGAAAAGTATTCAAGAATATTGTGCCAAAAATGCCACAGGAACCAAAATGAGAGCATGTTGGACTTCCTCAGCATTGAACATCAACCCAAATGAGAAATCATACATTGCTAGCAATTTAGGCGGTGGTATTAGCAGAATAAAGGAACAGAATTTGAAAGATTATTGTTGAATGAGATAAAACGTGAAATTTAAAAGCCCTTTAAATAATGAGTTTCTTGCTGTTAAAATTTGCTGCAGCTAGATAGCAAAACAATTACTTTGTGACAGATTGTGGGGAAAATGGCGACTTTATTTAAAGGACAGACAAATTTAATACAGTTATTTCTTTCTTTATTTTCTCCTTTGTATTGCCCCGCTTTCTGAGTGAGTGGCTGTCAGGGACTTCTATGGACGGTAACAATAGAGTAACAAGGGACTACGAAACACGGTGTTTCTATAAGCGAACTACCAGTGGACACGCACAATGGTTCTGCTTCTTTTATAAAATTCCTGTTAAGAGTTGGTCAGGAAAGAACGTTTTTCCTTTTGAAAAGAAATAAAAAATCACCACTGATTCCGCTGCTCTTGTTTGGGGTGCGCCGGCCTCTTCTCTTTCTTCCTTAACCGTGCAACAGGAGCGAGGGACTTGTGTTTTCTCAGAAATACTACTCGACATCTTACAAAATCCTTGTCTAATTGACAAAAAGTTAGGTAAAGACGGTTTGATGGGTTTAACGTTATTTAATAGTTAATAATAACTGGCTCTATCTCTTGGAAGCGAATTCCTTAGTTGCCCAGATATCTTGCAACAGCAATCTCCGCAGAATTTCTTTCCTGCTGAAACCACGGGGATTTCTAGCACGTTCGCTGCACAACACAAAAGGTTTGCAGCATTTTTGATGTGGTCTAGCTGAATTAGAGTGATAATTAGTTTCTTTTTTTGTGTGTGTTTTTTTTCCTAATTCAAATGGAAGCCTCAGATGAAGCTCCCGCGAGGAGGAGTCGATGTTCCTCTCCTGTAGGTGTTCTCCCTAAAACCAGCGCCAGGGTATGTTACAGCTGTCACTCCTAAATACAATTTAAAAAAAATATTTTTATGGAATGAATGGAGGAGTTATGGAAGGGGAAAGCAGACCAATCCTAGCTATGCAAACAGTGCAGGGCAGAAGGAAGTTCTTGTTATAGCGGGGAGCCAAGTGGTGTTCGGCAGAGCAGCTTGCGAGGGTTTTACCAGGTCCAGGAACCTGAGCTTGCCTTAACCTGGGAGCTGCTCCTTGCCCTTTCTTACGGTTAGAAAGTGGAGGTCTCAGCTGCACACAAACAGCCATCTAGTATAGAAAGAGGAACTATTAAGCCATAAAACTATGTACAAAAAAATTATTTTACTGCCTGTCTTTCTGTATTTACTTCCTGGAAATACACTTATGGTAAAACCAGAGCTACTACACCTTGGCCCTGTTGATCACCCAAATCAGCGCGTGATCTCGCACATGCACGATGTACTGATGGCAGAAAGGAAAAATGGATAATTAGCAACACAGAATTATACAAATATGAACATTTCTGTACATCAGGAGAGCAACATCAATACAACAAAGAATGAGCCCGTTAGAAATTGATAAGCAAAACAAGACTTTGAAGGGTCTGAGGTGCTTTCAGGAGTTGCACATTTGTGTCCAGAAAGATTTTGGAGAGGAACTTTTTACAAGGGCGTGTAGTGATCAGACGAGGGCTAATGGCTTCAAACTGGAAGAGGGGAGATTTAGATTAGATATTAGGAAGAAATTTTTCATTCTGAGGGTGGTGAGACCCTGGCCCAGGTTGCCCAGAGAAGCTGTGGCTGCCCCATCCCTGGAGGTGTTCAAGGCCAGGTTGGACGGGGCTTGGAGCAACCTGGTCTGGTGGGAGGTGTCCCTGCCCATGGCAGGGGGGTTGGAACTGGGTGATCTTTAAGGTCTCCTTGAACCTAAACCATTCTGTGATTCTATGACTCTATGATTTTAAGAACTTTGAAATCATACGAATTCTGGAAAACTGGGACTGCCTTATGGTAACCTGGTAGCTGGAACTGCTTTGGTAGAACTGGTTGACACCAGGTTTAGTATATGCAGTAAAGGAAACCATACTTTTGTTATTGTTAATGCAGGTGTTTTACTCCCTGCTGTATGACAAAAGAACTTAATTTCAGGAATGTTTAATTAAATTATAAGGTGACAAATTGTGGTTTACAAAAGAAAAAAAAAGGACTGTTCATTACTATTTTAAAACAATCTCTAAATATATTGGTTTAGAAAACTTTCTAGTGCTACCTTTGCATATTTTAATTGCTAAAAATGATCACAATTCACATGCAGTAAAAGTCAAAGTTCTGGTTTTATTCATAGAAACTTAAAATTTTCAATTAATTTTGATCAATTGTGGGATAAGATTTGCCTAAGTCCCCCTAATAAATGCAAATAATTTAAATACCTCTTACTTGGGCAGGCTAAATGTGACCATTGTGAGTTTTTCTTTTTTTTATTTTGGGGTGGGGGGAGGTTGAGGGTTCGTTTTGGGGTTTTTTTGTTTGCTTGTTCTGAAAGTAAATAAATGGTACATTTAACTATGAAACAAAAAACACAAACAGAAAACACTTAATCATTCTCATGGGGATGAATCAGGGATCTCCAGGACGTCAGAGAATATTTCTAATCTAAATATTACTTAGACTTTTTTCTTCGCAATATACTTTTATAAAAAATGCAAAAAAGATTAGGAGAGATCTCATAACACAACCGTAGTCTTTACATCCGGGGCATTTAGCAGCCAGTGTCTCCAAGGGAAAATTTTATTAATTTTTTTTTTTTTTAAATCTCCCACAGCCACTGCAGTGGGGCAACATCCAATCTCCAGAAACCTCGCACACCACACTGAAGAAGTTTTCAGACGTTGATATCTACAAGCCACATGGCACTTTCTACCTGCTTCGTGGGCTTTTACGCTCAACAGGATGCATCAGTAAAGCAGACCATACCTTCACTGAATTGCCTTAATCAAATCCTGTTAAGCCCCTAGCATTATAAAATAACACTAAATACAAATGTCACTTCAAAATAAAATTAAAAAAAAGCAAACAAAAAAAACCCCCAAAACCAGAAAACAAACAACAAAAAAAACCCAAAAAAGAACTCTGTAGTTAACTTGCATTATACTTTGACATCATCCCTTACCACTCTTGAAATATACTGGATTAAAAGAAAGCATGCACTCTTACAGCTCTTTCGCTTCTGTTCTTTGAGACTACATGTAAATAATTTTAGTTAGACCTTGAAAGAACACTGAGATATAGCAGTTTCACACTAACAATATTTTAAATAAATGAGGTTTCCACTTGATGCCTAGTCACTCCATATTTTGAATGGCTGAAATCTTTCACACTTTTTGTTTTGTTTTTAACTGTCCATCTGTCAGTGGCCTCTGTTGGTGGTTCTGAAAGCTCCTATAATCACTTATGGGCTCAACCTTTTTTCTTTTCCATCTTTCACTAAGGTTTCTCAGACCATCTAGGACTAAACACTTCTCCTGTACATAGCTTTACACGAGGCTCCAGGGATACGGAATTCTCTCTAAACTTTAATGAGACAATCCAAGTAACTCAGATCTGCAGAATGAGTCTAAATTTTTCCTTGGCACACTGAAAGAACTGACTGAGCTTAGAAATACTTGTTTTACAAACACAGCCATCAAGGTGATAAGCTTATACAAGCACGGTTTGCAAATAAATTTAAAAAAACCCAAACACAAAACAACCACCAAACACTTTTGGCTCAGAAACTTTATGACATAATGCTAAGAGATCATCAGTAAAACAGAAACCATTATAAAGATCAGTACTAACCCTGGGGAACACATCATAACACCTTTAGCACCCCATCTGGAGAGGTGGTTTACTTTGACTTCCCCTACAGTCAACAGGAAAAAGATACACTTCCTCCAAAGAAAGATGAATTTAGCTCTTCCCAAATCATTCTTTGGAGTAGCCTCTTTCTGTCCAAAAGTCCAACCCCATGAAGCAGCAAGACACTCTAAAAAGTCTGGCTCTGCTGTCATTTAGGAGGTGCGGCTCTTGGGTCAGAGAAAGGACCAGGAAATCCTGTTTCATGACCAAGTAGGTATCAGCAACCCCAACCCCTTCCCACAGAGCGCATTTCACTTTGAGTGTTGGGCGGGTCTTAGCAGACACACAGCTAACAACTATCATGTTTCTTTAAGCATCCCAGAAACAAGGTTTTAAGGAGGGATTTAAAGAGGAGCAATGCAGCAGCTGAGGATGTTTACGGAAAACTCTTCCCAAGGGTCCAGGCTGCATGAGAAAATGCCCTAAAGGACTTGACGAAAAAGAAAATTATAACAAGTAGAGCAATACCACAAAAAGATCAGTTGAGTGTGCTGGTTTCACCATGTAAATGATCATGAAGGGGGGATTAATTCCAAGCAGACACCAGTTGATGAGCCAGAAATGTAAAATGAAAGCTGAGAAACAGCTGGCTTGAAGAACAAAGCATCGTGAAGGGCTATACACAAGGCAAAAATCACATTTGCCGTACCCATCAGGAATGGAAGCTGCAATGACTGGGAAGCCAGGTGACCACTGTTGATTCAACTACCTTGATAGAAAGGACACAGTATTCAGAAAAAAAATAAATCTTTGGGACTAGGATGGGACTTCTGGGACTTAGGGACATCCATTTTGGATGGAGGAACTCAGAGCAATCTCAATTAATTGGCCCAGGAACAGGTTGGATAGTGATATTGTAAGTAGTAATTGAGGAGAAATTAAGAAAACAACTTTTGCAAGTCATGCCTGCCAATTTCTCATCATTAGTCACCTACAATATTGAATAATAAGTATATGTTTAATGAAATATTTATTGTTCATTTCTTATCTTTAATTGCACTGTGAGTTGCCAGGTACCAGAATTAAACTATATTTTTTTTTAAAAAAGTTTTATTTGCAGTTCTGGAAAGTGTATTGGACAACTCAAAAGGATTTTGATAAGTATCAGAACACCAACTGACTTAGTCAAGAATTCTTGTATTAAAAGGAAGACACCAAACAAGGTTCAGTAGCTGGAAGTTGAAGCTAGATAAAAAGCAGACTAATAGGGAAGTATACTCTATAGCGAGAGCTTCTAATCTTTCTCATTACCTGTCTTGAATTGCTCTGAGGTCTCCTTAAATCTGTATCTGGTAACTTTCCAAAAGATATCCTCCCACAGAACTCTGAACTTTACAGAAGGCATCATTTACTGTAATTTATTTGCCTTTATTTAAATGCTATATATAGCACAAGAGTGGTTCTTGCTTTCTGTGGTTGGTTCAGACCATGATTTTGCTGTCTTTTTTTTTTTTTTCTCCCTAAGCTCACTATTTTAATGCTCAATATTATTAACTGCATACTATGACCAGTTTTGGGCTCTCTAGTATAAGACAGACACACTGGAGGAAGCCCAGCCAAAAGCTACCAAGATGGTCAGGGGCACAACATACAAGAAGCTGAGAGAAACAAGTTTGTTCAAACTTAAACCAAAGCTAAAGGGAAAACCTAATGGTGCTTGCAACTACAGAGAGAAGATTAAGTCAAGCGCTTCTCAGAGACGCACAGCAGAAGTATGAGACACAATGGACAAAAGTTAGAACATGGGAAAATGTAACTCAATAAAAAAAAAAAAAAAAGCTTATTCACAGTGAGGGCAGTTAGTCTTGGAACAGGGACTAAAGAAGATTAAGCAATGTCCATCCTTGGAGATATTTGAAACCCAAATTGCCAACCTCATGAAGCTCAACAAGGCCAAGTATAAGGTCCTGCACATGGGTTGAGGCAATCCCAAGCACAAATACAGGCTGGGTGGAAAATGGATTGAGAGCAGCCCTGAGGAGAAGGACTTGGGGGTGTTGGTGGGTGAGAAGCTCAACATGAGCCGGCAATGTGCGCTCACAGCCCAGAAAGCCAACCGCATCCTGGGCTGCATCCCCAGCAGCGTGGCCAGCAGGGCGAGGGAGGGGATTCTGCCCCTCTGCTCCGCTCTGGTGAGACCCCACCTGCAGTGCTGCATCCAGCTCTGTCAACCCCAGCACAGGAAAGACATGGACCTGTTGGAGTGGGTCCAGAGGAGGCCACGAAGATGCTCAGAGGGCTGGAGCACCTCTGCTGTGAGGACAGGCTGAGAGAGTCGGTGTTTTTCAGCCTGGAGAAGAGAAGGCTCCAGGAAGACCTTGTTGCAGCCTTCCAGTATCTGAAAGGGGGCCTACAGGAAAGCCGGAGAGGGACTTTCTACAAGATGATGCAGTGACAGAACAAGGCATGATGGCTTCAAGCTGGAAGAGGGGAGATTTAGATTAGATCTCAGGAAGAAATTTCTCTCTCTAAGGGTGGTGAGACCCTGGCCCAGGTCGCCTAGTGAAGTTGTAGCTTTCCCATCCCTGGAGGTGTTCAAGGCCAGGTTGGACGGGGCTTTGAGCAACCTGGTCTAGTGGGAGGTGTCCCTGCCCATGGCAGGGGGGTTGGAACGAGATGATCTTTAAGGTCCCTTCCAACCCAAACCATTCTATGATTTCTATGATAAAGCCATGAGCAACCTGCCACAATTGGCCCTACTATGAGCAGGAGAGGTTAGACTATATAACGTCCCCAGGTCCCTTCCAAACTAGACAATTTTATGATTCTATGGGTCAAACTAGGCTCACTTAAAATGCTGCCACACAACCAGCTGGGCTTGTTGAAACTACTGTTATCCAGTGGGAGAGTTCAAGTTGTAAGCCTTATATAAGAAGATTTTCAAGAAAGCAGTAATATGAACCTTAGACTATGTTAAAATTTTAAATATGAACCAGCTCAGCGAAGGTTCTCCTGTTTGTTATGTTTTACTTTTTTAAAGGCTGGGGTGCCTTCTTTAAACTTCTTGAGAACTAGCAAGTACAAAGCTGATGAGGTTGGTAGAGCATGAACAAGAAATACACTTTTTTCTTCCTTTCTAGGAAAAGGTTTATATGTAAATCATTCAAGTAAACAGATGAATAATTTTCAATGAAATCATTGGTAACCCAAAGCCTTTTCAACATACGGTTTTTAAGTCATAAAGTATTTGAGTTAAAAAAATAACAAAAAAAAAGATTAAATCTTCTCTACGGTTTATATTGTAAAGATTAGGAAACTTATCTTTGCAATATGAAATAATCTGACTTTAGCAGCTAATGCAAATTAAATTTAAAGCTTTTTATAGCTTCGTTTACTATTCATACATCAAGGCAAGAGTTCAGCAAGCAATCAACATATGAAATACAAAGTGAAAGTACTGGAAGTAAATCATTTAAAGACTACTTAAGACAGCAAAAGCACCTTAGGAAGAAATTGGGAGTACCTCTGAAAAATCTCAAAAATTACATCTTAAAAGCTAGAAAATTACCATATGATAAGGTCAAGAGTGGTAAAGTAGATAGCACGTGTTTCATGAGAAGTGTGGTTAATGCGCAGCTGGGTTTTTAAAAATTCTTTAAAGTATAAGATGTGGGGTAGGAATTCTTCTGACATTGGGGTGTCTAGTTCCCATAAAAATATGACATAGTAAACGATATAAGAGTTGATTTGAGGGCTGATACGTAGTGTTTAAACTATTTACTAGAATGAATCCCTGCATAGAAATCTTGCATATAACAATTTTATGATTCATTTTGGATGAAGAACTATAAATTACTGAGCTGCTTTAAAAGTCTCCATTATTCTATTTTAATCATAGGTGCCTAATCTTTCGTCATCTCCGCTTAATAGCTTCCTCATCTTCACATTTCTTCAAATCATGTTTTGATTTCTGTATAGACATTTCTCTCCCATGGTTCACAGCACCCCCAACTGGCCACGAGAACAAAACTGAAAAGCATTTGAAAAAGAGCTTATTTCTGTATTGTTTGTCTCCAGTGGTTTACAACATGTATATATAGACAAAAAACACAGAGGACTTCTTATCAAAGTAAGTGACGTGAAGCGTCAGGCTGTGGCCATCTGCTTTTATCCAACAGCAGTTTGGTCAGCTGCTGCTCTTGATCCAAACCTGGAAGAGCTCTGTGGGAAATCTACATTAGAAGAAAGGAAAAGAGGGAAATAATTTAAAATATTGTTTTAAATTTATAATTTTTAAATTACATTTCACCCCCGATAAGCAAAACATAGAGGTTTTGTTATTGGGGGAAAATGAATTGCATGGAAGAACGGCTGCTGGGGGCAAAGGAGATACAACGGAGTGGAAGAAAAGCAACATGTTACTACGGGTGTTAATCTGTAGTAGGAATAGAGTAAATGGCTTAGCAATAGTACGGCCTCTCTGGAAAGGGCATCTAAGTGGCCTCTTCTTCATCAGGTTGTATGAGCTTTTGTCTTCATTTCTGTGGAACTCCTTTCCTTCCGGAAAGTGTTGGCAGTTTGAAGCCTGTTGGCTGTCACCCCTCCACGAGTCAACGTCTAAGGTAGCCTGAGCAAGACTGGCAACGCTGGAACGCCGAAGTAACCCAGGACCATTTGCTGGGCCAGTGCAGACCCATCCAAAACACACAGCACAAAAATCAGCTGCTGCTGCCCCAAAAGAGAAAATAAAGGCAAGATTTAGAAGAAATGAAGTTCCTTCATCCTTCCCTAAATGGGAATGATGCTTTTCAGTACGTGTCATTCGGAAGCAGTACGCGAGGCAGGAGCGTTACTCATGGGCAAAACGACTTTACAATCATTGCTGGCTTTAAGTGCTGCCCATGCCCAGAGGAAGAGCAGTGACAGAGCACTAAGAAAATTAATCCCTAGATGGCACCATTACTCTGTCGCTTGTACTGCGTAACTGCTGCCTTCGTCTGGGAAGGAATAGCGCCGGTGGTTTTCCGCCACAATTTCCTAATGGATTGCGTGGAGCATCACGGGAATGAGTTCAGCATCCCTGTCGCTTTATTCAGTCCTCCACCCCACAAACCCCACTCGTCTTGCAGCCGGATTGCCTGCACGCCCTGGATTGCCATATTTGTCCCCAAACCAGCGCACGTGTGACGACGATTTGCATTTTACAAAAAAAAAAAAAAACAAAACCATTTCAGCATCATCGGCTGCGACAGAAAACTGAACTCTAGTTTTCACAATTCGCTCACGTTTAGAAACAAACCTAGTTTTATAACCTGACTTCAAAAGATGCTCTGAAGAGCAAAACCTCCCACAGCCCGGAAAACAAACCAGATTCTTTCTATGCCTTATTTTTTATGTCACTTTCTGAGACTTTCACCCGCTACACTGCGTTTCAGCGCCACCTGCCGACACACAGAGGAATAGCAACAGAGCAAGTCCAAGAGATTTCTTCTTGCCATACGTTTTTCTCCTGTTGAAACATGGAATGACCCTTTTTTTTTTTTTTTTTTTCCTCCCCTCTTTTGCCTGGCCAATGTTTTAAAAAAAGTTTCATTTACAAGCAAAGCAGATGAAATGGGCTGGCGTTACTTCTAGTGCGGCTGTTGGCTCCTGGACAGAGGACGGTGCGGGAGGCTTGAAGAGCAGACACGAGCGCCAAAGTCAAAAATTAAAGCAAAAGGGATAAGGGCAGATGAAAACGGGAAGATAACTATTTGAATCAGGGTTAAGATTAAGAATAACAAAGAATCTTTCTTTCAGCTACAGCTTATGGGGTTAACTACTCGGTAATTCTAAACAGCACTGGGTAAAATACATACTTCTATATTTTGCCAAATAACAGCATAAGTATCAAAATACCCAACAGGAAAGTAGAATCCAACACTGGCCATTATATTAGAGCATATCCTGTAAAAATCGGATTGTTTCTTAACAACAGTACATCAAATTCTAACCTTGCAGGGTCTACCTTTCATTAACATCTGTCAGTAACGAGAAAGGAGAAAAGAGGGTAAGATGCATAAAATCCGAAACACACGGTCGTACGGCACCTGAACGTGATGAAGGTGGGAATTAGTGTCATACTTTGTACGTTGTATTAATTCTCAAACCTCAGCCAGATAATCACCCAGTCACCAATCTGAATTTTTTTGTGTGTGTTTCCCCCCACCAATTTTATACTTGAAAACAACGTGGGAATTAAAAGAACATAATTCAAAGTTTTTATAATTTTACTGTAAGCATCATACACATGAATATTGCTTATCGTAATGCACCACTGTATAAACATTATATGGGGGAGTGTTTGTGTGTAATTTTTGGTGGGGTTTTTTTGTTTTGCCTTTTTTTTTTTTTAAGGGGGGTTACTCAGGGTAGTTTAAAAGTAAAAAGGGCTTTTAGAAAACTCTGCCGGCATGGCACGTACAAACCCCATAATTTTTAAACTACAAAAAAAAAGCTCTAAATGTAAATTACATCCACGCTGAACATATAAATGCTTGCCTGATATTCTTACGCCTCGGGTTTCATCAAGTCAGAAGCTGTTATATAATATTTAAGAAAAACATTAAGGAAAAACATTTCTAAGACTAATTACCAGCAGCAATAGTACATGGCTTAATATCTGCAACCAATTTGCATCATTCAACTAGCTTTTTCTTTATTAGAATGAATCATTAAGTCTTGTGTTTGAATAGACTAAAAGGTTTATACATTGCAGAACTTGAAAACACAGAATTTTTTAGTTCACAAAACACAGATATACGCTTGCTGTGTTAATATTCGAAAAAAATGCACAAACAAGTTCTCAACAAATTAATATTTCAACAATAATTCATGTATTTCTAAAAGGTGCAGGTTCTGTCCCTCTCCTCCTTCTAAGGTAATTTTCAAGTTGTATAGAAGAGAAGAGACATCATTTCTTAAGGTTATGGAAGTGTCCACAGAAAGCTGTGACACACATGAGATTGCTCTTTGAATAAATATTTACAACACTTTGGGGAAGAAGTCCCAAAAGGAAAAACAATTGCAAAGCCAGCTAGAGTTATAAATGGGAGGAGTGCTTCGCATACTGTAGAATCACAGAATAACCCAGGTTGGAAAAGACCTTTAAGATCATTGAGTCCAACCATCAACCTAACACTGCCAAACCCACCACTAAACCATGTCTCTCAGCACCACGTCTGCCCGGATTTTAAATACCTCCAGGGATGGTGACTCCACCACTGCCCTGGGCAGCCTGTTCCAATGTTTGACGACCCTTTCAGTGAAGAAATTTTTCCTAATATCCAATGTAAACCTCCCCTGGTGCAACTTGAGGCCATTTCCTCTCGTCCTATTGCCTGTTACTTGGGAGAAGAGACCGACCCCCACCTCTCTACAACCTCCTCTCAGGTAGTTGTAGAGAGCAAGAAGGTCTCCCCTCAGCCTCCTCTTCTCCAGGCTGTACTTCTGGCGTGTCCATGCTCTGTCAAGCCAACTGAAACAGCTGAAGTTCAAACCAGAAAATAAATCTAAGTGGTCGCAGAGCACATACGTAGGCATTTCCTGTAAATAGAAAAGGAGTCTGGTCTTAAGTGCTTATTACTATGCCTTAAGGAAGATGAAGGTCTAGACATTGCTCTTCTAATTTCAGAATTAATCTCAAGGAATGGAGAATTAGCAAGCTACTGTAAGTATTCATCCCGAGTCAATTAAGACAGGTTTGATTATTTCTGAATCTGAAACTCTCTGAAAAAAATTGCATGTTCAGATATATAAAACAGTTTTCTTAGAGTAACAGTATGCACATTCTTTTTTCTACAAATTGATTAGAGATAAGTTATATTTACCTGGGCAATTTTCAGATTAATTTATCATTTTCTGAGGATGAGACAATAACTCTGTTTGCCAGATCAACTACTTCAATGCATTTGCAGACTTGAAATTAATTGGGTTTTATTACTAGGCTTTATTTACTATCTGTCACCTTGTCACAAGCCATATTGAGTTTACAAGCTGCCATTTTAATTTAGGTTCCTTTTATGCATGGAAAATTGACTTGGTGTACACACTGACTTACGCTAGTATTAATCTTGCCATGTCATAACCATGTAAAAGCAGAAACATGATCACAGCAAATAATAAATAACCATATATTTTCTGTTGTTTTTAAAGCCCTTCAAATAATCATTGTTTTTGCTCTGAGGCAAAAAAACCAAAACCAATCCAAAAATGAAGAGGAAAAAAAAAAATCTGAAAGGGGAAGTAAAAAGAAAAAAACATTTTTAAAATGCAGAACTACACAGGCAACATGAGAAAAGCATGGTCTCTTCCTCATCTAGCTTCCAAGAGTAAGTTTCAGCTAATTATATTAGACATTAAGTCTCAGTATATTGTCTCGTAAACACTGTTTGATAGAGAATACTGACCAAATTAAAAAATAACACCTTTACCCATCACACACAGTGTAGTACACTCAGAATGGCAGGGGTGTGTGTGGGAAGAGTACTGTGTCCAGCTTTTGAGTCCTCAGCACAAGAAGGACATGGACTTGTTGGAGCGGGTCCAGAGGAAGCCACAAAGATGATGAGAGGGCTGGAGCCCCTCTGCTGTGAGGACAGGCTGAGAGAGTTGGGGTTGTTCAGCCCGGAGAAGAGAAGGCTCCAGGGAGACCTTAGAGCAGCTTTTCAGTATCTGAAAGGGGCCTACAGGAAAGCTGGAGAGGGACTTTCTACAAGGGCATGTAGTGATAGGACGAGGGGTAACAGCCTCAAACTGGAAGAGGGGAGGTTTAGATTAGATCTCAGGAAGAAATTCTTTACTGTGAGGGTGGTGAGACCCTGGCCCAGGTTGCCCAGAGAAGCTGTGGCTGCCCCATCCCTGGAGGTGTTCAAGGCCAGGTTGGATGGGGCTTTGAGCAACCTGGTCTAGTGGGAGGTGTCCCTGCCCATGGCAGGGGGTTGGAACTAGGTGGTCTTCAAGGTCCTTTCCAACTCTGACCATTCTATGATTCTGTGAAGTCAAGGACAAAGGAAGATCAGGCAGACAAATGCCTCAACAAGTCAGAGAGAGAGATATACACACACACCCCCGTTCTGTACAAAGCTAGACAGTCAGCTGTATGATTCTGGGACAAGTTGGACCTGTTTCCTGAGTGCAGCAATGCATTTTACACCAGCTGTATTTCATAACGTCTTCCTGCTCTGAAGGTAAATCACATAAACCCAGTGGCTTGGAGAGACTGGATACAATGGTGGCAGTGGGTTTGCACGTCGTAACGACACCCTACTTCTCAACACTAGATAGTAACATCAGGTGGGAATTGCATTTCTCAACACCTGAAGGTTTCCAACTACTCTATAGAGACTGTGTTGCAGAATGACCAACAGGTTCAGCAAGGATTTTTACTTAGGCAGCGCTGCATGATCTGGTATTATCAATGCCATGTTTCCCAAGCTCTTCTGCTCTGTATTCTCTTCCCACATCACCTCTGAAGTCATATCCCTATTCGTAATTAGTGTAGGCATAGGGCCATGCTGACACGGTTATTTGTTTTTGGTTCTGGGAGACAGTTGATATCTTAACAAATACTTCTCATGCTGCTTCTACCCCTTACCCACACACTCACAGTCTGTAAAATACTGATTTAATGTTAACTTGTTTCATATAAATTCTGCTCACATAGGACATTCTACACCACGCGATTATATAAATCAGAAGATAACTTTTGTTTGATTGCTGCTGGAGTTCAAACTGAAGGGGTGTTGTAAGAAAAGGAAGATTTTTTTTTTTTTTTCCCTTCAGAAGTTCCCACCATGCAGAAGATCTAAGAAAAAGAGAGAATGTTTCCCTGTAGTAAGTTACATTTTTTAACTCCAAAGTTGTTATGAAAGGAGGAAGAGTTGTTTTCTTTTCATATATTATCCCTAGGAAATAAAAGATCATGCAGGTTTAAATAAATTCTACCAGAGCTCCTCCTAGGGCAACTGAGACATAAATATAAATTAGGGTTCCTAATTTGAAGCCACACAGTATTAGTGAAGCTTTTTAGCCTAGATGCTAACGTGCTAGTTTTGGTCCAGAGACCTGGGAGCTCTGCAGGCTACAGGTCGCTCCCTGGGCTTCCTTGGGCCGTCGTGGACACACGCTGTCCTTCATGAACAATGTTGTGGTATCAAAACCACCCCACCAAGCGCAGCATTGGGTTCGGTTCTATTAAAACAAACAACTGACGATGTAAGAAAGGATCTAGAGACTGATGGTGGAAAACAATGAGGTCATATTGGACAAGAGGTAACAGCTTCAAACTGAAAGAAGGGAGATTTAGATTAGACATTAAGAAGAAATTTTTCACTCTGAGGGTGGTGAGACCCTGGCCCAGGTTGCCCAGAGAAGCTGTGGCTGCCCCATCCCTGGAGGTGTTCAAGGCCAGGTTGGACGGGGCTTGGAGCAACCTGGTCTAGTGGGAGGTGTCCCTGCCCATGGCAGGGGGGTTGGAACTAGATGATCTTTAAGGTCCCTTCCAACCCAAACCACTCTATGATACATGAACTTTTCTGCACTAAAATTGTTGAAATTTTGTTCCAGATTTCACAACATTTTGCAAGATGATTTATAATTCACAACGTATACGCTGTCACCAAGTCTGTAGACTCTTTCCTTTCAGGATCTAGCATGTAGCTCATATGATCCTTTAAAACCCCCGTAACACTTCTCCATTTCGTCTCTATCTCTGCATAACACAAAACTTATTTTTGCCACCACAGCAGCACATTTGAAGGCAATAATACGGTAATCCAAACAGTAATACACAATATAGCAATCAAAGTAAGTGCAAATAATTAGAACCACCTCCATCATGTGGAAAATAATCTACTTCCTACCACTGAGCATTTGGAGTTCATTCTCATTCAAATATGCTCTTCTCGGAGACTAATCTCTTAATCAGGCAAATCACCGCTGCTGTGAAATATAGCTAGTGGAAAAGAAGCTAACAAATCTTTTATGTCTTTTTACTGATATTCTACTTGAGTGATTTAAAATAGCATGCGAAAATATATGATCATTAAAGAAAAGATCTGTTACGATATAGCAAGGATTTAGCTCTATCTTCAAACAGTATTTCAGAAATGTAGTAAAGCAAACAAACAAATCAAATAGCTTTTTAAAGCTAAAAGTTTAGAAAGCAAGGCATTGACTCGCTTGGATACAAGAAAAAACAGGCCATACAAACCCGCTGGGGTGCCAGAGGAACGGCCTCTGCCGTTTGCTAAGCCTTCATTAAGGTTTCCAGAAAAAACCTAGTACTTTGGGGTATCCACCCACAGGATGGAAGTTTTTCCCTACGTAGTTTTTCACTATGTAAGAAAACAAAAGGTGGGTTTGAACGTAGCGTCTAACCCACCACCTATATTACACGTGTATTAAACTCCCTCCGCATCATCTCTCCACGTGTAGATAACTAGAGAAGCCAACCCGAAGTTTCAGTGTATCCCTGTGAGACAACTAATTTCATGGGGAATAACACAAGGCTGGTTTGATGCAAGGGGATGTTTTTGCTGGGGCTTAATTGCTTAATTTAAAGAAGTCCTATTTTATGTCTTCATATTTACCAGAAAAGGTTGACAAAGAAAGGATCTTAGAGGGGTGAAGACAGGCAGGAAAGGAAGAAAAAAAAAAAAAAGGAAAAATATTAAAGAAAACATAAGACTACATACAGCTAAGCTTAGGCATTTTATTATGCAATGGTTAGTACTGTTAAAAACTACTGTTTAAATTTGATCCGTATATTTCAAGTGTGCAGTGAACGTCAGGCTAACTTTATATGCTGATGCTCATTAGATATTTAAAATCAGTCTTTTGCATTACTAGTAACGCTATATACTTTTAACCGATCCAAATAAACTTGGACAGAATATTAAATTTTATCTGTGAATATTGTTATGATATCCATCAAACTTCAAAATCCTTCTCCATTCAATGGAGTGCCTAAGGACTTAGAAATATTCTAAACATAGCATTTAGAATCTACAGTTCCATGTAAATGTCAAGAAATTGGATAAAAATTAAGAAAATTATTCTGCTCCTCAATACGTATGTGCCTGGGGGAATGGACTGGATAGGGAATTTAAGAAGATTTTTTGGTTTTCCCCATTTAATATAGGCAATTTGTAGTAAATAATATATGCTTGAGTATTTTGCCCTGTCAGTTCCTTTCGAGATTCCCGAAGGTACAAGGAGTCTATATATTAAATATCTGTAGACTAAAACCTTCCCAAGTTAATTTTTAAAAAGTTCTCCTTGTTGAACTCTATAGGGGAAACACTTTCCTGCTTATATTTCAACAGCCAAACCTACTCACATACAGGGAAATAAGGAACCAGTTGCACTAATGCTGAGGGTCGTTAAAACTGAAGACGACCACAGCGCAATTCAGCAAGGCAAGTCAAGACTTTAATTTTTAACTAAAATTAAATTTTACCTAAGTCCTTTTACAGCAATACTCCAGCACATTTATCCAAAAGCAAACCATGAACTCTGCTTTTTATGTTGTAGACCCTTATTCCTCAAGGAGTTCTACACGAGCCGCTGAAGGTTTATGTTGAATTAGGGAATTCTCTGCCCCATCCAGCTATAGCGCCAACCGTTCTGTAAGGAGCCTCGGAACAAAGTGAGAGTGTCAGTGAAGAACAGCCACGCGAGAGCATCAGTCAGGTAAAAATCTGACAAACAATTCCTTGCTTAACAGCTATAAAAAGGAAAAACTTTTATAACAGTAGTTATCAATGTACAAATCCAATCGACTATCACCAAACTTTTCGGAGTCAAGTTGCCACTATTTGGACAAACATAATCTAGACAGTAAAATGCACAGAACTGATGTACCTAGACAATGTGTGGACTATCACAAATTGATCCGACACACAAAATAAAGACTTAAAATTGTTAGAATACCTGCTGATACACAGAGGAATAACACCTTTGCCTAGCTTTCCAAGAATGAACGGTAGAATAAGGCTGTTGGGATGTTTGGGTTTTGGTGGCGTTCTGGTTTGGGTTTTTTTGGTTTTGTTCTTTTTTGGTTTGGTTTTTTGCTCCACGTCCCCCCCCCTTTTTTTTTTTTTTTTTTTTTTTTT
>VFFE01009208.1:1537655-1555327 GCA_008921705.1 Burhinus oedicnemus
GTGTGTGTGTGTGTGTGTGTGTGTGTGTGTGTTTTTGGTTGGTTGGTTGGTTTTTTATTTGTTTGGGTTTTTTAACCATTTGAAAGACACAAGGAGTTGCAAAGAGTAGGTGCTAAGGAATGTAACGGAATGAGCCAATCTAGAAGGTAGCGGAGATTGTCTTGTACAATCGTCACCCTTTCAAGTACTACTAGAAGTGTGAATTTGATCCTGTCCATGTACAATAGCATTCAAGTATTTTATATATCCAAAGTTTAATGAAAACATGTTCTTGGCCAAATACTGGTTCTCCAAAGTACGTAACTTCCTAAAATATTTTAAAAAATCATTTTGATAAGTGTGAATTAGTACATTATTGTTCTTGGAGGTGTTAAGGCTCTGCTTAGTTTTTGAGAATTCAAGTATGCTTACTAAGTTGCATGACCTCTCACTTCGGGACATTTTACTTCTGAACAAAAATGTTTACAAATAACACAACAAAAGCATAGATGAAAACAAACCAAAAAAACCCAACCTCACGAGGTGAATGTCACGAGGTTTTGGATTTCAATAAAATATGTAAAAACTGCATGCACAAGTCTGACCTGAGCTATTTGCCTAATTCAATATTTTCTGACATTCTCTTCTGCATCAGTTCGGAACAAAGTACATAGATGGAAGAAACTGGCCTTTGCATTTTTGTGATCATATTCAGAGCAGACGCTGAGACAGAAGTCGACCGTACCATCTCCTGAGTTAGGATTAACACATTTCAAACAATTCCCTTTACTCCTATGTATGACAGTAATCTCCGTCTCCAGGACAGCGACTTTTTTGAGCTTTCCGATTTTTTTTTTTTTTTTTGTTGCTACCCCATTAGAACCATTAACTGCTTCTCAGTGTTCAAAAATTCAGTGTGCCACTAACTCTCGGTTTTCCGCTATATTTTCACGTCTCAAAAATCTGATAGGAGAGACCTTACCCACCACTCCTCACTGCATTTCAGTGATTAAGCTGCTGGGCAAAATACATCACGCTGCTGGCATCTTTACAAATCAGTGTTTTCTATACAAGCATTTTGTAACTGGCTATGAACTTTTTCTCCAGTTTAGTGCAACTTATTTTAAATATCACGCAGTATAGAGTGATTTGTGCCTCCTTTTTGCTCTGAAATTAATAGAATCTTACTATCCTTATAAATGGATTAGAAAATAAGATTTCTGTATTTCAGCAGTCATCTCTGCTCACATAATTGACTTATGATGACACAAGCTCAAATAGAAAGGCTCAGCTGTTCAGCACAATGTATCTACTTAGGCTATTTATTAGGCTTATTTAGGCTTATTTTATTTAGGTTTATTTTGTCCACATATTTAGGAGGACAGAAAAATATCACAATTGAAATTGAGTATTCTGCATTTCTTTTAGCATGCCTAAATGAGTAAAACATAACTAAATTGTAGAAGCTTTTTCAAATTTTCTATCATTCCCAGGTGCTATTAAAAAAATATTGGAAAAGTACTAGATTAAAAATTTGCCAGTTTGCACTTCCAAACCCTCTATTATTTTTTTTTTTTGCTTACTGCATTTGCGCAGAAGCAATTTGTATTTGCAATTTCATATTGTCTGTAGTTAAACCTCCTTGAAACTTGTGCTTAGTAACTGTAGAAAATTAGTTTTGAAGTAAGTTGCACCTAACTGTACTGGCACGTGCATAACCTGGCCCCTTGTGGCTGGTTATAAACTTAGAGAAATCAGTGTCTTTTATATCTACAACTGAGCTCACTTAAGCCATGTGCAGACGAGCGCTCAACAGTTGAGTTCAAACACTATAACCACAGACAGAAGATAAATAGAATTTAAATATTTAAATATTTCCCTGGGAGAATATCTGTGTAGAGGGACACAATATTCTTTTCTGTGATGCAATTTTCTCTTTTAAATGTGTATTCTTACTGTTTCATCAAATGGAATTTGAAAGGAGAACTAACAAACGCGTAAATTTAAGCGCTCATATGCTGGGAAGTACTGGGTATAACGGGAAATTAGGTCGCATAATTTATCACACCACACCACGCACCCCCCAAGTATTTACTCTGTTTTTTTGAAAAACAAGAAGAAAATTACAGAAACCGAGTTCCTTGCCGATTGTTTTGCAGACTCTGTACTACAGCCTTGTCATTCAATTGTTCCTGGTCGCTAAACATTGGACAGCAAATCATGACTTGAAAACTACCCGATTCCCATATTTTCCCACCCTTGTTGCAGTGTAATTTGACAACCTGTTCTAACCTTTGCAATGAATCCTTCACCGGGATTAGCCGCCAGAGCAGACCATTCCAGCCTCATGTATTTCCAACCCCATTTTCTTTTAACTCCTGCCTAAAGCAATTCAAGGTCTTGATTTTGACAAGAGCTAAGAAAGCTGATGAGATCTTGAGAGACAGAGCGCGCCTCGGATATGAACTTCTGCTTCTTAAACATGCCCGGCACAAAACCATTGTACCGAATCCTTAACGGACACAGCATGGATTTTTTTCAGTGAAAACAAAGATGTTTGGGGTTAGCACGTACTCTGGCTGACCACATGTGGTGATAGAATGGAAGAGCGCGTGCACGAGCTCCTCAGCAGTAGGATCTACCAGTACTTTTAGTTCCAAGAAGTTTTCAGTCCCATCCCTGTCCCAGCAGCCTGCCCACAGATCGTGTTCAAACTATGGTTTTCTCTCCCAAGGCTTACAGCAACGCAACGGCAAGACACACAACCTGGCACAAATCCCAGCACCGGGCTAACTTTTCCGTACCTACTAAATCACAGCGACCACAGACAGTCACAAAGAAAGTGTCATCAAATTCTTTAATGTGCAACATCAGCAGTTTTCCTTGGCTACGTTCTCAGGAAAGACTAAGCTATTCCTCTCAGTTAACACAAACAAATAAGATAAAAAAATCAACCTTTGCCTAACATCAAGTGGAGCGAGTTTTCTGTCCAACCGCCTACACTTCTTAAATAAACTTTTACATCTAGGATGTTATCCAACAAGAGTTAAAGTCTTACCTATAGATGCAGTTACTTTAACGTTAATAGAAAGAAATGCTCCATCTTAAATATCTTACCAGACATCAAGTATATTGACTATATGAAAGTCCAAAGAAGGTGCACAAGCCTTAATGAACCTTGTAATTTAAAGTGACACTCTCTAATATTTGACAGCAAGTTCTTTTTTTAAGCTTTAACATATTGCTCTATTCAGTTTTATCAAGTGATTTGTCAGTGGATTTATCTATGTGAATTTTCTTTTTTTTTTTTTAATTTAAAAGTTAAAGAGAAAAGCTGAAAAGAAAATTGTAGATAGGCTTGCTCAAGGTAAGGAAAAAAAATTCATGCCATGCTTCATGCATTTTTAAAAAAAGTAGCATTTTAATCATGGCACAGAGATTCTGGATAGGATCCTAGTACAGAATAAAGTCAAGGTGGCTATAGAATGTAATCACCAAAGAGGGTGAATTTTTACACACTAAACTAAGTATAATCAGCATTAATAAAAATCATAAGTCAACTAAAACAATAGTTATCTTCACAATTCTTTACTAAATGATATGAGGAAATTTTTACCTCTTTTTAAAATTCCTTTCTTTTTTAAAAAAGCTTATTGTATAATTTATTCATATATATTTTTAATTCTGTTGAAGAGACTCTAACCACTATGACAATAAGGAATTTTCTATATACTTAAAGAAGGATTATCATACTACATCTTAAAAAATCCTGAAAGTATATTCGACCAATCTTGAAAACCGATTTTAGAAAGTAAAATAAATTATTTTTTCTCTGTGTGAACTACTGCTGTGCATACTGAAACAAGCTATAAGTTTCAAAAAGATAAGGAAAAGATAAATTTGCTTATTAAAACGTGTTAAATTCAGATTGTTTATATGCCGCATTTATATGTTCCTGTGCTAACACACACTCCTTGAGTCCAGTGCTGTGCTTTGGGCTTGATATAGAGGAATGAAATCACGTTCTGCGTTTTCCCTGCTGGGGGCAATATGACTCCACTTGTCTTCAACGAATGACCAGAAATTACACAGAAGTGGAAAAACTCAAAGCATTTTAAAATACTAGATCGGGGTCCCTGAAGTAGAACGGCGGCGTCGGCACCAAAAGTGTCTTAATGAAGCTTATCAGGATCTGTAAATGTAAAGAGTCACCTGAAGTGGCTGGAGAAGGCTGGGTAGAGGCTTTCACAGTTTTAGTATTGTTACTGGTGTCACAGAACAGAAGGAATAAAACCAGAAAAAATCACGACTCTAATCAGTTAAGCAGTCAAGGGTTGTGCATATCAGCTATGATTTGTAGACAACAATATCACAATCTTGCAATATAATAGTAATTTATGTCCTCCAAATCCTTCGCAAACCTGATTTTTTTGGTGAACTTCTTGCAAAATTATATTGATATAAAGAAAAATATGAAAGCAAAATAGGAGGAGATAAATAAGAGCTAATATGAATAGGTACGTCAGATCAAAAACAGGAATTAGAAAACTTTCAAACTACATTAGTAATGTCCAGACTTATAATTTATTAGCATTTCTTGCTTAAATATTTTGTCATCAAATCTATGTTTACTTATTCAAATACATTCAAATACGTGTTTTGCTTAGTGAAGAAGTTACAATTTGTAATGCCACCTACTGAAAGATACAACTAAATACCTAACTAGATTTCACTAGATGCAATGCAGACACTTTTTAATTCAGTCCTCTGATTTTTTTTTCCTGTGTATTATGAATTACATTTATGTTCATACACGTAACCCCTAGAAGATTCTGACACCATTTCATTTGTCATGCATCATTCTGCTTCAAAAGCAGGCAAATCTGGGTTTTGTTATTTTTTTCCCCCCCTCCAGTTTACAGGTGCTTATAAACTTTGTCAAAATTTAATATTTCAACTTGCATTTTTGTATGTCAACATCAGCCTTCACTCATTCCTAAACAAAATACAAAACACTCCAGCCCATTTCCAGACATATTTAGCTGTGGAGAGGAGAGCAATGGCTTATTATTTCAATATAGTGATTAAATGATCTTTTAAAAGGACTGTGGGGTGTCTTTGCAATTAGACAGATTTACCTGAACTCCACACAAAACTGAAAAAAAACAAATTGAATAAAATCCATCTTCCTTTCAAATCCCTGGAAACCACTCAAGTTCCACATACAGAGGTGTAAGGGTTGATAATTTCTCCAGACACTGTATCTGTACTAAGTTTTCAGCTACTCGGTCATAAACACTATGCAGAACTGTTCTTAGTTTTCCCATGTTCCAAGTATTTGGTGAATTGAGAGGGAGGATGAAGACCAATATATGCAGGATATGGAACTGAACTCACTTTTAAGTCTACTTACCTTTAAGCATGTATCTTAATCTTAATAAAAAGAGTACGTTTAGTTCTCCTTTGACCAAACACAACAGACTATCCTTACTTTTGTTGTCTCTGCAGGGCTGATGGAATAGCGCGATATATTTGTGTTGCAACATCATATTTTATTTGTACAAGGGACACCCAAACCTTGAAGGTGGCACCATTCGGATTGTAGCCTTAAAGACAATAGCGACCATATCCTTAGAGGTAGTGTACCCAATAGTCAGGGTGAGTTAAGTCATCGCTCCTCACTAAGCTAGTTCTTTAAGGGACAATTAAGAGAACCATAGTGCTTTGCCTATACGAAGCATCAGGAAGCAGATACTTTGTCCTTTCCCAATACAGCCCTCAAGTTGTGTTTGATTCTTTGGAGGGGGTGATTTTGGTTAGCTCTACATAACTTGTACAGTATCTGCTGCATGAAGTTTTGCATAATTTTTTGGTAAAACTAAGTGATGCCACTGAACAATTTTAAGCCAAATCCATTATGCCCTTTTCGATGAGGAAAACAAGAATGTGCTTTTACATACAGCTCAGTGACACTGGAAGACCAGCACCTCAATTACCTCCTCTCATCTCTTCTTCGGGCCACACAACTTTGCCTTGTGATAGCTCCACCGGAACCTGCCTCGAACTTTTTTCAGATCCCTGAAAGCTAGTAAATATATCAAAACCAGGCAATTTGATAGTGCCAAAAGAAGGTCTTGTCCCTCTTCCCTCCTCCTCCCACTCCTATTCTGCTATTCCTTTCTTCCTTCTTTACCACGCCTAACCTTGTTCCATTCCTTGTGCCTTTTCTAGCAGTAACTCCATCTCTTCCGTGAGCTAATTTCACTCAGTAGAATAGCTCCAAAAAATTCCCCAAACTACAAGTGGTTGTATGCAGTATTAGTGAGTTATTTTGCTGATTTTCTGAAGATAGCCCAAAAGGGAAGTTGTAAGAGTGCAGCCTCAAATGAAGATGGCTGAGGGAAGGGAGAGGAATTCTCCCCTTTTTTGGGGGGTAGTCACTAGAATATACAGTACTGAAAGCATTTTTCAACTCAGATTAACACAGATATATAAAACCTCTCAACCAATTATTTCAGCTCAGATGTGAGATGACAGCTTAAGGACCAATGATAGCGTATAGACAACTTGGGCATCTTCTCTCCTCCTTCCATGGACCAACATTTCTAGTTAACATTCTTGCTTGAGGTTCTGAAGTATCTTCTCTACAACATTAACATCTCAGGGTACCTTGTTAGATATTCCAATTTTCTCTAAGAAATGAGAAAGCCTGCATATTTGGGTTCATTCCCTTCCACTTCCTGACAGAGAGATAGCAACACAAAAACCAGAGCATCCATGAAGATTTATAGAAATGAGGTAACTGTCAGCTGAGACCTTGAAGATTTCAGTCTTCGGAATACTCTGACAAGTTATAAACATTAAATAATAAGGTCCACTGGAGAGTTAAATTAACTTCTAACATAACTCAGTCATTTATTTCTATGCAACCAGACCCTTGTTGTCTCCTCCCCTACCTCCCGAAAAAATGCCCAGGCCCTTAGAAACTTACTGTTAAAACAACACGAAGACTCATTACATGTTTCCAATTCAATGAAATAAATATTGCGCATAGCTTTGTCTTATTTTTTTGTCTGTTGGACAAAGGAGCGCAGAAATTTCTGTATCAAGAAGATAACTGGTCGAGAACCTATTAGAGAATTGAAAGGAAGGAGTTTATTCAAAGGCCCCTTGGAAAGTGAGAAGAATCCTTACAGCTGTCTTACAAATTACAGAACTTTATATAAAAGAAATCTTCAAAGTGACCAAATAGCTCTAAGAAAGAAAAATGGCTAGACTTATTTAATTAAGTTGCAAGAAAAAAAGATATCTGTAAATGTAGAGATAGCAATATATAAAATTTCAAGACAGAAAGCTGACTTGGGCCTAGGGCACATTATGGTAAAAAGAACCATCTAAAGAGTCTCTACCGCTGAAAGACAGAGGTCTTGTCCGGCCCCCTTTCTCACCTACTCTTGCTGCTATCCTGACAGTTCAGTCTGTTCCCTGGTATCCAGGTAATTAAAATCTCAAAATCTTCTTCCTCCTGAGCATAACACATGGAGAGGGGAAAAAAATAATCATTTAGATCTCAACTGTGGAGGTATCCACGCGGTCTGGATAACAGCAGCTGATATGGCAGGGATGTGAGTGTAAAGGGTGTGCGAAGGGACCATCCAGAACTGCCTACGAGCGCGTTTACCCCAAAAATTATAATGCTAGAGAACACTACAACTCTTGGTCAGATTAAACATCAACCAGAAGACTACAAAGAGGTTTTAAATAGTCATCTCCAAAAACTGTAAGGAATAATAAATATTTGTAATAGTAGAGACAAAGAAAATAATTGAGCAGAGGACAAAGACTGGTTTGAATCCTGTCAAAGCCAGACATCACTGATCCTGTCACCTTGACCCAGGTGCCCTCTCCTCACCAGGCACTGGGACAGCCTCCAGCAGCTGGAGTGACAGCACACACTGCAACAAGTACGGACAAACACACACACAAAAAACATTCACATAGAATCATAGAATGGTTTAGGTTGGAAAGGACCTTGAAGATCATCTAGTTCCAACCCCCCTGCCATGGGCAGGGACACCTCCCACTAGACCACGTTGCTCAAAGCCCCATCCAACCTGGCCTTGAACACCTCCAGGGATGGGGCAGCCACAGCTTCTCTGGGCAACCTGGGCCAGTGTCTCACCACCCTCAGAGGGAAAAATTTCTTCCTGAGATCTGATCTAAATCTCCCCTCTTCCAGTTTGAGGCTGTTACCCCTCGTCCTATCACTACATGCCCTTGGCAAAAGTCTCTCTCCAGCTTTCTTGTAGGCCCCCTTTAGGTACTGAAAAGCTGCTCTGAGGTCTCCCCGGAGCCTTCTCTTCTCCAGGCTGAACAACCGCAACTCAGCCTGTCCTCACAGCTGAAGTGCCCCAGCCTTCTGATCATCTTTGTGGCCCTCCTCTGGACCCAGTCCAACAGGTCCATGTCCTTCTTATGCTGGGGGCTCCAACATGACACATCTCCAACATGAGGCATGTATAAATAGGGGAAACCTCAACACCAGAAGAGAAGGTGTGTTGGTGACCCACACATCCTGTGAGGGAAGGAGGTGCATGCCACTCTAGGGATTGTTGGTGGAGTTGCACCTTAGTTGGATTATGAACTGCTTCAATCCCAATTTGATGGAAACCATGCGAATTGACAAGTTTTGGGGTTTTTGGGGAGGGTTACTGGTGAGAGGAGATTGGGTTTGGGCTTTTTTTTTTTTTTTTTTCCCCTGCAACAACTCACCTAGCAGAGACAGACTAGTCCAGACCTCAAAATGACTTTGGCACCTAAAACTTGGACTTAGGTTGCAGTTCCACTGCAGCCTGACAGCGATCTGGTAGCTGCCAGTGTCCCATCCTCTCCATTAATGCATCTCAACTTAGAGCTGGCGCCAGTCTCCTGTGACCCCATGAATCATTTCCTGAACAATTTCAGGGGCAGACATTAAACCAACCCCTCTTGGAATGTCCAGATACTTCGAGTGGACCTAAATACACAGACAAAACTGTCTGAGGTGACCCAGCCCCTTGTTCATTTGAGTTTATACAGTCTTCCAGGACTTGAATGATGGGTAAGCCACGCAATTTTAACAGAAGCTGAACATCCTAACCTTCCTTCAGGATTCAGCTGCTATCAGATTGTTTTAAAACCATACCCAATGAATTGATGTTACCTTCTTTTAATAGTTACTAATTATGACAATCGATTTTCTAACAGCACTTCTGGTTCAGTTCTTTACTACTGCTGAGATTTGAGTCCCTTTCTCTAATCCTAACCTAATGCTCAAGGCTAATTTTAGGAAAGGCAGTCACTGTTGATCACAATTCTCCCATCAAACTCATAGAACAGAGTTGTGCCAGCTGATCCAACTACTGATGAATCCCATGTAAAGATCTGCATTCCTGGCCAACACCACCATCTGCTTCCCCACATACCCTGCTTTACACCCAAGCCTAAAGATAAACCACAAAGGACGTCTGATAAAGGAAATTAGTAATTATTCTGTTCCCCAGCTGTCTACCAGTGGTTACCGACAGCAGTACAGTAAGATAGTGCAAAACATTTCAAAGTTTATATATATATATATATAATATGTTTAAATCCAGATTCCTCAAGAACAATATGTTTCTCCATAACTACAAGTACTTCAAGAGATAATATTCAGAAACACTAATTTTAACTAAAACAACAGCCTTCCTAAGAGATCTCTGTAACGGAGGGAGAGAAAACACCTCATCTTTCCATGTCTACAACGACACCAGATGAATGCATTCATAGCTGGTGCTGCAGAAACCATGCCCACACTACAAGCATTTCAGGAATCAGAATCGTTTTGGTTGGAAGGGATCTTTAAGACCATTGAGTCCAACCATGAACCTAACACTGCCAAACCCACCACTAACCCATGTCCCTCAGCACCACGTCTGCCCGGCTTTTAAATACCTCCAGGGATGGCGACTCCACCACTGCCCTGGGCAGCCTGTGCCAATGCTTGACAACCCTTTCGGTGAAGAATTTTTTTCCTAATATCCAATCTAAACCTCCCCTGGTGCAACTTGAGGCCGTTTCCTCTTGTCCCATCACTTGTTACTTGGGAGAAGAGACCGACCCCCACCTGGCTACAACCTCCTTTCAGGCAGTTGTAGAGAGTGAGAAGGTCTCCCCTCAGCCTCCTCTTCTCCAGGTTGAACAACCCCAGTTCCCTCAGTTGCTCCTCGTAACACTTGTGCTCTCCAGCCCACTTGAGCCTGGTGCTGTGCGTGAATGCCCAGCAGAGGCTGGAGCGCGTTTCCTCTGCCCCTGAAAGGCACCTTCTGGCTGGGTTTTGTCCGTGAGGAACCCAGTTGTGCTCTCCAAGTCTCCTCTGGGATATGAACAGAGATGTCTTAAGTGAGGAGATTCACAAGCACACGCCTCACCTGAATGGAAATGCTGATGCAGAGACACCCATAAACATAGCCTTAGATCCCCATATTTAGAAGTCTCAGTTTATGTCTCCATAAATAGTTATTATCAGAGTCTTTAAGTGATGAACAAGTTATTTGTATTTTCTTATGACACACAGTAGCATAGTTGATCAAGGTAAATGATGCTATGATATGCAGAAACCAAGAAAAATTCCATTAGGAACATTTGTGTTACATAAAAAACCTACTATATCAAAATATATAAAAGTATCTCATAACAAAAAAAAACCCACCTGAAATTAAACAAAAACCGAACAACGTTTGCCCAGAAAGCAAAACTAAGGACATAAATCAAACATATGAAAAAATCTTCTTGTAATATTCAGATCAACTGCATTGTGAAGAAGGTGTGAAAAAGAAATATAAACCAGTCAGCTCAGTAATGCAATTATTAGGAGAACTGTTACGTTCTGAGTTTTTACCAACTCATTCGCATAATATTCAGGTATTTGTATTTTGCTATATCACAGCTGACTTACTATTTTGATGTTGAAATGAGGAATTTTTGTCCTATTTAAAAGGAATTTTTGTCCTATTTAAAAGGAATTTTTGTATAAGCCTTCTGTTCCCTCCACTAAAACAAAACTTACATTCATAGATATAGTTACAAAGTACAATCAAAGTACTTCAAATGTTGCATTTCAATTACAAAATATGTAAAGTGAATACAAGTATATGTGTAAAAATAACTATGAATTAGTTAAATCCTTCCTACAGCGTGTCTCCTTACCCGTTAGCAACCACTGAAAATTGGATCATTGCTATTTAAAGATCTTTCCTTTATCTAAATACACAGTTGTTTTATGGTTTGTGCTAATGAAGTTTCGAGTCAAAAGCAAAATTTTTTAGGACAGCTTTGTATAAATATTACTATTAAAATCTACCAAAACCTGGTGTAAACTCATTCTTGGTGTCACTAGGTTATTTCTCTTGAACCACTGAAAATCCCTTAGCCAGCTCTTACTATGCATAAATTTCTAGCACCCTTTAGGCTTGGCGTATTAGAAGTACTGTATCCATAGCACAGACCAGTGCTGAGTATTCTGGAAGTGCTGTTATCCGTATTTATCATGCAAATTATCCCACCTGTCCTTTGCTCCATGAAGTAGGTAGTTGAGAAACAGAACCAACCAAAAAAAAAAAAAAAAAAATGCAAACCAAAAATAAATGTGCAAACTACAAAAAAAAAGCACCTTTCAGGTGGATTTGTCCAATTTCTCCAACAGCTGGAAGCTTCGTATAGCCAGGATTTAGGAAAAAAAATTGGATATCATTAGTAGCAATGTATACATCTAGAAAGGACGAATCCTTAGGAACGCAGTGCTTCGAAAATCACCTAACCCAGTATGTACGCAGCTCTTTGTTTTACAACTCCAAAAATTATTTTTATTTTTTTTCCCCCCTAAAATGCCTGATTTGGTCTACAGACCTTTGTACAACAAACTGGATTTCACACCAGAACTTCTGGTGAGGCTCTGAAATAGCCCTGACATGAGATACCTATGAGAGCGGGCTAGAGATCGCAGTCCGTTAAAGGTTTTCATGGTCCTTCTTCTAAAGTGAAATCTGGTCTCTAAAACACGTGTACAATGTAACTTGGTGATTCCAACAGTGGAAGATAAATATATATAGTTTTATATAAATATATATATATAAGAACATAATTTAATGGCATTCTTAATCTTATAAAGAGGAACTAGCTGTATCCAATTTGGAAAAACACAAGCCTTCTATTATACGACTTCAGAGCTGGGATTTTTAACCTGTGGAAGCGAGGCTTCTGCAATCATTTACGTGAATTCCTCCACAACCGTTTTGAACCTTTTGCTCATTTTTAGTAAATCCTGAATATTTATTATATTGAATTTCCCACATCACCACCTGAACAGGCAGCGCCTGTTGAGGAATAGCCTGAGAGTTACCTCTGGTGCTTAGGTTGCTGGTTAGTCTACGCGGGGTCCCAGAGAAACTTAGGAATACGTTTTCCCTCATCCATCTGGTTGTGAAGGGGTAAGGGAATTAGCTAAACACACTGTCGGGAGTTTGGAAAGTGCAGGGGTAGGGCCTGGAAGGTACTGTGGAAAAGAGAAGTCTAAGGAGTCTGAGAGATGTGGAAAGGATCCGGGCTTATTGCAGAATGTGCAATAAGGGAAAGAGTAGTCTTCAATAATACAGTATTTTAATGAGGCCAAAATGGATGTCAAAGGTAAAACTGGTCCCTGAAGTCACTGGAGAACAAAAACACATTAAAGATAATTCTATATATTCCCGGTTCTGCTTCCAAGAAGTCCTGTCCCAAACCTGGCTGAAGTGACTATTTTCTCCCTCAAGTTGCTCTAGAGAAGAGCAGACCCAGAACTGAAAGGGGACAACCACGTCAACTCTTACACCCTGGTGTCCGCAGTGTCCCTCTTCAGCAGCACTCCTGCACTGCCTCTAGTCTAGTGTGCATAAAGACAACGCTTTAGTGATCTTTCTAAGAATTTGCGCTAAAAACAAAAAATCTTATGTAAAGAATAACCAAGAAACTTCCTCTTAGATAATGCCTACTTAGAAACATTATCTAATGATTCCTTAATAGTCCACAGTATAATTACTGCACTTTTTGTGTTATGAAAAATAATTTTAGAGCATTTCATCATAATGAGAATTCATCAGATGGTTTAAAGCAATTGTTAATAAGCAATTAAATTACCTTTGGTATTCAAAACCTGAAATAACACACGCTGGGCAGCACTTTAGAGGGTGCGTTAACTCTACTACATTCTCATTCTAGGAATTACACCAAAATTTCTATAGCGGGCAGGCGAAAGGACTGCCAACCCCTTCCCTGGCCCCCAGTGTATGAATCTTGCTTTGGAAAAAAAAAAAAAAAAAAAAAAAAAGAGTTATTGGTATTTGCATGTCCTTGTCTCTCTCAAGGATGCTGACCATGTTTTATGAAGTCCATTTTTTCCTCATTTGGAAGGCTCGTTTTAACTCAGATCTTTTCATGAAGCATCAGTGAGTGAGAAGGCAAGTGAGAATTCAAATTGGCATTACCTAGAAAACACACTTTTTGTTTGTTAGTTTAAAAATAAACAATCTTCTGCTTTTTGTGCTGCATTTTTAAGTTGATAGTCAACTACCTTCCAGCTTGAAGGAAAGTTTGACTCAATAAGAATGTGAATCTTTGAGATATTACTTCATATGAAAGGTGACAAGGGGTGTAAAACAAACAAACAAAAAAAAAGGTTGCAGAAGATGCTCTACAACTCCCGCTGTCTGTAAAGTAGGGATAACGTTAAAACAATCTTCAAAGTTTTCCTGAAAAATATTTTCCAGCTGAATGGAATGAATGTGCATTGTGAACTCCTGATTATGAAGAAAACAAGCTTTAGAAAATGCTAAAGCGACTTCTGGAAACAGACAAAGCGACTGCAAACTGGTAAGGGAGAAAAGAATTTGGCGAGGTAGAAAATTCAATGCTTCATTTTATTTTGTGGTCGTAGACTTCAGGACAAGCTAAACATTCAAATTCTTCTCTAAAAACAAGCTTTCTGCCTTTTCTACAGGTTGCGCTGACAGCTGGGGTAAAAAGAGTTGTTTTAATTAAAACTCTACTCTGGGGAAGCTCTTGTAGGACTAGCATCTGTAGCTGGCCTGATGAACCTCCAGTGAACAGAGAGACGGGGTGTTTTAGTACAAGCGTCAGCGGTGTAGAGGGTTACAAAAAAGGAATTTTGCTGGCATTTCTGAATATTCCGAATATAAAACAGTGCTATTTCTAACAAAGCTACATTCAAAATGCACCTGTTTCAGGAAAGACAAATACAACTGAAATAAAAGCTGCCCTACCTGTAGACTTGGAAAAAAACCATTTTGAATTGTACAGATATAGTTTTATTCATTGGTATCTCCTAACACATTCTGCACTAATCTGACTCGTACCAACATCAGGTTTAACGCACACAACAACAGAAAACCAAATCTGGAGACATTTTTCTGAGGGTAAAACAGTACTTTGGAAACACTAGCACTTTTTGTCAGCTTGAAGTATTCCTACGTGAGAGCCGTCGTTTAGTAAAGAAACCTTCAGTTTAGACCATAATGAGACAGTTGCGTGAAAAAAAAAAAAAGACATGTTTAAGAACACCATTAAATGGCATATCTGGAGAAAAAATTGGGAAAATTATACCTTAAGAGAACCACTTAAAGATCCTTGCACTGGTATCTGATACCTCCATGTACTACAAATTTCATAATAGTAGTTATGGCACAAAGAGTATTTACTCTCTTTTCTAGTCAGCCTTGAGCTACTGATGTTCTTAGAATTTTGCATTTTCAGTATGGTTCAGTTCACAATTCTCATACTTCAAAATTAGTTGATGCTGGACTTCTTGACAGCATTTACATCACCTTGCATCATCACAACAAAGAAGATATATCTTTTTAAATAAACTGTAATGTAAAGTATCTTCCAATATAAAGAATCACAAGCCGCTTCATAAGGGCCTTGATAATACACGCTGACCAGTATAGAGACGTTGAGCAATACTGCATGGAGCATGCCTCGAGAGAGACCCAAGGATCTATGTGTAAACTCTGACTACAGCATCTGACTTTCAGTGTAGGAAAACGTTGCAATGTAGCATCTTCACGCTCCAAGACAGAAACCATCTGGCATGATAGACAGACGGTAGAAGGCAGAGCACCAGAAAAAGTACCCTAATACTATGGAGACGTCACAGAGCATTCAGTACTCAAAAAAAAAAAAAAAAGCCTTTTTTTCAAAAAAAAAAAAAAAAAAAAAAAAAAAAAAAAAAAAAAAAAAGCCTTTTTTTCAAAAAAAAAAAAAAGGAAAAAAGGAAAAAAAAAGGCACAATCTGTCCAAATAGCATTAGTAGTAAAGGAGTAAAAGGTAAGAGTAAAAAGTGAAAGGTAGGTTGACCATGCTGGAATTCAAATACAACTTCTTTTTTTCAACATCAATGATGAAACATCATATCACACAATACGAGAGATGTATTCAGTAAAAATACTGTATCCCTTCCCTGTAGCTATTTATGCAGAATTTGGGAGGAACACGGTTCCAAGCAATACTGTTCCTATCAATACAGCCTCTATTAGCGTAAAGCTCGTTAGAGATAAGGCACATTGTAAGCAATATCCGGTGCTTAAAATTCCACACCAACATTTCATAAAACACCAGGGCTGCTCAGGTTCTAAACTTACAGAAGGTGTATATTTGGTCATATTAGAACTTTTTTGAAACAGGTGAGATGCGGTTAGACAATAAAGGCTGCTGGTAGATGGATGTAGACACGCATGCAGTATCAGAAAGTCTTAAGGTTTTTTCCCCTAATGTTATTGATGATGTAAAACGTGAACAAAATAGCTTCATTATGTTGAATACAATTGGACCTCAAAGTTCACAATAAGTATTGTTATAATTGGGAAGCAAGAGTCACTGGTACATGCTGCTTTGTCAAGTATTTTACTCCTCCTAATATTTTTTTCTTTCATTTCATGTTAACACAAGGCACTCATATATATGTTTGCTTGTTGTAATATTACAACAAAGAAATGGACAAATTATCCTTTTTACTATTATTTTCAAAGGTCTGTGTCCAGGATTTTTCCGTATACTTTTGTCTGCCACTGCACTGCTTTAGATTGAGAAATTGTTCCTAAAATAAATATAAATATTTATGAATGTATTACCTTTGGTTCGGTGGAAACCTTTTCCTCTTTTGTTTAATCGTATATTTTCCTCTTGTGTCTAAATAAGACTATTATCCAATTTGAAAAGTACTTGAGATTACTTATTGAAGGGTGCAGTTACCTCCCAATTTACCATAAATATGTTTCATAATACCTGTCAAACTACGTTTTCTCTCCTCTGGCTTTGGAAGGGAGGCACTGCAATGAAAAAAAACATCATGGATTTCTATGCATATAGCTTTGGTAGATGGTATTTTCTTTTATTTATATAAAAAACCCCACCACTAACAGTACATCCTCACTCTGTGTATTTATGACCTCTAGCACAAGTTGGAAATACGTAACACCGATACCTGCTGTAGGTCTTTCAACTGAAGAGCTTGTTACAGACACCTAATAAGATGACATCTAATTTTACACAGCAAGAGATAAAATGTTTCTGATAATAAATTCCTGTTTAATTCACAGTTAAAAAAAAAAGAAAAACCAACACACACAAAACCAACAAGCCAGCTGCTCATAACTTACATTTTCTTTTTGTTTAATCTTATTTCATGCTGCCATCATGAGTTGTACGTCACAGCTTTGGGAAGCTTCCATACTTGGTCATGAAACCTTAACTGTGGCAATTTTAAAGAAGATTCTGGCTTTGCAAAGTACACTAAGGAAGTGAGAAATACGTGTGCTAGTTTTTTGCTGTTCAGTCAAAATACAAGAGTTTGCGTTTTAAATACATGGAATGGATACCGATATTTCCAAATTTAACCAACTGGAAATAGTTGTTCCTGTCACAAAAACATCACGAACTCTTTTCCTCTGCCAATACACTGCTATGCACAACGCCTGCCTATGCATTTGGGTAAAAATTAGTAAAACAAAATCAGCTGATTATATATTTCATTATTATAAATAAGAACAAAAGTAAATTTAGATGGGGTAAGAAAACCAAATTCCGTGGATTTTATGATTTGCATGCTGACAAATGCTAAAACATGTAAAAGATAATACCAATAATTTTCCAAAGCAGTTTTCCAAATGAAGGAGGAATATATATATGTGTGTGTATATGTACGCAACGTGCCTGCATTTTACAGTGTTTAAATGTCTTGTCTCTATTCTCAGTCTAGGAAAATTCCAGGCAGGAGCACCGGGATAAGGAAAATGACTGCTAGAAGCCTGCAGTAATCAGTCTCTATAATTTCCACAGGCCATTCAGGAGGTGTCCCAACAGTTCAATTCCCCATTTGCTGCCCTTCTTCTTACACCCCTGTCCCCCAAATTAGAATAAAGCAAACAATAGAGAAGACAAAGATTAAACTGCAGATGAACTATGGTTACGCTACAGAGGGAAGGAAGGGGAAGAGAAGAGAGGGAAATATGACATTCAGAGACCAGATTTCATCCTGGAGCCTCTTCTTGCCCAACAAAGAAATCTAACACACCCACCCCCCCCCCAAAAAAAAAAAAAAAAAAAAAAAAAAAAAAAAAAAAAAA
>VFFE01009208.1:1556075-1584203 GCA_008921705.1 Burhinus oedicnemus
AAAAAAAAATAAACACCCCCCCCCCCCCCCAAAAAAAAAAAAAGAAAAAAAGAAGAAAGAAAGAAAAGATTATATTATGAAAGCTGAAATCCTAGCTGATGTCTCAGAATTGCTAAGGAGAGATGGAGAAAATAAAGCTCTTGGTTGTCTCTAAGATCAGGGCATCACTTCTTAGAATATTATACTCAAGAAATATTATATACCTATATTTTAATAGAGCTTTCCATAGAACATTTCCAAAGAACGCTGTATTTATGGGCTTACCATCGCATAATATTTACTTTGAGGAATCCTCTTTGCAGCCTTTATGTACTTTCAGTTCAGGCACAGCTATTAGCTCCTTTGTGTACAAATTAAGAAATAAGTCTTCACCACTCAGTAACTTACATTGCACTGTGAATCTCGTCACTACACAAGAAACACTAGGCTATTCATGTTTGACTCGATCTAATATTTTAAAAAAAAAAGACTCAGCCTGACATGTTATACAGTTATGTATCATTTCAGACAGAAAACACAACACTGCATTACAGCTGTAACGTTGTCTGCAACACAAGCAGAAATAAATTGAATGTAAAGAGAAGGGAAAACATACTATCCTTTAGATCGAGCACAATAAATCACAACCAGAAGGTAAGCATTTTCTATTTCACTGATTTCCAAAGTATTATCCAAGTATCGTTATGTTGTATTAATATAAAAATGAACATTTTGCAACACAAGAGTTGCCTTCCCCCCCCAGTACTTCACTCGTAATCTAGGGAACCCAACATTTTTAGAGTATTAATTTCTAAGCTCTGTTGAGATGAACGAGCATATTTTCATTCATCATGTACAGATGTTTACCTACCAAACTTTATCTTTTTTGTGACTACACATGTATGCTACGTACATGAAATGGATAGGCATGATGAACACGGAAAGGGCGCACGATGAAAGGCAGTGGAACGCCAGACACTACTCACTCCATCCCACTCAAATTAACACAACGCGATGTTATCCCCATGCTTTTATACCGTGTATGTACGCAAGTGCTGCGCTGAAGGTCTTTTGCAAAGACATATGTTGTCCTGCCTACACCTAGCCAGGAGACAACCGTCAAAAAAAGAAGTATTCTCAAGTTCTAGTTCCACAGCCATTAACACTGGATCTGTGCACAGCAGTACAGATCTGATTTGTATTAGACATGAGACCACAACCGCATTTTTCCCCTCAAATTAGATGGTGCAGACAATATAGCGTCTGCGATAGCTTTGTGCTCTACGCTGGTTACATGACAGCTATAGTAGAAGAGATAATAGTCAATCTGGCATAAAGCCTGACAATAACATTGACTTGTCAAAATTCCCAGAAAACCGTTGAGTTAGCAGAATATGTTTGTACTGGATCAAGGCTTACCGTCATATAGCTGCAATGTTCTTGATGAGAAGGACATGGACCTGTTAGAGCGGGTCCAGAGGAGAGCAACAAAGATTGTCAGAGGGCTGGAGCACCTCTGCTGTGAGGACAGGCTGAGAGAGTTGGGGTTGTTCAGCCTGGAGAAGAGAAGGCTCCGGGGAGACCTTAGAGCAGCCTCTCAGTATCTGAAAGGGGCCTACAGGAAAGATGGGGAGCGACTTTTCACAAGGGTGTGTAATGACAGGACAAGGGGTAACGGCCTCAAACTGGAAGAGGGGAGATTCAGATCAGATCTTCGGAAGAAATTTTTCACTCTGAGGGTGGTGAGACCCTGGCCCAGGTTGCCCAGAGAAGCTGTGGCTGCCCCATCCCTGGAGGTGTTCAAGGCCAAGTTGGATGGGGCTTTGAGCAACCACGGGTGTCCTTGCCCATGGCAGAGGGGCTGAAACTAGATGGTCTCTAAGGTTCCTTCCAACCCAATCCATTCTATGGTTCTAAGTAGGAGCCCTAAAGCCAAAATTCAGCCTGCTGCTGAACCATGGCCTCGGAAGAGCTTCCCGCAGTAGGAGTGCAGCACCATCAGCTGCGGTTGCTCCTCTTGAACCAATTTACACCAACACTGAGCTGTTCCGCCTGCCATCCGCAGGGGCTGAGCCACTTCTTGTGGCTCTTAATTTGTGTTAACAGAAAGCACATTGCAGGTAATTTCACAGGTAAAAGTGTATGAAATTGTTTTACTGCTTGGCTTTCTTGAGCTACAGCGATGTACCTAATTTACCTTGAAAGTTTAGCTGTGCAGAAATTGAGGCTAAGGAAACAGTAAATAAACAAACATTTATTACACCTCCCAAAATAACAGTTGCTTTTCACTACACAAACTACTGGTGTGGCATGTTTGCCTAGAAGGAAATCACCCTTTCCCTTTTAAATATTACAGCTCGCCTTGAAATCCCTTCTTTAAATTTTGTAGGTTCACATATAAAGCTGTGAATAAGTTTATCTTGCATATACTAGAAAGAAATGCCTAGTTTTTTCAGAGCACTTCATTTCAAAAGTACAAAACACTTCTCAAAGGGTAGGAGCGCAGATCTCCTGAGGATTTTGATTATATTTCAGTACAATACATGGACTTTAATTCAGTGACAAAATACAGATAAAACCAAGTCCAAGACTCAGCCGTCCCAAGACACTAGTTCATCAGAAGCCTACGTTCCCATTCTTAAAATAAACCACAATTCATCCGAGAACCAGGGATTAAGGGAATAATGAGTAATATCACTACGAGAAACCAATTTTGGTCTTTTCTAGCTGTGAAATTATTTTCTAATTTTTGGAGTGTTAACTTTTAAATTAATATAGAATTAAACTGCCGCAAATAAAGTACTTCAATATTAAATTTAGCGTAAGCATATTTTACATGCAGGCACATGGATTGGGATCCCTAAGAAAGAGCAAGCATATAGGTAGGGCAGCTGCTTAATAAAAAAACCAATTTCCCTGTGGCCATTTTAAAGAGTGCGATCCCAATTTGGAATCTGACCTTTTTTTCCAAGCCCAGCTAATAGGCTCCCATTTAGCTCCCCTTATTTCTATTATTTGGTACCAGCACTTTGTTCTGTTGGCTTTAACAGTCCCAAAAGTCACAATTACTTTGCAAGTAATTACTAGCATCCCCTGCGATACTAACATCGTGCATGTTCCCAGAGTAACAGGTTCCCTCTGAGCCGCAATCCCTACTTGCTATGACCAGTGTATCCACAAAGCCTTTCCTTGACCCATTGTGTTTTGGGCGCTGCAGACTGAATTCCGGCATTCCCACACAGCACTTTTGAGAATCGGAACTCACGGGAACACTCCCCTTTTCCCTAAAAGGGGCAGGTTGCATTAACAGCATAGAGACAGGGCGGTCATATTCCTAACGGCAACGCATCCCGCTCCAGATGGAGGTTGAAACCTTCAAAGAAAACCCTATACTGACTAATATTTGCTCACGGTTCGAGGGAAGTAGATAGCAGTGGTGTTTTATGCAGGCAAAAAACCTCAGAGCAGCAGTGATTTGCCCAAAACAAGACCGATAGCAGAGTACAAGGACCTGATCAAACACAATTAGCATCACAGCATAACAAGAGCCGGGCTAGTTGAAACTTGTCAGTGAGCTGCCTTTTCTGACCATACGTATTCCGAAATGCACTTTTCTGTCTAACAGGAACCTCGCTTAGGCGTGTCCCCATCGCCTGTTGCACTGGCCTAAACGCTGATGCTCATCAGGCTATTGCGATTTGATCGGGCGTCTGCATTCATACTGGTCAGTAGAAATCCGGGTCTCTAAATATCAAATGCTGCTATTTCTTTAAGGTGAAGGAATATTTAAAGAAGAATTGGAGAGAAAAAATGGAAAAAGTCTTCACACAACAATCTCTGAAATACGGCGTAGAAAGCCTGAGTTAGTGTATCCTGCGGGGGTTTTTTTTATTTGTTTGTTTTAATGAATTTTAGTAGTACACCAATGGAAACTTCCCACAAATTCACACAAATAGGTTCTTCAGCTCCGGTCATTAAGCTTGTCTTCCCTAAGGGGGAAGGGCTTTTATACCAATTAATTTGCTTAAAGACAGGGAAGGCACAGCTGCTTGAAGGAGTTTGCCCACCTCCCAAGATGAAACCCATGAGGTAGAACACACAGCATGGACGCAGCCTCAAGGGGGTGGGGGAAGTGGTTTGTTTTGGGGCTTTTGTTTGGTTTAAAAAAAATAAAATAAAATTTGCAGAGATGAATAAACTCATAAATCCCCAAATCCTTCACTTTCTAGAGCAGCAGCATACATTTGGGAATTGCATGGCAAGCAGCTCAAAAAAAAAAAAATCGTCAGGAACAGTAATTACAAGGCTGACAGTTTTAAGGATTATTATTGTATGTCTAAATCAACACCACTGTAGTTGAAGCAATGCACATTGCATTAGTGGAAATACTCTTGTTACCCACAGAGGTTGAGTCAGACTTCAGTTCGGAATTGCCTAGGATATTTTCCGTAGCCCCATATTTCATAAAATTCAGAATTCTTTCCTCCCTCATCCCTCCCACCCTGCAAAGGGCGATACATGGTACACAAAGAAGTGTTTTGTGCTGTTACACCCCAGAAAGTGACCCCTAATCTCTTATTAGCAGAGTGCTGAAGCAATTTTTATGAATTAGTATAAAGCACTAGCAACTCTCTCATATATTATTTTTCATACCTTTTTTCAAGTCACCTGAGATTATTTTGAGACTCAGTCTTCACAGTGACAAACATCCTTAAAACAAATATCACAGAAGTTGCTCTGCAGAAAGCCTGGAGCAATAGCTCGAAGAGGTGCGAAGAGCTGCATTCAGCTCTATGAAGTAAGACTACTTCTCTTACACACTTAGACAACGTATCACCATTATTATCTACTTCATTTCTCATCACAAGGAAAGGTAAACAAGGTATTTTTAAATTTTACTTTGCAAAACCATACTGCTGCAATACGCATAACCATTAAAAACTGTACGCACGTAGATTAATGAGTAAGAAAATGAATATGAAAAGTATGAAGACACTCTTGAATAATGTTTCTTTAGAACTTCTGTTGTATTGTCAGAAAAAAAAAGGGGAACCAACCCAACACTCCTTCTGTGCAGCTAAGTTACAAAAAGTAGTTCTTACTGTTCCTTTGATTTTGAAAGCTAATGAGCACTAACTTGAGCTTCTGATTTTCGCTAATGCGGAATCTGTGCTTTTTTGTAACAATCTGCATGTGAATCACTTAAAAACATTCAGCTTCATTTAATCTGACAGCTCAATAATTTACACCTTGATAGGTCTCGCTTTGAATACCTGGAATTTAGCAACACCTCCATGCTCCTACTTACGTATTCTATTCTTACTTTAACAAGCTTAACACAAACCACATTTAAGTCAAATTTAGTGGAATCAGTTTTCAAGTCCAATTAAGTTTTAAGAAAGTGATCTGAAAGTCTGCACAATCTATTAAGTGAATTGCACGAGGGGAGCTTATTTTAATGAAGAGAATTCCCACGCTTACCTTGGCTTGCAAAGCATCACACATTTTAAACTATAACATGGTCCTGCAAGCTTTACATAGATTTCCAAAAATCATTCCAGCTTGGGTAATAACTAACCTCCAGTACGTTCAGTCTGCTTTGGTTTCAGAATACACAACCTCTGAAAGTCTTCCTCATCACTAGATACGAAACACTGAGGTTTTTCCTATTACGTGTTTTTAATCAGTGCAATCTCTATAGTGGAAGAGGCTACCCTTCTGTAAATCCCAGAAATTCCCAGAGCTGCTGCACAGCTGAGAGCTGTAAGTGGAAGAAGAAACCTCTGGGTTAGATTGAGATATCCACCATAAGTCTTGGAATAATTTATAGTCTGAAGCCACCCCAGGAGTAAAAAAGGGAGCTGGAGAAACCAAAGACTTCCGTCAATTCTGAGTAGCGATAGGTGGAAGACCAGTGGTGGAGCTGCTACACAACGAAAGAGATTGTGAATAAAACCCTTATTTCTCCTCCTTTTCAAACTGACCAGGTTGCAACACTGTCATACCCATCTCAACTCATTAAACGGCTGTAGCCGGAGAACATAATAATTGATTTCTTGGAGAAGAAAAGCTTTAACGCTATGATTCTTTACATAGATCCATGTGAAATTGCTCTCAAAATACTTTTTCAGACCACAGGGTTTTTTGCCGGTTTCTCTTGTATTCCTTACAGCCTTTAGAAAGCAGCTGTAGGATTCTAGAATTAGCATTTTTTCCTCCAAATGTACCTATAGATCACATTTTCACAGAGTTCACTGCATATCAAAAAGAACAGAGAATAAATGCAAGGAAGAGAAAACTAAGATACTATAGAAAGCATTAATTCATACAAGCTTTTTTTTTTCCCTTTGGTCATGCAAGCTTGGAATCTTTTGAGACAATAAAAAAAGTTGAAGTTTTGTATCCAAAAAGAGCCAGTAAAAGAGCAGAAGTTTAATTTATCCATACAAAGATATTTTTCCATAGGAAGAACCGCTTCCATATCAAAACCGTGAAGAGCAATATGAATCCTTGTGGATATTTTGTGAAATAATTTAGAACTAAGACAGCAATTATTTGTGAACATGTGCCTCATTGCTCCTTAAATCAGTTCTACTAGTATATAGTTACTCTAGGATTCCCAGAACACTTCAGCTGATAAAGAAAAAAAACTCCACCCGTGAGAAACAATACTCCACTGTGTTTATCTCTTAGTTTTCTCATCTGAATATAGTTTTGAATTGTCCTGGAAACCACTTCTTCTCACGCCTGTTTGAATATGCTACGTTGCAAGACCTGCTTCTGCATATAGCGGAGCGAATCGGTTGTTGGAAATCCATGAATGTGTCAAACAAAGAATTACAGAAGGATGCAAAAGCACTTATTTATTCTTGTGTAATAAACACGAACACAGGAGTACCCAAGCATGGAACGCAGATTTTAAAAGCTTAGGTCTCAATAAAGAAAAAAGTGGTTTCTCGATTTTACAGGAAAAGACCTCAAGATATCCGTTTAGACAACACATTATACCAACCTAGAACAGATTTTTTTTTTTTTAATAATTGCTGTACAGAAGACACCTAGAAGAGATCTATGTTGCATTTTTACTTTATAATACGTGCCTTACAGTATTTTGAGTTCAGGTGAAAACACATTTCTTCCTCTCGTTACAGGTGGAGGTACCCGATTTTGCAGCTTCTACCCTACTGAGTAATACCCACACATGCTGTTATAGCTGCTTCATGTACTAGAACTCCCAGCTGCCTGGACATTGGAAATGCTTTTAAAGAAGTTTCATTCAAATTTCAACCTCTGCTTTCTTTCCAACTTGGCTTTAAAGAAAACCTACATTTAAATGGTAGAAACAAATAACTTTTGTAGTTTCTCAGTTTTGAGTAAAACCAGAAGTCTATCTACACCGCAGAAAAAAATAAACTTTGTCACTTTGGGGCATTATCCTTTGTGCATATCTGTTCTGCCAAAATCTAACCAACTAAATCAAATCTATTTAAACTCTCACATTTCATTCATCCCAAATCTCACCGTTAATCCAGCAGGCTTTGCACGAGTCTGAATCTTTAGTGTTTTTGTAACGTCCACCACGAGATCTGGAAGCAGGGAGACGTACTCAGGAATGTTTCAGCAGGGGTTCAAGTCACAGTTGAAGCACTTTAAGCGCTATTTTGCTGGTTGAGCCTCGGTGACCATGTAAGCTGGTGCAATAACTAGTACTGGACATCACCAGCTAAGAGAACAAATATGAAAATAAGGGCAAGTCCCCGTTAAGAGATGATAACCGCTCCCAGGAGCGGCTCCCCTTCAGATTCTACCATCGTCTCGAGATGGTCTTTATCTATATAAATCCACTGCCTTGCCAGACCATAATGCCACCTTGTTTATCATAAGGAAGGAGAAATGGATTGCTGTATACATCACTTGCACACCTAGACATGTCCACTGAAATTGTGGAAAAAACCATTCACAATAGTTGCTTGACAACAGGTCTACGTTTGATGTGCTGTAGATGTCAGTCTCCTCATAAATAGGTTTTAGATTAGAGATGTACAAACGATAAATTTTCCCGTTCAGCACACCGACGGACCAGTAAGATATATGAAACAAAGATAACTTCAGTGGATGTGTAATGGGACTTGTAATAGTCAAAACAAAATACCCACGCGTTACTTTTCGCTTTATCTGAGACTCATTTAATTCTCTAGTAAGTGGGGGTGGTTTGCTTGAGTTGTTGTTTTGTTTTTGCATTTTTTTTTCCAGAAAGCCTTTAAATCTTTTAAACTGGATGATAAATCCCAAGAGAACATTTCATTCAGAATAAAAATCAGAAGACTGTCAAAATGAAGCATTTTCTCAATACCTGTTTGCAAAAGAAGAGCTGGGCAGTTTGCTAATCTTTTCCCTTCCCTGAAAACTGTACCAGCTCACAGGATCAAATCAGCCTGTGACGGGGACCCCGGAATTTAGGCAGTTTTGTATTTAGCTTCGCTCTTTATGCAGAGAACCTACAGTATTTCTTGGGTTTTTTAATTCCATCAGTGGAGCTTCTTTAAACCGGGGCACTTAAATCGGATACCGTCCTCTGACAGCAATGAAATCCTTTGTAAAGAAATCTTCCCAGTTTACCTGCAGGTTTTGATAAGCACTGAAACAGTTAACACTGCCTCAATTACCAGCTTTTCACATTAATCCTCCACAGAATTCAATATACTTGGGGTGAAAATTCTGCCTTTAGCAACATCTTTGTCTCTTGAGACCTTTCCCCCCCCTTCGCCTGACAATTAGCGTTTCCTTCTGGGAAGCTGAAGCAGCTTTCTCGGTAACTCTTGTTGTATTGCATTGAAATACTCTGGGAATTTGTTAGTAGTTTTCCCACGCAGATAATAGTTTTAAGTTAGTTGGTAGACGTGGATCTTCTTCACCTCAGGAAGCGGCTTATTATTCAACATGCGAAATATTGAAGGCTCACGGATCTAAAGCAGGCAGCTGTACCATAAAAGCATATATTGGACATTGCTTTACTGATGTCTCATTTCCACAAGACTGTGAAATACGAGTAGGAAGCAGGCCGACAGGAATCCATTCGCATGAAGAGAAAGTAACAAAAAAGTGGGAAGCTTTGTCTATTTAACCCATTCTACAAAGCTTAATTTTCAAAATTCCATACCAGAGGTCACCTTAATTTTCATTTAGATAATTATCTTAAGACAAATTTACACAACATAATCTAGATGAGAAGTCCAATTGCTCTTTAGAAGATTAGTGTGTTCAAAACTGAGTCAACACACAAAGAGTAAACAGAAATTAAAAAAAAAACACAACAAACAAAAAACCCAAACCAAAACCAAAATCCAAAACAACACAAACCAAAATCCAACAAGACAAACCCATCCTAAAACACAACGTGAGTTTAGATCAATAGATAAGTTGACTGATAATGCTAAAACTGTAAGGTATAACACAGTTATTACATCATTTTGCGTCCTGTGTAAACGTTGATGCAGTAATTATGTAGTCGCAAAAGTTAGATTTGTGTCCCGAGGCTGGTTATAGACAACCTGGCACGTTCTGAGTAGACCATCTTACACCGAGGTCAGGCTAGTCTACCGTAGCTACAATAAGAGTCAATGGCAGAAATACCGGAAAAAGAGAACCCGACTCTTAATGCTCCACGCTCGATTACTGTTCCTCTACGCATATTTTCAAGGACGGGCAGCATTCTGTAGTCTGCTTTTCTAACATTTGTCTTAAGACACTTATTTAATTTCTTTAACTCTAAAACTAAAGTGCAAACTAAGCAGCAAACAAGCACTTGTAGATTATGTATATTAAGCAGTAATCTAATATAAAGATAACCTAGCATCTAGCGCTACCTCTGCACAAGTCTTCAGGTATTGTAAGTTATAAACCATTATTAAACTAAAGACATACTAGCGCAGTGTAACCCCAAACCCAGCCTGTTAGAGAAGGCACACTGACTGATTTAAACCACCGACAGCATGAAAATCCTGTTAACATGCTAATAATTAAGGAATATTCTGAAACAATTTTAGTGTGCTAAGAGCTTAAAGTTAATAAAGAACAAGAAATAAAGTTAATAAGAACAAGAAAGAAAAATGACCTTGTGAATATCTCAGCTAAAACTGTAATGCTTTTGGAAAATATAAGCAGCGCTTGCTTGTTATTTACATTCACGTGCAGGTATTCACATTAACTTTCACCAATACCTGTATGCATATGCTGTTGATAAGCAGCGTCTTGCGGAAAAAAACTCCATTACTTGCGGACAAAGATCCAGTACCGCTCACCGGGCTCGGTAATGTAAGGTCATTCTAATTACCTTCTCCAGACTTTATTCTCCCCTCTGTGGCCCTAGTAATCATGAGGACTCTTTGAAATGCTGATGCAGCATTATACCGATCTATTTTGAAATACGCTATACGTAATACTAATCATTGGAACCGCATATTGGATACTTGCTGAGGTTATCTTTTGAAATTGTTAGGCTACGTCCTATAACAAGGCAATCCCACACATTTGAATGGTACATAAGCAGTATTTCCCGTTACTAACAGCAGGGAAAGTTATAAATAGTTTCTAAAGAGTCCAGCCTTTGGACTAGTTTGTTAAATAAATCAATCAATCAACCTGTAGTGACTGCAGGGGATTTACTCTTGCTTCCTAGTGAAGTTGAGGACCTCAGTGCAGAACAAGGCTCTCCGGGCAGAGCCACTGGTTTGGACTTCCCATCTCGTGCTTTGCACTACACAACATCAAGTCAACCGGCTTTTATGATACCCTGATCTGACACGCTTCTCTAGTCGTTTGACACAAAAAACCCACTCTATGCTAAAGGGTGAAGTGCATTCCACCAGATTCAGGTCATAAAAATATTCCCTGCTTAGAAACAGGGGAAAAATTGCAGACTGCTCCGCATACACCTATTGGGATGCTCGAGGAAAGGCACTGTCAGATGATCGGAAAAGACCAAAAATCTCATGATTTAACTCAACATTGTGGCCAATGGCTGAGCATTAGAAATAACAACTAACACACTGTAGCACCATTCCCATAATTGCCACTCTATAACAAAGCGCTTCCAGAAGGGAAGTGGCAATTAAAATGTATTTTTATTTTTACTACAGCAATCTGAAATAATGTTTTTTTTGATTTTTTTTTCCTGTGGTGATATTCATGTGCAGTGTATCAGAAGTCTGCTTTGCCCAGCAAGTTTTTCCCCCACCCCCACCCGAAATTTGGCCCAAAGTAGATGCCTGGGAAGTGCATAACAGAAAATATATATCATCCTTGCCTCGGTGCTTTCCCACCAGCCATTTTCATTTAGAGCCTTTCCTCAGCTGGAAATGGGTTTGGGTTTTTTTTGTGTTAATTACCTCACAGTTCTTAAGGCAAAATTTCTTTTATGCTAATCAGCACATGGTAATGAAAGCAGAAATTGATGTTAATTTCAAATTTTGTAGTTAATATTGTGAACGTAACACATTTGCGTCCCATTCAGTTATGCAGCCAGCAATGGCTTTCATGGCACAACACGTAGCGCTCCCCACAACAATGTCTTTTGAAAGGTTCCACTCATTTACCTGTTCCAGTCTCCATTTCAATGACAAGAGGAGAATAATATTTTACGCTAAACCAAAGTGAGCTCATTCGTAATAGCAAGTAACCTTTATATATAAAGCTATGAGCAAGAACATTCAAAATATGACTTTATTATTATTCTTTACATGCATGGTTTAGAGACCAGTGCTTTTTCTTCCTGATATCTCTACTAAAACTCTAGTCACCAACCAAGATTTTTTTTTTATTTTTTATTTTTAACTTGCTACATAGAAGCACTGTGATAGCTGAATTTAATCTTATTTCAAGATAAAATGCCAAGTGAATTATATTTCACTTTAGTATTGGACACAGATTTGCCTCTAACAGAGCAGCTCGTTTCCCCCTAATCAGGAGAAGGTTCCCTTGCTAGGAGAGACCGGCGGCTCCGCTTTAGTCAGGACCTAAGCAGGCATACGGTCTCTCAGAGGCACTTGAAAAACTCAAGCCTGATTCCTCATCTCCTACGTAACCAGAAGGGCAGCTGTAATAATCAAAGCTCTGGACAACCCTCTTACACAGGACACTTGTACCTAACGAGGGGGCTGGCACCTAGCCCAAGCCACATGCAGAAAGCCCGTTGCGTGACTAGTTAAACGGGCACGTTCGTCAGAACATCAAAAGGTACAGAAGCGCGTATGCAGTGGGCTATTTTGCTTATAGACTGGACCTATTTTCGGTCAAACGAAAAATAAAAAAAAGCCTTACGAAAGAATGACCTGCAAGAACAATTGATCTAGTCTCTCATTCGCTCCCCGTCTATTTTAAAGAATTTCAGTTAAAAAAACAGAAGGAAAAAAAAAAAAAGAGGGAGGCAAAGAATGGTCTATGGGTTGACAGACGTGATTGAGTCTTCAGGCCATAGATGGTCGTTATCTAGTCTAGAAACACCTACACGCCTTTGAAGTTACTGATCACACAAAAATGCACGCTGGGACCAATCTGTACAAATGCACTATTGGCAAACAGGCGGATATTATCTCGCTTTCTACGGCTATGATATGCCAAAATCCACGTGCATGTATGTGTGTGTATATATATACATGCACAAGTACATTTTATACATGCCAAATGCAGCCCTCAGTGTTTGGTTTACCTTTGCTGGAGGTTTAACTGAAGAAAGTAGAAGAGAATCAGCTAAAAATTTTATTCCCATTAGAACATGAACTCAATTAACTCTCCTAAGACTGGTAACACTTTATTCTCAAATAAGAACATAAATCTCCGCTCATAAGCTTGAACACTCACTATTCCATTAAATTCCAGGCAGCAAATGAGCAACTTTTTGAAGGAAACGATACCAGTGGCTAAAATAATCAAGGTACACATGAAAGTGGTAAAACAGAGGATAATAAGACAGAAAAGATATTACTACAATTCTGATATTTAGGCCAACTGATCTTCTAAGAGTATCTTTTATGCTTTCATTTTCTTTGATCTGCCAACACCAGCTTTTTGTTTGTTCTTCCAGTTTAATGTGTTCTGTGCTAGTTGAAGAGCTTTTAGTTATGACCCTCATTTGTGAAAGTTACCCTTGAAAGCATGTCTCCCAGACTATCATCATCATTTTGATTCCATGCTAACAATGCTTCTTTTATGCAAAAAAAGCTAAAAACCCCAAATCCACATGCATCGCGCGCCTATCTCAAAGCTCATCTGGTTGAATAGCATGAGAGGCTCTTTTTCAGTTATTGCTCTACGAAAGTCTCATCTACGTGGATTGGAGTACGCTAATTATTTTACATCTGAAAGTAAAATAAAAGTGATGTCTCCAAAATGACTTAATTTACTGTAATTTTGAAAGTTTCTATTTAAATACGGCAGTGTTTCTTTTAAGGTCCTCGGTTTCTGCACTCCGGGCCTACCCATAACAGCAGGTTTTTGAACCGTGCAAGCACCGTAAATAGATGGGTTACTCTGGAAGACAGAGGGAAACAGCACTCTGTGGAAACAAACAATGGATGGATTATCCCGTTTCCTAACGTTTTAGAGATATAAAATCAAGGGATAAGCACGCTTGCATCAACATCTTGATATACATAAACTTTAACTCTTCATATGTGAAATAATCTTTGTAACTTCTTGTTGGCAATCAAATCTGTACTATTAAAAAGGGAACAAAATCTTATGCAGTTTTCCCCTCTCTGATTCAAGACGAACTGAGAATGTGGAAAACTCTTTCCACATTCTACCAAAGACAACCTAATAGAGAGAGGGGAAACAAAAAAAACAAAACAAAAAACCAAACCAAAAAACTACAAACAGAACTAGTAGGTGTACCTTAAAAAAAAAAAAATCGTAACAGCAGCCATTGTTGTTATTTTGAAGGATCAGAATAGCCAGAACTTCAGAACACAGAAGATAAAAGAAGAGATAAAAAGTTTACTTGATTAATTTTACTAGCATAATGCAACAATGGTGGATGGCACCTTTAGTGCAAATTCTGTCTTTGCATGTTTCTTTTTCCAGGGGATGCAGTGAGTTTATCTATTAAAATACATAAAGCTTTTCTTTTTTTTTTAATGTTATACTCCCATTGATCATGAAACTTCCAAGAAAGCATCTAAATCCATTTATTTTTAGAGACTTTGCTTGCAAGTATAACAATTGCTTTCCCATCATATTTGAGTATAAGCCTCTTAATTCAACCAAACCCAACTATTTACAGTATTGTTTAACATACTGAAAATGCATTATCCCTTCTACTAATCAGCTTTCTCCAGTGAAACAACGAGTATGTGGAAGAATGGTAATCTAAAGAGACAGTCGGATAATGGACTCCCTGCTGTTCTTCGTCTCCTTCAAGTCATAGGGTATTTCTACACAGGCAAGAAATATAGCTGAACACAGAAAAGGCAAATAAAAGTTATACCGAGTCAGGGGAGCAATCCTCAAAGGTGTCCTCAAACAACACGGATTAGAATAGCTGAGCTTTCAGGATAAACTACACTTGGGCCTCTAGATGTACTAAGAATTGGGGAAAGAAGAAGGGGACAGAACTAATTCATTATCTATTATTTTAGTCTCTGTGAGGAACATGAGAACGCATTCCTGAAAAGTCACCTAAAAATATTTAGGCATAATAGGATTTTTTTTTTTTTTTAAAAAAAACCAAATTTATTTACTGATGGTGAAGCAAGCGCATTTCGGCATTATGTTTTGGAAAGTCCTCCCCTTTTTATCCAGGTGATAAGGCAGAAAGTGTCTTCCTATCCAAGATCAAATTCCGTCTCTTAAGTGACTCCTGTGAACCTTTAAAATTCACCGGCCTCTATGTTGGAACAAAATATCACCTCTACATCTAGCAGATATTTTCTTCCTTGATATTTCTTCACTGCTTAGTTGAGAGGCAAGCGATACGCCTTGACTCAATAATATCATACCATGTGGGGACAAACATATTGCCTAATTAAAAATAAAAGCTGGTATTCAAGGAAAAAAAAAACACCAAACCAAACACAAGCAAACCACCAAACCAGAAATACAGTTTACCACAAAGCTCCAAAATGAAAGCCTAATGCTTCCTATTGATTTTTCCACAAGGCGAGTCTCAGGTTTTCTTTGGAAAAGACTCAACTGCTTGAGCAAACAGAGCCATAGTAGATTTTTGTGCCCCCACCCACCCCAAGCCTCATTTCAATTGTACAAATTAAAAACCAAAACCTGAACATCCCCAGTATATTTAAAAAAAAAACGTATTATGTGATGCACAAAGACCATTTTCTCTACGTAGACCACACTGAGATCAGGAAGCAAGTTTAAACAAGTTTGTGATGATCAGGGGAGATGCAGTTTGCATTTATGTAAATATTTATACAGAATCCTTCAAAAGTTCTCTGCTGCTTTCAAGTACAACAGACCACTAGCAATAAATAAAAAAGGTCTACAAAAAAAACGAAACAAAACCAAACCCCCCTATAAAAACAACTTGATGCAGGAAAGGCGATAAAGGGTTTCCTAAAATGCTCCATCCTACATCAGCCAAGATTTTCACGTTGCAAATTAAAGCCGATTTCTGCCTCCACAGGTCACTGACTCTTCCTTTCCTTAAAAGAATAGTGAACAACTGCCAATTTATATATACACCAACATTGCTGAAGGGAAGCTGATTTAAGAATACTCAGTATACCTCTTTATTAAAAGATTTAATTTGATTTTTATCTCAATTCATTGTACCACAACTTGTGGAGGTGGAAGATTAGTGTGATTGTTTTTGATAACTCACAGGTAGAGACGAATTGAGGAAAAGAGGTAGAGACTTAATACTAAGTTCAAAAACAAGTAAGCAAAAATAGCCTTAATAATACAGTTTTGTAATGACACCGATTGTTACAGACCCCTCCAAATACTGCAGGGCTTACACTTAAGATCTCGCCCAGACATTGCCCCAGGCTGTGATGTCCTGAGGCCAGAAACACCCATCACGCCCTGCTTCTCCGTGCAAGACTGCCCGTCTCCCTCCAACAACCCTTATTCCGTGTCTAACGAAAGCTGAAGCTAAACTGGAAGCTAATAAAAGAGAGAAGCTTCCCAGATCAATCCCTTGGTGATAAACACAACAGCTGGTACGCACTTCTTTTTATACTCAGTCGTACGCAGGTATGTGTTTAAAATTTATTTACAAAGCATATAAAGTCGTCTTAACGTGCAGAGTAATTTCACGTCGTGTTGTTTTGCACAGAGATCATTAAAAGATATTAAGAACAGCATCTTCATGAACGACAATGAAGGCTTTTTTAAATGATTGCTGATGACCTGTGCCCAGTATTATTTGTAAACTCGGCCGTAAAAATCAAATGCAATAACCTGGAAACAGCTTATCACGAACCGGTTTTGTTCCTTCTTTAGTCTTTCAGAACACTGACGCTCGTTCCCCTTCTAACATAACTTCCTTCTTTCCAGGTTTCCTGTTACCCGTTAAAACACAGTAATACTTCTTGTAAAGCTATAGCAACTCTTCCACTTTCATTTCTAATAATATTCAGAACTTCAAAAAATTGTTTCCTAAACACAATTATGGCATTCAATGAAAGCCCAGAGAGTTATAGCCAACTGAAATGGAGGCCTTCACTCCGATTTGGTTTCCCTTTTTGTGAAAGATAACTAAATTTTCTGAACAAGAACCGTCTGATCCACTGAGAGAACCTACTTGCAGCATTCCAGCACCAGCCATAGCTGCAGTCAGAATGGTTTTCCAGAACACATTTAGACCAAACCTCTCAAAGACTCTTATAAGAAACTTCTTCATTAAAAAAAAAAAAAGTTATAACATATACATAAACACTTACTGTTACTTCCTTTCTGTAGAATCTACGTTCTCAATGAAAGCGTGAAGTTAGAGTCCGAAGTTATTGCCTGTTAAGAAGTCAAAACAACATAAATATGTTAATTTAATATAGAATCAGCTTTGAATTGCAACAGCTAATAAGAATCTTTTCATACCATAAATAAGAAATACGCCCACAATAAGGTCTATGGGGTTTTGGGTTTGTTTCATGACTTAAGAATCACAAATGCAGGACAAGTAGAAATTATGTCTTAATAGAGACACTGTCACAGAACGAGCTAAGAAATGCCGCCTTGGGACCACAGAAAAAAATTCAGAATGCGCACAAATGAAAGCCTAATGAAATGAAAAACAAGCTCGAACTCATTCTAGTACTCCAGCAGTAGACACAAATTATTACAATAAGGACACATTCTCTTACTACCAGCAAAGTAAAATTCCAAGATTAGGACCAGATAATAAAGACATGCACTGGACATAACTCTACTGACTTTTTAAGACATTGATCGCCATTGGTGCTGGTATCTCCAGTTTGTCACTTACTCCATTAGACTTATCAAAGGTATCAGATCTGAGAAAAACGTAAATCTAATCACTAAAACTGCTAATACCAGTTTTCATATCTAGAACCGGTGATTAAATAGTACAAAACCAGGGTTTGGGTTTTTTTGTTTGGTTTTTTTTTTTAACATTGTTTGAGTCCAGTTTTGACATAAAAGAGGTATTGCCAGAGCAGAAAGAATAAAGAGAAAACCCAAACAAAAAGGACTTTGTATCATTTGCTTATCTTACAGGTAGTCCTATGTGTATTTTCCCTTCCTTATATAGAAATACCAATTTCTAGTAACTGAAATAGCAAACATGAATTGTATTGCACATTGAGAAAGTCAGGTCTTTAAGAACCATGAAAGCAAGTAAGCTCACAGACAGCTGTGTTCCAATACATAAAGCGTCTCCGAATTCTTAGTGTGCCTCCTTACATGCTACAGTAGTATGAAATTATCTATGTCCACATGCCCTCAGCTATTGAGATCCCAAAATTGTAAAAGCAATATAAATAAAAATAAAAGTTTTCATTCTGGACTAAAATAATCTTTCAAAGTAAATATGTATTTACACCTATTAAAACATCTTAGTTTCAAGTGTTGTTCCACTTCCCCCCTTCCACATGCAAGTTCTAGGGTTATTTAAGTAGAATTATGTTTTATTTTAAACTCTGCCAGCACATTACAGACTTCATATAACACAAAAGCCGAGATTTAATACAGAAGGCGAGACAGTTATCCTGCAACAGAAACACCTTATTTGAAGGCTCATCAAGATCATAATTGAGACAGAACTCCGTATTTCATTCCATCTGGCCTCCAGATCAAAAAGGGGAGAAAAGTAAATTACATCGGTAGAGCTTTGGATAAAAGACTGTAACCGAGTTTAGACCAGCAGAACTTTGGGCGAGTGTCAGGATAATTACATGATGAGAAGTAATAAGTGAAAGTCATCAATTGCTCAGCAATAAAGCAATGAGATTAAAACCTGCATTTTCTTTTAACATATTTTCCGCTGTGAGAAAACCTAGAAACAGCTTCCAAAGTGAAAGCCCATTTTGCCCATTTCAAATACTAGGATTATGAGGAATTAGTCTTTTAAAACATAGGAGAAGCAAAGTTATCTTTTACTTTCCTGTACAGGTTGAAAAACATGTAATATACAGTGTTTTTTTCAATATTACTCGGTAATATTCATTTGGATCGTGCAACTTAGTCTAAAAATGACTGTTTACAGATTTGCTAGGTCGTTTAAATAGGAGTTGTTCTGGTACGGGTTGAGATGCCTGAATACAAGATAAACACTCTCTCTCTCAAAGTTTAGGTGTTTGGGTTTTGTTTTGTTTTTTATTTTTTTTTTAATCTAGCCCTTTAACAGAGTTAACTACTGTTGGGAAGCAAGAACCAGATTTAATTCAACATATGAATTAACAAAAGATAGCCTTAGTTCTTTATAATACTAGCATTATCTGTGACAATTCCTTGGTCTCTCTCAAGTCTCCCACTTCCATTGCTGAAGATACATATATATTTGTATACACATTTTAATTAGCAAGTCTTTACAGCAAATGAGAACAATAAAGCCCAGAAACTGAGCACGACCCACTGGTAAAATAACGTTTTCCATTTTTAATTAAGTTTGTTATTCTACTTAAACCTTGGTTCCCAAATAAAAGCTTTTTGCTTGAATAGGAGCAGCGTGACACGAAAACCGTGCTAAGCAGAGGTTAAAAAACATGCTTGGAAATTAAACACTTTACAGTACCTGGCAAACATCAGTTTATTGCCTTGAACAGGAATATTAACAAGCTACCTTGAGAAGATGCTTATCCCAGAAAAGATGCTCAACATTAATCTCAGAACACAACTTGTTCAAAGTTGATAGCTCCGAACACCTCTCCAGCTGACCCAGTGGCAGGGAACACTGGAGCTCTGCTTACTCTCCTGCAGCAGGTGTGAGAACAAGGCAACCATATGACCTGGATATTTGCAAGTGTCTTTTACTCTACTGATTAAGGAAAACCAGCGCTAAAGCTTTCCTTGTTCACCTGTTTCAGTAAAATTCTGGGACAGTGCACGTAGCTACTTTGCTCTTTGAACTGCGCTATAGACTTGGACTCTGACATACAGCTAGCTGGCTTTTTATATCAGTAAAATCACAGAGTCAAAGGGGTTGGAAAGGACCTCTGGAGATCATCTAGTCCAACCCCCCTGCCAGAGCAGGGTCACCTACAGCAGGTTGCACAGGACGGCATCCAGGCGGGTTTGGAATGTCTCCAGAGTCGGAGACTCCACCCCCTCTCTGGGCAGCCTCTTCCAGTGCTCTGCCACCCTCAAAGGAAAGAAGTTCCCCCTCATGTTCAGATGGAACTTCCTACGGTCAAGTTTGTGCCCGTTCCCTCTTGTCCTGTCACTGGGCACCACTGCAAAAAGACTGGTCCCATCCTCCCGGCACCCTCCCTTCAAGTATTTATGAGCATTGATGAGATCCCCTCTGAGTCTTCTCCAGACTAATGAGACCCAAGTCCCTCAGCCTTTCCTCAGAAGAAAGATGTTCCAGCCCCCTAATCAGAAAATAAAAAGACCTCAAAGCCAAGAATTCCATAAGCTATGTACAGTGACAAACAACATACAAACCCAACAGACTTTAAAGCATCCAAGTGGTGTCCACCTGGGACTGACTGCATGCAGTGGGAGGGCCCGATTATAAGATATACACAGTTAAAGTAAGATTAGAGAAGCAGAATATGTGCCATGTTAGTTCCTCCCACCCCACCGTAGAAAAAGTAGACAAAAGCAGCACTTAAAGTTGCACACAAGGACTAGAAGACACACCACCCATAAGTAGAAGCTCAACCTATTTTGCCCATCAACGAAAAGGTTAAGAGAAAAATAATAGTGACATGAGAAGAGATGGTGCTCTAGTCATGTTGATATGCTTAAAGGATTAATGTCTAGAAACAGAAGTTAAATAAAGGTTAAAAACTGTATCCAATAGAATAGGATTAATAACCACTGGCACAACTAATCAAGATATTGAGAAGATTCTCTATCCATCTGGAGCTTACATCAAGATGAGATTTTTTTCCTCAAAGGTAAACTTCAGTTCATTCTCAGCGATAGGACTTCACATGGGGGTTACTCACGGTACTCTGTTCCGATAACCACACGAGCCATTTTGTCATTACTTAACTCACCTCTCCCAAATAACGACAGGGGTCACCACATGACAGCTCTGTGTGGAGCTGTAAAAATAACCCCTCCCAAAACCCACTACTCTTCACCTCCACTTCATCTGTGTTTAAACTTTGTAAAATTAATAGTATTAACACATTTCCAACTTGCTTTCCTTCGCCTTTCCAACCCTTTGCTTAAGCTCCAAACACATTTTGACTCTTTCTCTTTAGTTTCTCTAAGACATAGAGGTTCTGGTTTGCTCTCTGCGGCTGCCAAAGGCCGTTTCTGTGCACCCCTGAGGGCACCTATGCCCACAAACACGTACATACAAAAAGAGCCATCAGTTCCTCCGAGACCATGTCTGGGCTCCCATCGCACAGAAAATTTGAGTTCTACACCAGGGGCAGCATTAAATGAAAAAGTGGACATTTTTAAGACACGTAATCTTAACACTACTGAGCAGAGGCACCAATTCTTATCTAACATCTCGGCGAGTGAAAAAACCATTTAGGAACCAGAGGAACAAATTCTAAGCTTAGCTCCTACAAAGCGTAGTAAACATGAGGATCTGTATATAGATTACAGAATCACAGGTAATGTAAAAATTTATATTACATATGCACAATTAAGAAATACACCTGAAATTAAAAATACCTACATCACTCTCATAAGCTAAATTTTCTAAGCTGTTGTGTTTAAAAGATAGGTGGATCATAAGGCTGTAAAGTAATTTTATATTTTTTTAATCCCACAGTAATTGCTGGTTCTTCACAAAGTTGACTGTAAATATTGCATTTTTCCTTTCCCCTTTTAGAAACGAAATAGAATGGTAAACTCAAAAAAGTTTGTTGCTAGGCTGAGGATATCTGAACAAAATCTGTTAAAGTAGAAATGCTCCATTTATTTCATTATTTGAATTATTTTCTGGAAATTTTATAGATCTTTCTGTTTAAAGAGAAAAGATAGTCATCAGCACATTTTGTTCCTTGGGTGTTTTCTTTCTTTTTTTTGTTTTATTATATAAGCAGGTGTGGGTGGGCGTTTTTCCTTTTGAGTCGGGTGAAAGGCAAGGTAAAAGCATAACCAAAAAAGCGTATAAACAGTTGAGATGTGGGCAAGATTTAAGAACAAAGCCAAACATTTAACTTCAGAATTTGTGCTTTTTTTTACCAAATCAAAATCTACACATCTTACAGTGCAACAAATCCATGTATTTGATTACTATAACTCGCTAACGACCATAAAAAACTACAACACAAAATAATACTGAAGTTCACGTGCCATTGTAGGAGTTTTCTCCCAAACCTGAAAATAAGTTATCATGAATTATAAAAGCAGACAAGACTACATGAAATTAGAGGCTGAACCGCAAGGATTTACTCCCAGTTTTACAAGCCATACTCTCCAAAATAATTGCTTTTCACAACTAAACACAATGGAACCTGTACAACAAAAAACTGCGTGAATATTGAAGATTATTCTGCTTTGAAGAAAGAATTTGGAGACCAGCTATTCCAAACTAGTTATTAATCACTGTATCTAGTCAGTAACGAGCTACATTTCTTCTTTTTGAACCTTTGTATCACAAATTGCTCGCGTGCACCTCAATGTGGAATGCAAAGTGCAACATCAGACTTGTAACTGCTCGTAGAGACGCAACAAGGAGCAAGCCAAGTAGAGCTGGTGGCCCTGCTCTAACAGAGATATACACATTTGGAAGAGATTGAAGCAATGTTTACTTTAATTAAATGGCCGGACTATTTCCAGGGCAGAATCCAACAGAAAGAGAACGTAAACTGTAAGACTGAACCCATCCGTGAGACGCGGGCAGACTGAAGAGGAAAACTGGCTCAACCTCCTGACCGCCCCTTGCCCAAAAAGGGAAGGCAGGACCCCTGGAGATGAGGGAGGAGACTTTCAAGAGAACTTCAGCCTGACTACCTCAAAAGCATTTCTTGATTTCTACATTTTCATGAGTTTTTTAACTAAAGTCTATTCAGGATCTGATTAGGTACTCTCATTTTACCTTAACATGCCCGGCGTTAAGCTAATCCCACAACAACCAGACGAACAGCGAGGCTTTCCTCACCGAGGGCAGCTGTAAACCTGCAGGATCATGGCAAATGAGCACGTTGGGAAGCGTCCAACCTGTCAAGCACACCTTCCGCTTGAGCTCAAACCCAGCGGCGCGACACTGGCCCCCCTCTCAGCTCGCTGTGCTGGGCAGAGGACAACCTGGAGCAGCAAGAAGTGTCTGCCAGTGACCAGTAGCCATCAAGGGTTGACAAGGCGTAAGGTGCCAAGGTGCATACGTTGTGTTCCGACAGGCTTAAAACACATTAAAAACATGCTTTAAAAGAAAAAGAGTTAACCACAGAATGATCAGTTCTTTTCCTGGTGTCCGTTGCTGGCAGGAGCTCACCGCAGGCGGCTCGCTGGGTTGCTGGTCAAAAGCTATTTAACACGTACCCGATCTTGAACTCAAAAACATACACACAAAATCAGGCAGAATAAGCGTAAATACATTCATATAAATTCAAAGTTTCAATGGTTTATTGAATCGTTTAATAAAAGCCTAAGAGATATTTAATACTTCGGGGGAGATCCCTTTCATGACAACTGTGTGAACACGCTTAAGAACAAAGGCAGAAAAAAAATAATACTGCTTTAAGGAAAAATTTAAGGAAGAACTAAATCTAAAAAGCGGTAATAAAAGCACACAAGAGTCAGCAAAAGAGTTCTACAGAAATCGGTTTTTATACGGTGAATCATAAAGAGATGAAACTTTTTTTTATTATGCATAGGCAATTTATCACATTTATATGAGCAAAGGTACGTCCCTACGTGATAGGACACCGCAAGGGAAACTTCACTCTGTTTCTAACTCAATATAGGCCCATTTGTGCTTCAGATATATTTTATACCTACTCATTTAGTACAGTCCCTCAGTCACAGCTATTTCATTCACAACAGCGCAGACACAGGGACAACGAGAAGCTGAACTGACCGGGTGAAATATTTTTGCATATCTTTGAAAATACGCACACTGGTGGTGTGGTTTGGGCCAGATTAGCTAAAAAGCAAAAGTGACTGAACAAAATTGTTTTGCCTCAAACCAGGACAGCTGGTAAAGGGAAGCAACTAAATACGAATAGACGAACCAAGAAGATATTACAGATAAATATAATTTTTGAAGCCAAATATTATCTAGAAAAGGCCTTGGAACCGCAAGCACATCCTCAGTACAGCACAGAACGCTGCAGAGACGCACGTCTCCTGGAGGTTACTGACTCCAGAGTTCTACATTAGCATAGAAATCTCAGTCTAGATCTGCACTGGACCTAACAAATCCTACAATCCAGGGGCAAGGCTTTCATTCCTGCGTACCCATCCCTTCAGGAAGGCGGAGGTATTGTCATGATGCCGTATAATCATACTGCACCACGCGGAATCATCCGGATGCCGGAGCTCGGGCCAGCACTGGCTCACACGGCCACGCTACTTTCCATGGAACGGCGTCAACATATCCTCACCCTGCATTATATGGATTTTTTTGTTGCTTTTTAGAACCTGGTACAGCAGCATCTCTAACCCACCTGTACCAAGAAATACATCATAGCTACAGCACATTGGTCCTCCCACTATTCCCACTCCCCCCATCACATCTGCTACCGAGAGTACACGACCTCCAGTCAAGACCAAGCTTATTGCTTATTTTTCCTAGGTTTTCACATTTCCACCAGTAGCCCTTTCCCAGAGGGAGAGAAGGAGCCCTCAGAGGACAGCAGGACTTCAAGGATTCTAAATGGAAAGAACCTGTTTGCTCCTAAAGTAAGCAGCCATTAAAGTGCAATAGATGTGTTAAAACATCCCCACCACTACTTTAAAAACAGCTTTAAAGTATTGATGATTAAATAAATAATGCTTCTGAAAAAAAGTTTCAACTGTACAGGTCAGAGATCCATAGTGTGCCATGTAAAATAGGGTTACAAGAAGCAGTGTTATGGTTAGCGATAATTAGCAGGAAATGGGAGTGAGAAGAAGAAAGTTCATCTTTTAAAAGCATCAAAAAAGAATATATAAAGAAATTTCTCTTTCTCTTCTCATGCATCTGACATTTCCAAAAGTGTCCCTTTGCCTTTGGAAGGATTTTTTTACTATTTTTTTTAAAAGAGAGTCTGAGACAAGCTTTCTTATAAAGATGGACTAATTGGTGTGACCCAGCTTTCTATGGATGCAAGTTGGGTTGTTTTTTTTTTTAATAACTTCTAAAATCATGGACATAAGAATGAATTGATATTTACTCTAATTTTGTCACTAAAGTTGCCTTTTAAAAAACCCCAGCTATTTACAGTTAGCTTCCTAATTCACACTGTCTCAGGTGTTTCCCATATTTCAGCTTCCCTCCCACCAGGCAAGTATTTGTTGGCCAAGTGGCTTTTGCTAGACCAAGGCATTGGCTTATTCTGCAATTTCTGCACCTGCAGTGAGGAATTGTGCCCGCCCAAAACCATTTCAGGTTAAAAAAAATAAAACAACTAGCTTATTGCAAGCTTTTACACAGATGTCTTCGCTTAGGCTTGATTATGCTGTGAACCAGCCTATCTTTAACATTTCATACATAAGTGAATTACAAGTGAGTCACAGGAGAAAAACGCGGTTTGGTAATTTGTTTTAACAAGTACAACTGGTTTGGTGGTAATTAGAGGAAAGACCTTTAGAAGGGAACTGGCAAAGTATTTAGTTCTTTTTCTTCTTACCTTAACAAACTCTCCTTGAGAGATACGTAATGAGAACAGAACGAGATAAGGGAACAAGATGAGACGGGGGAAAACAGGACTAGAAAGTGACACAAAGAGGGAAAGAGCTGGAAGCAAAAGTGAATGGTGATAAGAAAACGTGCTCAAGAAGGAAAACTTAAAAAAAAAAATATATATAGGGGGAAGAATAAGTTAAGGAAAAGGGTAGAAAACCAACTAGATTAGACTTCAGCTGGAAAGAATGCCAGATGTGACGGGGCACGGTGTAACGCAGTGCAAGAGTAAGAGAAGGCACGCTTGAAGCAGCGAGCCATAGCAGCAAGGCTCCTCACGCCTCATCTACTCGTTAAGGCTCAGAGCTCGCTACACTGGGAGACGGGAACTGTTCCACAGAGCCGCCCAGCCTGGGAAGGACTCCTGTAACATCGCTCGTTCACAGCTAAGTTTATTAATTTAAGAATACTGCACGGAGTAGCTCAGCACAAGCTGCGGAAAGGTGGCCTTTAACCTTTATCTCCTGCAAGGGACCCGGCAGCATACCTACCTCCGATAGGTCTTGTTTACAGCTACCTTGCTATTCCCAAGACGTTTGTTAGTTTACCAGAGCAGGCTTGCAAACGGTTACTAGGCTATGGGGAAAAAAAAAAAGCAGGACAACGTAGAGCACCTCACCTCCATCCCCACACCGACTCCCCTCCTTTGCCGTGCAGATCTCCACCGCCTGCTTCGCGCCGAGCACAACGAAGAAGCCGTTGGGACCGCTCCGGTCCTGAGCCAGGTGCTCTCGGCGCGCCTCCCTTGCCAGCACACTCATCCTTCTGTCGAGGTCTCCTACAGTGTCCACAGGCGACATCTGTCCCTCCGGCAGGACTAGTGGGGGGATGCAGGATGCAACCCTTCCTCTAGGATTTTCCAGGATTTCTACAGCCAGTTTTACAAACCAAAAGGTGGGACTGCTTACTCCGCTCCGGTTAACTCCGAGTAGCATCAGCTCCACTCTTCGTGCGAGGTATCAGACTGTTTTCAAGCAAGCAGGTTTATCACCCAGGCTTCCCTCGTTCCAGAATCAGCCAGGCTCCCTGTGGTCCTCTGCCCCACGCGTTGCACATGCCCTGCTGCCACCGTGCCACCTTCTGCTCCACCACAACGCACACAGCCCCGCTGGTTCTTGCGGACTTCACCAGAGGAGCATGTAGGCTCTTTGAGTTTTCTCCCTCAAGTCACAAATATCTCCTCTTACTTTTTTTTTTCCCCCCTCCATCAGCAGACTGTGGCGCTATCTACATCTTTCTTTCAAACCTTTTCCCAAGTTTTTTTCCTCATTTTTCTTCTCTGCTGCTTCAGCTTCTTCTCCATCTTGCAGGCATCCCCACAAACCATCAACAATCTGTAAGTACATCGCCTGTTTTCCTAGAGAAGACTAGCACTTCGCTTCATTTGCTTTCAGAATATAGCAGGTCTCATTTTAAAAAAAAAAAACAAAAACTCTCCAAAGTAACTCAAACAAACTTATTCTTCCAGCTAATGCAGGCAACAAACCCCAGAAGCATTGTGCTTTCCCCAGAACAAGCCCTCGGTGATCCCCAGAGGAAGTAGACTTCCCATCAGCCTTGACAGGCATCACCTGCTTTCTCTCCGCTCTCATTTCTTTGTCTGGCGTTCGCTTCTCTTTCCCTCCTCCCAACTTCCCAGCTGGCCCAGTAACGCAACCCACCTGTCTGACCCAACCTCCCCTTTGCTGAACGCCACCCCACCTGCTCAGGTACCAGGGGGCTGAGACTCCGGGCACACGGGAAAACCCTCCCCACCCATAAATTAAAGCACGGCTTTATGCTAGATCTGCTTTGCGAGGCCTGTCCTGGTTTGAGGTAAAACAGGACCAATTCTGTTCAGTAACTTTACATTTTAGCTAGGCCTCTTCTAACTGCTGAAATTACCAGCATGTTGGGCAGAAACTGCTGGCTCTCAGAGTGACAAGACCCATGTTTATAGTTGATGCCAAGGAATGGGATGCAGAGAGGTTCCTGCTTATCCTTATTGCTGTCACACCCAAGGGCAGCCAACTTTGGTATTTGCCCCGTTGGAGGGTGGGAAGCGGAAAAGCGTAGAGGGGTCACACCTGCGGGGAGGAGCGGACAGGACAGGGGACCCAAACCTGACCCACAGGGTGTTCCATCCCATCTGCCTCATGCTCAGTGTAAAAGCTGAGGGATCAAAGGGTCAGCTCTCTTTCTTCAACGGGTGGCGTCCTGGGAGGACTCTGTCTGTTTGTCTGCCTTTGATCCCGATCCTGAGTCCAGTTCCAGAATCCAGTTCCCGTCCGTCACCGAGTCCAGTCTGGGACTTCCCCAGTGCCTGCTGGTGACGTGATTGTCATCCTGGGAGCTTGATACGGTTTTGTATATATTTCATTATTTTCTTTTTATTATTTTATTATTAATATTTAATTAAAGTAGTTTAGTACCTTCTAAACTCTGAACTCTCTCTTTTTCTCTCTCTTTCTTGCCTCCCGAGCGGAGCAGGAGAGAGAGAGCATCTGTTGTTCCACCGGATTGGCCCAAACATGACAGATTTATTGGCGCCCAACGTGGGGCTCGAGCAGGGCTCTGATCGATTGCTTGAATAGTTTGAATTCCAGCTTGCTCAGAGTTTAGAACAGACAGCCTTAAAATAGAAAATATGTTGTTACTGTCATAATAAGCATTTTAATACCGTGAGCCTGTTTTCTGTAGGAGCGTAAGAGTTTTCCTGACCCCCTGGGAAAGGTGCT
>VFFE01009208.1:1584223-1665416 GCA_008921705.1 Burhinus oedicnemus
AACTGTTGGCTCTCAGAGTGACAAGACCCATGTTTATAGGTGATGCCAAGGAATGGGATGCAGAGAGGCTCCTGCTTATCCTTATTGCTGTCACAACCAAGGGCAGCCAACTTTGGTATTTGCCCCATTGGAGGGTGGGAAGCGGAAAAGCGTAGAGGGGTCACACCTGCGGGGAGGAGCGGACAGGACAGGGGACCCAAACCTGACCCACAGGGTGTTCCATCCCATCTGCCTCATGCTCAGTGTAAAAGCTGAGGGATCAAAGGGTCAGCTCTCTTTCTTCAACGGGTGGCGTCCTGGGAGGACTCTGTCTGTTTGTCTGCCTTTGATCCCGATCCTGAGTCCAGTTCCAGAATCCAGTTCCCGTCCGTCACCGAGTCCAGTCTGGGACTTCCCCAGTGCCTGCTGGTGACGTGATTGTCATCCTGGGAGCTTGATACGGTTTTGTATATATTTCATTATTTTCTTTTTATTATTTTATTATTAATATTTCATTAAAGTAGTTTAGTACCTTCTAAACTCTGAACTCTCTCTTTTTCTCTCTCTTTCCTGCCTCCCGGGCGGAGCAGGAGAGAGAGAGCATCTGTCGTTCCACCGGATTGGCCCAAACATGACAGATTTATTGGCGCCGAACGTGGGGCTCGAGCAGGGCTCTGATCGATTGCTTGAATAGTTTGAATTCCAGCTTGCTCAGAGTTTAGAACAGACAGCCTTAAAATAGAAAATATGTTGTTACTGTCATAATAAGCATTTTAATACCGTGAGCCTGTTTTCTGTAGGAGCGTAAGAGTTTTCCTGACCCCCTGGGAAAGGTGCTGTTAGGGAGATCGGCTGCAGCACCAGCCGCAGAGATTGCTTCCGCCGTTACCAGGCTGTGATTAGACGATGTTTTTCTCTCTGATGTACCACCGACTGTAAATCTTGAACAATGCTCCGGATCAGCCTTTTTGCCCAAACTTCCACTTTTTTTTTTCTCCTTTTTTTTTCCTTCTCACATCTTTTTCTTCTTACATCTTTCAGTTACTTTCTAAATTACCTTTTCAAGGTTTTTCCTGTATGTATTACTTGATCTAAAACTCTTTATAAAATAAAAAAGGAAACAAAAACGCGGTATAGTCAAATAGTCACTCTATTCATGATTCTTTTAGGTTTAACAACCCCTTTTGCACCTGGGTATTTACACTGTCAAGCTCTTAGTATCTTGTAATATAGCAGACTGGAGCCCTGGTCTTCACTGGAGTGCAATAGCGGCAGAATTATAATAATAAATAGTTATGTGCTATCTCTTTTCTGCAGTTATTTAACACAATTATTACCAGAGTAATGCCATTACGTGTCTACCTCCAGATGCTTTTCTGAGAAAATGGAAACAATAACCTGAAGCACAGCTTACTATTAAACAAAGTGAAAATATATTTTGGGGAAAGAACGACAGTAATGACAGGGAAAGGCACAGCATAGCTCACCACATGCATTAAAAAGATAATTTCTTTTACTTTAGATGTAGGAAAGTTGGGGTTTCAGACAATTACTGGCGTTACTAAGAGGGGAATTAGGAGAACCTTGATGTATAGACGACACTAAGAAAGTGCATTCAGTAACCTGGAAAGCTGTTTATGATGTACGGTTTGAGTTGCTGTACATTATCCATGCACATAAACGCCCTCAAAGAAGAATACATATTTGTTCATGTAAACGTGCTGTACTCTTGGAAGTTAAAGGAACTGGCTGACTTCTGTTCATATTTTCCCCAAACAAAATTCAACTTTGGAAACAATTCAAGCCTATAAAATTTAAACTACTTGTTGTGATTGTGAGGGGAAAAAAAAAAAATGAAAAAAGGAAAAAAAAATGCTGAGGCTTTGCTTCCTTGACAATGTCACGTGCACAACTGTGTCCAACTTTCCTTTTCCTGAAGTACTCAGGGAAAGCAGATTCCTACTTTTTTCTCTCTCTGAGATCCAAAGTAAAAAGAAAAATATTTTCTACAAATTGCCTGGGTTCAGAATTTATTCAAGCTTTAATCTTGATGAAAAGAACTCTAATTGCAAATGTCAGTATGATACAAAAAAAATCAGTTCAAATGGCTTTACATTTTGTAAAGTAGTTGTGTCTTTCTGATCAAACAGTTCTGACTAGTCACAGGAAGCTTTTTGTCTTTGTAGGTAATAGTCATAGCAAGGGCAGACATTCATAAAATACACGCGGAAAACATTTAAGCTGAACAGGGAAATGTATTTGAACAGAAAAAAATGAGGAAAAGGCAATTCTAAGTATCTGTAGATACATGATACGTACACATGTAGCTGCTACCAGTTCTGGTTTTCCCTCATTTTGTGGCCTCAGCTTTTGTATCTGCACACCGGCATTGACACACCACTGGACAGAGGGTTAAATTGCTTATCACATAATCTACGCTCATTCCTTTGATCATGTCCAGCTCTGCTTACTTGACAATATTATGCATTTCCTAGGAAATTAATCTTACCTAACTTCATACTATTCCATTACAATGAGAAAGTTCAATTTAAGTTGCTCTTCCAAGCACATTTAATGAAAAATAATCTCCCTGTATGTTTTCTAAAGCAGTTTATATGAACGTTTCTTAATATCAGTTCCAGTAAGTGTTCATTTTTTGTCATATAAGATGCAATATTTCATCTTACGTATTCCTACCATCGATAGTGAAGAAGGATCAGGTCTATAGCATTTATCTTTTTGCAGATCTGTAGTGTTTTCTAGGATTTTTCTAGTTTTTACATACCACTCCGGAAAGACTTAGTTCAAAACCTTTGTGGTTCTACAAATTGTATGAATTTACCTTTGAAAATTAAACACCGCTAGTAAAATGGTTCAAAGACGTTTACATTCAATGAATACAGGATACTGAAGATTATTTTTTTAGTGCTAAGATTACTGATTGCAACTACAGTAGCATAACCTCCTACATCTATCATGAAAATCTCCCTTTACATTGAACGTCGGTGACAACGAACAGAAGTTTACAGACTGAATAAGTATTACAACTACGCTGTTAATGCACACGCAGAGATGCGCTCCTCTTAATATGTTCTGAAATTGAAGAGAGTTTCAAAAATGGCTTAATTGTCTACCACACCCATTAATACCCTCTGAGCAATAATATGGCCAGCTGAGGAACCTGAATGTGCACAAGTGGGACCTGATGAGATTCATCCATGGGTCCTGAGAGAACCGGCAGATGTAGATGCCAAGCCACTATCCATCATATTTGAGAAGTCATGGCTGTCTGGTGAAATTCCTGCTGACTGGAAGAGGGAGAACATAACGCCCATTTGCAAAATTGGTTAAAAAGATGACCTGGGGAACTACAGGCCAGTCAGTCTCACCTCTGTGCCTGGCAAGATAATGGAGCAAATCCTCCTGGAAACTCTGATAAAGCATGTCGAATATAAGGAGGTGATTGGTGGCAGCCAACATGGCTTCATTAAGGGCAAATTGCACCTGACAAATTTGGTGGCCTTCTATGACAAGGTTACAGCCTTGGTGGATAAGGGGAGAGCAACAGATGTCGTCTACCTGGACTTGGGCAAGGCATTTGACACTGTCCCGCATGACATCCTTTTCTCTAAATTGGAGAGACATGGATTTGACCGATAGACCACTCGGTGGATAAAGAACTGGCTGGCTGACCGCACTCAAAGAGTTGCGGTCAATGGGTCAGCGTCCAAGTGGTGTGCAGTGACGAGTGGTGTTCCTCAGGGGTCGGTATTGGGACCGGTACTGTTTAACATCTTTGTTGGTGACATGGAGAGTGGGATCGAGTGCACTCTCAGCAAGTTTGCTGACGACACCAAGCTGTGTGGTGCAGTTGACGTGCTGGAGGGAAGGGATGCCATCCAGAGGCACCTGGACAGGCTTGAGAGGTGGGCCTGTGTGAACCTCATGAAGTTCAACAAGGTTAAGTGCAAGGTCCTGCATGTGGGTTGAGGCAATCCCATACATAAATGTAGGCTGGGTGGTGAGTGGATTGAGAGCAGCCCTGAGGAGAGGGACTTGGGGGTACTGGTGGATGAGAAGCTCAACATGAAGCGGCAATGTGCACTCACAGCCCAGAAAGCCAACCACATCCTGAACTCCATCAAAGAACCGTGGCCAGCAGGTCGAGGGAGGGGATTCTGCCCCTCTACTCTGCTCTGGTGAGACCCCACCTGCAGTGCTGCGTCCAGCTCTGGAGCCCCCAGGATAAGGACATGGACCTGTTGGCGTGGGTCCAGTGGAGGGCCACAACAATGATCAGAGGGCTGGAGCCCCTCTGCTGTGAGGACAGGCTGAGAGAGTTGGGGGTGTTCAGCCTGGAGAAGAGAAGGCTCCGGGAAGGCCTTCGAGCAGCCTTCCAGAATCTGAAAGGGGCCTACAAGAAGCTGGAGAGGGAATTTTTACAAGGGCACGTAGGGATAGGACAAGGGGTAATGGCTCCAAACTGGAAGAGGGCAGATTTAGATTAGATCTCAGGAAGAAATTTTTCCCTTTGAGGGTGGTGAAGCAGTGGCCCAGGTTGCCCAGGGAAGCTGTGGCTGCCCCATCCCTGGAGGTGTTCAAGGCCAGGTTGGACGGGGCTTGGAGCAACCTGGTCTAGTGGGAGGTGTCCCTGCCCATGGCAGGGGGGTTGGAACTAGGTGATCTTTAAGGTCCCTTCCAACCCAAACCCTTCTATGATTCTATGATATTCTGATCAGAAATGAAATAATACTAGTCCAGGGCTTTGTTTATAGAGAAAAATGAAGAATCAGTTCTAGGCACTTTGCTGTTATTGTATGGAAATATTCTCTATTTGCATTCTTACCAACTTCTCTTCCATATGATAAAAATAATAATTTTGTTTTTAAGAAGCAGTATGTAGTTTCTATATTACGGAGAAACTGAAAAAGAGAGAAAATGGAAAAAATACTTGGGTAAGCAAGTGAACAGTTCATGAAATGATCATTGTAATGAGAAAATCTCAAGACGCAGTGCACAGTTTTAGTAAATAAAAATATGCCAAAGATCTTAGTTCTAACACCTGAACTTTAGGAAAGTACTTTGCAGTTTTTGCCCATTTAACATGATTTGAAATTAAATTGTATGCTTTGGAGGTGTTTTGGAGGTAATTAGTGAAATAAGTAATGCAAAGGTCATACTCTTAAATGCTGTATTTGCATTTATTCAAAACATAAGTAATTCTTTTTAAATTCTGCAAATGAAAACTGCCTTTGACAGTTATATATGCTTTTTTGCAAAAATGTCTTGTTTTCAAACTCAGAAAAATAATTTTTATATTAAAATAAGAATTCCTTTTGCTCCCTCTATTTTTCCCCTCATGTTTGTCTTATAATTTGTACAAAAATACTGGGAAATCTCAGGAGAAAAGAATGGATGAATATTGCCACTGTCTTTTACTAGAAAAAACTCTGGTTTATTAATTTTAAAAAGTATGATTTTATATAAGAACTTACTTAAACAATACATAATATAGTCTCATGTTTTGGCGTACGTTGTTCGGAGTAATGCTGGCTGAGCGTTCCCTTGCACGAATTCCTCCTCCAAACCAGATGGCACTATTTTACTTGACACCCTTAACCTTTGGAATTAAGCAGCTTTGTTCAAGGCACTCTATTTATCGAACTCGGAAGGTATGAAAAGCTAGATCAAATGCATTCTACTTCTTTATTTTTAAATGGCTTAATTATTAACTTGAAAGGAACTTTAATGTTCAAAGACTCTGAAAGTTTGTAAGGAGCCTTTCTAGTGAACATGAGCTTCTTAAAAACAGAGGTCGTGTCTGCAGAACCATTCAATTTACATATCTAATCCTGGACTCAGACACAACGCGTCAACTAACTGCTGCCACATCAGCAGGTTAGTAGGTACCTGGCCCATTCGTATCGTCGAAGAACGGAAAGGATTCTGGTAAGCTGACAAAAATTGTTCCTTTGCTCATCATGTGGACCAAAATGCCCATGCTCGGAAGGATGATTTTATACCCAGACGTAGCAGCGGTGGATTAATCTGGTGAAAGCAGGTTAAGAGGCTGTTCTTTACTGTGTTCTATCTGAAACATGGTGACTAGTGGTTTACGTTATCCTCTTTGACCTTCGCACTGAGACGGACTGTGTGCACTCATTCTCAGTTATAACCCCAGAGGTGTCCTTACCAGGTGTCTCGCGTATGAATGGTTATTTAATCTCAGGGCCTGTGTACGGCTACACCTCTCCAGGAGATTTAGTCTGCGAATCCTTATCGAGGATTAGGGAATCTGACATACGGATGCTGTGCAAGTGTGGCCACTCGTACAGGATTAGGACCATACTAAAAAGGATTGTGTCTGTGCTCACTGAATTTCTTCTTTAGAAGTATACCAAAATATTCTGCGAAGTTTCCAGGAAACACTTCAAAATTTCCAAATCTTCCAAATTAATCATTGTAAGAGGAGTCAACATAAATTCTTTCCTTTTAAACGTAAAAGATGTATTTAGGATAGGTATCAACAGGACAGCTGTATGATCGGGAGCTTTGAACAACCTGATCTAATGAAAGATGATCTTTAAAACATTCCTTCCAACCCAAACCATTCTATGATTCTATGATAGTGAAAAAAAGCAATTTTTCTCCTAACACCCTGAGTGTGAAAATGGGGGATGCGTGCCTCCCATATCCTACCATTGCATTTGTTAAAAAAATACTCCTAGACTAAAAAAAATTACTATCCCTCACTACTTAAATTGTATGGAAGGGGTCCTTTTTAAAAAAAAAAAAAAAAGAGCCAGGATGAGTCCCTCTGCTTGGTAATAGGTCCAGTGTCCTCTTAAGTCTGCTTCCTCTATTAAGACTTCCTCCTATGCAGTGCAGCTTAGGATCGTTGATATTCAGTGCCTTTACGAAAGCAAACCAACATCAGTCGTCTTGTATGTTGTTTTACTTCTTCTCAGTGCACGACAAAGCAATGCAAAAGGCAACGAGTCTGCTGAAAGGACTCAACAGAGAAAACAGAATGTTAATTTTGATTTAGTACAAGTAAACAAAATCTTTTACTGCCCAGGAGTGCTTCTCCATGCCCATCAAAGCTCAGTTAACGCCTTACGTTTGTTCCCAAAAGAGTAATACATTCCAGCTGTCTCCTAGTGCTTCTTCAGAACATTCATCTGCTGACAAGAGGATTCAAAGTCTTGCTCAGGACTCGGAGACCTGGTAAATACAGGCTGTGTCTACACTGAGCCGTGCATTTGCCCCAGTAGAGTGACACAGCTGGGCCCATGTCCTTATCGCGAACGGTTAGTGCTCTGAAGCAGCCTGGTACACCCACGCAATACAGTTCTTGACCAAGCTGTGATGGTGGTGGTGGCCCTGGGTGCACCCGGTGGTGCGCTATGGACCTAAGACATAAAAATTATCCTTTTGTGTTCGCTTTTTCAGTTCAGTATGCCTGGAGAGCATAAAGGCAGCACTGCAATCTACTTTAGTGCTATTTCTGTAACGTAAAACATAGGACTGAATAGATCGATGGGCTCTGTGGTGGCTTCTTTGCAATCGATGCCATTAAAACCTATCCCAGAACGGGTAAGTCAGGCAAGCTACTGGCTGAATCCTGTCTCTCGTGCAGATTTATATGTACCTAAGCTTCTTTGACTTGATAAAGTACTGCTCCTGTGCATATCCACTTTGGTGTGAGGATGTTTTCCAAGCAGGGAACGTTTTCTGTAACCAGGCAAATTCTGCCCAGGGTTTAGGCCTCTTATGGGCTACGGGTTACAGTTTTCTGTGTACAAACACAAAAACTTGTGAATACATGTTCCTGCTCTTTATCCTGTTTGGTTTTGTTGGGCTTATTTTTATCTTTCTGAAAGTGCTTATCTTTTCATCTCGAATACAGAAGCACCTAAGGGAAACAAGCCTCCTATCCCAGGCACGTGAGTTACCATCCACAGATGCAGTGAAAATATCCCCGTTTGTCTCTATGACTATGAGCCTTTTCCTTTTAGTTTGGTGGTAGATCTTTCTATCAAAGCTAGCTCACTTAGAACTGGACTGGGATAGAGTATTTCAGTTCAAATAGATCAATTACTCTAAAGGATGATGTATAAAATCTATTAGCAAAATAAAACCAAACAGAACAAAAAGACCACAGTTACCATCACAAAAAGCAATCAAGGGAGAAACAGGTATTTAACCAAGGCATACATTTCTACCATACCACTTTTTTTAAACAAAGAACATAGATATTCTCCTCTGGATTCTGAGGACAAACTTTGCTCCGTGCCAATGATCCCTTTAGGAAAAAACCAAACAAATCATATTTTTCCTAACCTATCAGCAAACTCTCAGATTTAAAATTCTTGCTAGGAAGGGCTCAGAATGCAAAAATATTTTCGTTACCTTTCTAATTTAAGAATAACTGGTGGGAAATTACAGACTTGCCTTGTATGTCCACAAATTCACCAATAAATTTATTTCTGATCCTCTGACTACTTGAAGAAGTTGAGATAATTCCCTTTTCAAAAGCAATATACAAAGAGTGGTGCGTGTGCTTACACATTCATCTAGAAGCACATATACATAACACACGCACATGCCTTTGAATGTTTCTATTTCCTTAATTTTCCAAGGACTTTGGGACACACAGAAATGAAAAGTCACCTTTTCGTCTTATAATTATGTCTGTGACCTCACAAGTTGTGCTTCTCTCTTTCTTACACCACATGAAAGAAAATAGGAAATGTATGCAAAAGAGGAAGGGAAAAAGATAACAAAAGAGAAGAAGGAGAAGCATTAAAATAGAGCAGCAAGGATGGTAAGCAAGAGAACAAACCTAGGAAGAAAAGAGAAGAAGAAACGGCAACAAAAGCAGAGATACATCAGGTAGGAAATGAAGTGAAGTAAAAGTCTAATAAGAATCAAGTGGAAAGAAAAGAGATTGGATTAAATAATACAAAGTATGAGAAGAAAATACAAACCTTTAAAACAGGAAAGGTGAGTGGTGGGAATTAGCCTAAAAGAAATTTGTAGAACCCAAAAAATGAAGAGAGAATATGCCCGTATTTTTGAAGTAAGATTAGAAGAAGTAAAATCAGGACAATTTAACTGCAGCTGATCTTGGAAATAATTGCCAGAAATCTTTTGGTGCTTCCATCCCTAACATTCAGTCATTCTCCTCTGATAGTTTTCCACAAATTGGACAGATGATACAGTATTTCAAACGCCAATAAAGTACTATATGGCCAGAAATAAGCTATCTAAACTAGTGCAGGAAATGCTGAAGCAATTACGATAATAACTCATCATTAAAATTATTCTTCTTTTCTAAAGTGGTCATAGCTGCAAACAGCTTATGATTACCCGAAAGTAGCCAGTCTTCAAAAGAAAGGGCAAAAGTATTTTTGTTTAAGAAGTCAATTGAATGCTCATTGTGCCTTTTACCATAACCCTTTTCCTACCTCAGAAGGGTTATTTCCTCCTTTGTCACCTCATTTATATTCCACGGTATAAGGTTCATTGATTACAATCAGGAGAAAAACTTACAATGAAGTGAATTATAAGTTTTATTCACAAAGGCCTCTAGACTTGCAGTAAAAGTTGCGGATAATATCCCTAAGGCTTCTGAGATACAGCATGGCAGAAAATTGCTTCATATTGCTTAATTTGGAAACATTAACATAATGGAAGACAATCAATAGGCTCTAATAATTACAGCAAAACCACACAATTCCCACAAGTAAACATGTGCTTTATGTGGTATACAAATTGCTATCCTGTAAAATGCATAATTACATTCTCTGTAAAGCTATTCATCAGAAAACACAACTATCTTGTTATGCTCTTGAGGGTATTTCAAAACTTCATTCCGTAATACCAGCGGTATCAGTTAAAACAAGGTCTAAGAGCAAACAATAGCAAGCAGGAGCCGTGACGGTTCCCTCTTCAGGTACCCGAACACAATAAACAGACAGCACAGGAGCAGAATTCCAAAGCTCGCTTCTATCTGTAACTAACAGAAAGAGAAAAAAAAACCCCAATTTTAGAGGGAACGCCTGGGCTTCACAAGGGGAGGAATTCCCTCCGCACCCAGCGCTGATGGGTGGGTCGAGGGGACCTCTCCCGAGTGAAGGGAAGATGGTTCCTTGTGCCATTAAAATCCGGTGAAAGATCTAGAAATAATTTTCTGGGAACAGGCTTCCAGTGTCAGAGATGAGTAGTAAAAGATCCAGCTTTTTTCTCTCAGTGTAAAACCTTTGCTTCTCCCCTATTCTTCCCACAGGCACTGAGGACATTCTGAGTGGTTTTATGTACTATGAACTTTTACTTTATTATAAAAATACCGCTGGAGCAGTCTAGCGACAATAAAAAGACTTACTCGCTGCAATACCCCTAATTTTGATGAATTGCAGTTCATCAAAAGTTACAACGCAGCTAAAAATAGAGTGGTATGTTTTACCCTTAATATGTGAGCCGAATGCAGAAGCGCTTCTGCACTTAAACGCACAAGCCTGAGTAGATTCAGGGCATAGTGAGAGAATAGATACAGGAAAAGAATTAGGATTTTGGCTTACGAATGTATACCACAAAAGGGTTTTTTCCAGGCCGGGATGAAACTCTCTAAAGGCATGAGCCTACTCACAGGTTAAGTATTTTTGCGTAACCAAGACCCACGTATCTAAGCTGGAGCCTTTCTCCCCGCATATAATGTAGCTGCTAATAGTGCCGGTCTGTGATTTAGTCAGTCATTTGCCTTATTGGCACAAGTCCTGCGTGGTCTATACCCTGTCAGCTATAATTAGTTTTGCAGATGCTAAATAGTCCTTCTTTAAAGTACAGAGAAGTTAAAGTACGAACAATTATTATATTACACCTGATTTAGGAGAGTAAATCTGAGGTTGAAAATGGCAACAATTTCCCAATATTGCAAGTGATCACACAGTTTTGCTTTGGTCACTTCCCTGCTACGCTTTTCTACGGCTTACAGTTATTGGATCTGCTAACAACTTTGTTCAGGATTCCCCGGTCTGCGCTATCCTAAGCACTGTCTTGACCTCGGCTAACATCTATGCACGTGGGCTACCTGGCCCCCAGCGCCTTCCTAACCTTGAAGTTCTCAGCTTTGCAATTGTGAAATCACATAAAAATAAATAACATGCTCGTTATTGAATAAGAAAAATAAGGAAATGCCCTAGAAATGTAATCTTTTGACTATACTTAACCCTTACCAATTATAAAGACCAGGACCTTTACATTTGCACCCCTGCCTGCTGCTGTTTGAACTAACATATTAACTTAAAACTGCAAAGAAATTTTATTTTTTTTTTTAACATAAACCAATCACTAATGGCAGAGGAAACACGATTATACCAGAAATTATGAAACGAATGGGGATCCTGGATCTGGTTCCTACCCAGGTAACGGTCTTTAAGAGTTACAGACTATCTCTCAAAAAATCCCGTCCGTGGACACTACTCCGCACCTATTTCTGCTCTCCTCTGGGCTCTTTGCTTTGTGTTTTCTTTACCCAACCCCAGCTACTTCTCTGCTGCTTCCCGTCTCTGTTCCTCCCCTCCACGCCTTTCCCGTTCTTCCTCTCCCCCCTTTTTACTGTTTCCCCAGCTTTTTTCCCCCCGTTACTTCTTTCTGCTCTTGTTCTCTTTGTGCTTCTTACCGAACTCCCTGCCTTTTGTCTCCAGTTCTCCTCCTTTACTCCCTGGGCTGATGTCGTAGTGCCGCTAGGAGAAACTGCAGGTCTTGCTAAGCCCACGTCACTCTAGAAACACGGCACACAGAAGTTACCATGTTGAAGCTATGGAGAACTGAAACACACCCCGGACACATTAATTTTGGCAATAATCAAACTGAAACAAAGTTGTAATGTACACGCGTATACAATGGTCTTTCCCAAACTGGAAAGAATTTGGAAATTTTTATGAAGTTGCAAACCACAAGGGCATTAGCATGGGGGAACTTGTCCCAAATTAAGTCACTGCTCCAAAACATTAAGGCATGAAGCTTACCAGGACATGGCTATGTGTTTTAATAGAGAAACTGTGTATTTTCTCCCACTGCAGAACATCTTAGTTAAATGAAAAAAACAAATAATTCCAATCTTAAAAAAAGACATTGCAATTGGAAAACGTCATCCTAAATAGTTCAACTTTGACAAACCTTGGACAGGAGGGTTTTAAAAAGGAAAAAAGTTATGCAACTATAAATATAGTTAACATCTCAAACCATGACACGTAATTGCAAACTCACTCGTTCACAAACTTTACGCTCATTGAAGTCCAGCTAAATGGCGCAGCACGTTCTGGTACGATCATGGTGGCAAGAGAAGACGAGAACCAGCTGGTGGAAGACAGACAGAAGTTCTTACCTGATCAATGGGTGAGGACAAGCCACCAGCCAGCGTTTGCCCCGTGCCTGGCCTGCTCTAGCACGGTGCCCTCTGCTAAAGATTTCACAGAGGTTGGGCACGGGCAGAGATACGCGTAATCTTCTGTTTGTATGTCTTTTCATAGGAATTTAACCGATAGATCATAGGAATTTAACTGATTCCGACTGTAGTACCCTTTTTCCTCTTCTCACTGTCTTTCCTCACTACCCAATTTCTGTCTCTAAAACTATAATAATAATAACAACAGAAACCGCCAAAAATACTCAGCTTTTACACACCCTGCTGTTCTTACTGCGGTGAAATTCCATTTGAACTCAATGGGAGTTTTTGTCTGAGCAAGCGCTACAGGATTCTCTCCTTGATTTATAAAGAACAATTCACCACAGCATCTAGATGCTATTTTGAAAAATTAAAAATAGATTACACAAAGCTACTCGCACTGAATGCTATTTAACAGACTCCTGTTCTCACTAAGAATATATTGGCAATCTTGGAGCTGGTGGCAGCAGGAGCATTTGATTTTTCTATTGTTATGATTAACCTCAGTAGGGAATATTTTGCCTTTTTTCTTGGGTATGTCTATTTTACAGAACTCCTCACAAGTTAACAAGCCCGTTACTGAAGAGTGATCTCTATAGGTTTATTCTTCAAAGCACAGTAAAACTTAATTTAATCACAGCTTCAAAATATCATACAATAAAACTAATTTAATTACACTTAGCAATGGCCACTAGTCTCATTAAAATGCTAATGAGGCTTATAATTATTAAATTGCTTAATGATTGTTAATAGAAATAAATGACAAAATAAAGCTTAAGCAGAAAGACAGAATGCCCTCAGGCAATTTTTCTTAGTGGCTGTTTCACGTGATACGGTTTCTTTGTAGTATTCGGAAAAACAAGGCGGATTAAAGTTTGAGGTAAGAGTATAGAAAAGCGAAGAATGCAGTTGGACATGTAGCCAGCCCATTGTCTCCTCTGAAAAAAAAATTGAATATAGCTAATAAAAACTTTCATTGACTGGAATCTTTTAGAATATTTGTTTTCATATCATGTGCCCAATATGGAAAAATTGAATGTATATCTAAAACTCACAAAGGGATCCAATTCACAAGAAATAATATTTTTCTGACGCTATTTGTAAAGTAGTGTCGTAATATTAGCATCCATGTGAAAACCACCATAACGGAGAATAAAAATGGGACCTCTAAATACCCAGAGACAGCGCTAAAGATTACTCTGTATTATTTAAAAAAATCTAATGGATACAGGCACTGATTGTAAGACCCATTCCCATGGCCAGAAGGAAAAGGAATTCGGCCACCGAGTTATGAGAAAAGGAGAGCTATAATCTTTGTGCCTTCCTTCTGTCTAGCAGTACGTACAGGGAAATCACAAAGCACGCTGTTTTTCCAAGGTAAAATATCGATGGAGATGAACTGACTTTGGCAAAACTTATGCTGGGCTTTAAGGTGAGAAGGAGATTGGGTGTTTCAGAAACGAGAAAGATTTGACTCAACTCAAAAGCAGCACTTGCGCACACGATTCGCAACCTATTCGAAACACGCTGTTCGTGTCCTAAAACGAAAACACGTTTGAAAAACCTCAAAAAGCAGCTGTTGCTGCCTTTTGGCCGAACGTAAAGCAGCCTGCCCTGGCCCCACGTTTTGACAGTCCTTCTGCGGCTCCGGAGCCGCAGGCAGAACACCAGCAGCTCCAGCTCGGAAACGGTAGCCCTGAGCCGGACTGTGCCAGCTTGCTGCATCAGCAGCCAGGAATTCCCCCAGCTCTTATTAAGGGGAGTTTCGGAGACAGCAGGCAGCCAGGGAACTTCTCCCGGAGGCTTATGGATAGTGACAAGGAAAGAAAAGCAAAGGACCAAAGCAAATGAAAGCCAAGCAACCTTGACCGCTTTTTGGGTCTCCTGAAGTGACCGCGCTGACAGAAATGCCCGCTGGATAGCTTCTCTGATCCTCCGGTAAGATATTTTGGGTCCTCAGGACAGAAGGTTAAGTTACAGCGTATTCCAAAGACGCGCGTTATTCACAACTTCAAAAGAAAGTGGAAGGCACAGCCTCGCCAGGCAGAAGCAACCACCAGCACTGGAATAGCTGGCACTCAGCTTTTCCAGGAGTCGGGCCTCGTTGGAGAGAAAAAAAACCTTTCACAGCTTCAGAAAATGAGCCTCCCTCCTCTTCAAGACCAGTTTTTATGAGATAGATGCATACATCATTATTTTTCTTCATTCCTATAAAGCACTGTTTCTTGTTGAAGGACATCCAGTCATCCTTCTAATCAAGAGATCATTGTCAAGCATCAGTACCTCATCAAAGGGGAGAAAAAGTTACAAAATCAAAGTCTCAGTAGTAGAAAACTGACTAAAAGTAATACGCATTAATTTAGCAATCTAAATCAGCAGTTATTAAGAAAACCGTCTCACTTTGGGAGACCAATAAGCTCAGAATTCACGATTCTAAACTGTTCTCCCCTGTTCTCCAGTCTGTTATTTTTCCTTCATCAACCTTAACCATTCCTAGGTCAAAGTTCACTTGACATCAAAATGTAACACTGAATGTCATTCAAAAATCTCAGAGGTGAATGTCGTCACTTTGCATACACCTTGGCATATGCCTTTCCCGCGTTATATTTTTGAAATACTGAAAAATTAATGTTTATGGGTACGTGTCTCGTCAGGCAGCACCACAATCCATTTTGATTACTCTAGAATCCAAACAGAGTTTAAGTGATTCTCTTGGGGAAAAGTATTAGCTAATAAAGACTTTTCCAGGATATCCTACTGGACTGGGAATAATTCACTCACTAACTTTATTCATTTCTAGCAGACAGCAGCTGGAATTGCTGTGCTCTCCTTTTCACAATTCATCTGCAGAGAAAATTCATAAACATAGATTTATTCCTCTGGCTTGAGGTTATCAGTAGCTTTCAGATATTTGGAGTTTTGCTCCTCAAGGCAAATGCGAAGCAACGGTTTGGGGCATATCCTGAATAGTACATTGCAGGAAAATTAAATAAACAAGCTGTAGCCAGTCACAGTTAGGCAGCCGCCCAAATGAAAACTAAAGCTTTGACAAGTAACAATTTCGGTCTGGTTCACAACAGAATGGAGGAATCAGAGAAGATGTAGGGTTCTCCCTTTTGTTAAATTTCTGAAGTCAACGTGTTGTTTCACATGGTTTTTGAAACTGGAGGGAAAAAAAAAAAAAGAGAAGAAAAAGTGATTTCCTGGTTAGATGTAAAAGAAAATGAAACAACAGAGCATCATTGAAAAATTATGGGAGGATAGTGAATAGATAACCAGGAAATCTATGGGAAGGAAGAAGAGGAATCAGGGTGAAGACAGGACTGGGAGAAAAATTTCATTTGTGGTACAATAGAGGAATAGAAATGTCGATATTTCAGATGTCCTCATTGTGGAGAATCTAAGTTGGTCAAATGACGAATGCTTGTGTTTATAGCAAGGAAAATTGTCTTCTTTTTGGGATAATATACTAACTGCTGGCCAAAAGCAAATGGAAACCTTCCTCGTGGTAAGGCAATTCAGAGTTCTGTTCTCCTTTCTCCATGCCCAGGAAAGTGGTGGTCTATTTCTTCGCCCCGGAAGCCTTGGAAGCCATTCCTGAGTACGTTAGTCTACCATTTAGTGACTGATCAGAAATCAGGCTGGGCTATTTGCTGTGTTAAGTGAACTTAGATGGGACATTTATGGATCAAAGAAGCCCTTCTGTTGTAATTCTAGTGGAAAGCTGGTTTTCTGTAATCGTCCTACTTAGCAATGGTAAAATAATTTGCTGTCTATAGCCAATTCTTTATCCAGTTTTTCTGTCAGATACATAAAGGAGTGAAAGCATTGAATTTTTCGGGTACGTTTTCACTAAGATCTGGAAATACGGGGCGGAGGGAAACGCTTTACACAAGTGCAGTGATGCCGAGTTATTGCGCCAGGCTGGTTGTCCACTTCGGGTATCCTGTATCGATGGAAAATTTATCTGCAGTGCTGAGATTATAAAGTCAGTAGAGAAAAACTGTTACTTTTGAGACCTTGTATTCAAACTACAGTACAGTTTCTTTTCATAAATCAGAATGATTTAAAAATGTTAATAACTTTTTTTTTTTCCAGAGAATTTGCATTTCCATTATAATCATTACTGAAAGAGTCTTGGAATGTTTTCCTGAAGTACAGAAATATTTTGCTTCACATTGTCAATCTTTAGAATGACAAATACAAATAGTTGATGATGATAGCTTATTCTCTGGTTCCTTGTGTTAACGAAATCAATGTCGAGATTAAACTTGACAAAGAAGTTGCTTTGCAAACAACATATTTCAGCGTAAGCCTGATGAGGTAAAAGTAATTTAAGGCCAGCTTATGGAAGTATTTACACTCTTCTTTGTGCCTTAATTAATCAGATGCAGACAAGACCATATCAACACAGGAAAGATAACACAAAAACCCAAAACACAAAGCAGTTAGGAGAATAAAAAGAGAGTTTTAGAGAAGGTGGTTTGGGAAATCCAGGTCATGGATATGGTATCAAATGCTCAGGACCACCTCAGGAACTGGAGAATTTTTTCCTAGCTAGCTCCTAAAGGAAGTTAGGTTATTAAACCCATATGAGAATAGGTTACAGACTAATTAGACCACTGTATAGTGACCGACAGCAGAAGTCCATTAATAGAGCGATGGCTTCTGTCTCCGTAGGAAGGAATCAGTCAGGGTTCCCAGAAACGGGAAGGAAGGTCGGGCTCAGGAGGTCCAAAACAGAAGACGCAAAATAGCACAGCTTGAGAATAAGGGCAGCGAAGATGAAAAGGTGAAATCTTTTGAAAATTTCATTAGCTCAAATAAAAGACGAAAGAGTTAGGAAGCTATGTCGGTTTTGGAAATTCTGAATGGGAATAACTTATTCCTCGAGAACAAAAAAAGCCTGAGGTGAGGGCAGGGGTGGCCCATCTCAAAACCAAGGATTTCATCTACTTAAAGCCAATATAAGGTTCTGCCTGCTGCACCATTCTGGCGTGTCGATTCCTAAGGAAGCTTCTGTTACAGACAATATTTAATCCAGTGATGTGACTTTCAGTAATCAAAACACCCTTTCTCAGGATTTCTCAAAAACCAATTTATGTATAAATTCATTTTGGTTATTTTAAATCCTGCCTCAGGGGCAATTTGTCTTACTTCAGGGGCCTATTCCAAGAGCCTTGTCTTTGGAAGTTCAGTAGCACGGAGATCCTAGCGTAGGTCCTCCATGTGGTGAGAGGAGAAGCGCACATCATGATTTAATTCTAAAAATAGACTCAGCGAACCTGAGTGGTAATAGATTGTCAAGTAATTGCATTCTGAATAAAAATAGGCAGGTAAATCACATTCGCTTATGTGCAGAAAGCTTGTATAGTAATTATGACTCATCTAAAAACCTATTTAAATCGTTTGTTTTAAATCTTAGATGAGGCTTAAGTGATGCACATTCCGTTACATTCCCCAAGTGCAGTCCTTTGCAAAGGATCCAGTTTTATTCTAAGAGTTCACTTCTAAAGAAGTGAGCAAAAATTAAGCTGTTGCACATTCTGTCAACAAGTAAATAAAATAATTTCTGCTGGGCATTTGCAGAGGGAAGGAAAGAATAGACAGTATATATTGATGTTTTGAAATAAAGAAACTAAATACAGTAAGTGTGTGACAGAGACCATACATATAAGAGACTGCAAGGTTATTGGAAGCTATTGTGATTGCAAGATTTACAGCATCAAATGTAGACTACACGTTTTTAAATATGAAGGGTTTTTTTCTACATGTGACTTTAATAAAATAGGATGAGATTTTAGAAAATTAAGAAGACAGAGAAAATTCTGAAAGCGTTGAAGCTGAAAAATAGATACAGAATATAGTCTTGCTTAGGTAAAATAAAAGAAACATATTTTTATTCCTACTGAAAAAAAGTTAAGAAAAAGTAAGACAAATAGAAAAAGGGAGAAATTACAAAAATTGCAAGAGTGAACATTTCGTTCCCTCTGTCTAACATAATTCTTATAATGGCCAGTCTTTTTCTAGCCAACTGCAATGGAATTTATGAAAGAACATTCCATTTACGTTCTGCAGTTTGCAATATTCTGTACCAAGGATAACAAAAGTATTAAACTGAAAAGTAAATCCAGAAGAACCTCCAAAAGATATTGTATAACCTGCATGTTTATGAATGCTTTTCACCCAGTAGCGTGCACTTTAATTGTAAAGTCATGGAACTAGACCCTATTTTGGCAAGCACTAGCCCAATACAGAGCAAAAATACCTGGCTTGAATTGGCTTTCTTATTATTATTTTTATATGATGAGACAAGGAAGAGTGTAAAAGAAGACTGTGAATTGTGAGGAAACAATAATACACTATTAATATACATGATGTTAGTGCTTTCAAGACATCAGCAGCCTAATTATTGTCAAGCAAACAGTAGCGTGGAGATATTTATAGGAAAGTTCTCCCATGCCAGAAAGCATGGAAGTGCTGGTTTGAAAAATGTAACAGGAAGGTGATAGAAGCTGGCATGGTAACGCAGTATTTCTTTTTTTTTTGTACTTTTAGGAAAAATGAGTATACCGGTGGAGTGCGGCACAGACCCTTCAGCTCTCACCGGCCCAGTTAGTCAGCGCAGCCTGGCACCACGCTGCCTCGCGCTGGAAGCAGCACGCCTGCGTTGCTGGATTTCAGCTTCTCAATCCTCTTTCCTCCCTGCGAACGTGAAGGTCTTCTTTTTTTTGACCTAAATTGTGGCTGCCTGAGAGCTCTACCTCTCCGCTCACCAGACTCCCCCTTGCTTCCAGTACCAAGTTTAGTTTCCAGTTCACTTGGAATTTACTCGCAGCAAATATTCACAAGGGCCATTTGTCTCCCAGTCTCCCCGTACCGTGTAACCAAGCCGTAACCTGCACTTCTTGGTCCTTTATCAGAATATCCTTGACACGCTGACTCAGCACGACTTTTGGTCGGCGTTTGACTGATTACCGGGGATGAAGGTGTCAGACACTGCCAGCAGTCCTCTAACTGCAGCTGAGAAAGAAAACACCTTTGGAACATAGAGTTGCTCTTGAAAAAACCCCAAACCAAAATGACTAGAAGGCATTTCCTCAGACACAAAGATACCAAATTGTACCTTAGGTATAACCAGCTTTTTGTATTTCCATGGCCTCTGTTGAAAACGTGATTCAGACCTTCGCATGTATTATAACCAAAACCTGTATTCCAGATAAGGTGTTCTAAAGCACACTGATTATTTGGCCATTTACATTTCACCGGGTCCATCTTCATTAGTTATTTTTTTTTCATAGCTACAATGGCGTGATAGCTCGTATCTGTTGAAAACCTATTTAACTGCAGAATTTTTTCCTTTCAGTCCCTAGACACAGGAGGGTGCGCTCTATACTATTAACTGTGTTCTCATATGCATTTTCATCCTGGTCCTTATCAAGGAAGAGTCTCAAACCCGGGCTGTTACGAAACATTCCTAGCCTGCTCCTACCTTTTGTGTCATCCTGCATGAAAATACGTATTGACCATCCAAGTCTTTACAAATGCTGTTGGTTAACTTCTCTTCAGTGCAAGATAAAAGTCCGGAGTGTTGTCTTGGCCTTTTTTTTTGCTCAAAACTTTATCCGCATTACAGTTACTCTAGCTTCTATGTTTACTAATTTTCTATCAGCAGACATTTCCATTGTGCTCAGTAAGGCGTCACTCCATTAAATGCTTTGTTGAAGACCAGATTGACAAGATCTATCCTTTTTGTCTCATCTAGAAATTTGTTCAAATAAATGTTGTGTGTACAGATGTGTACATAATTTCATTTTATTGCAAGTTATTGATGGGACTCCAGGTCTAAGACCAGATATAGCTGAAAGCATTATTCTTTTTCATTTTAAGACTGTATTTCGCGTGTCTCACATTTCAGTGGTTTTACAGCATTATATAAACCAATACAACTGGTTAATATCACAGAATGCAGTAATGAAAAACATGCAAGTGCAATTTCATGCATCTGTGTGTGCATATATACTTATTTTATGATTCATATTTTAAAATTCATGGATCTTTTAGGATATCCAAAGAGGCAACACTTATTTTAAGAGTTGCTTCAATACATAGAAATTCCTGCCTATAGCACTAACATGGGGAAAATTATGATGGGAGCAGAGAAGATGAGATTTACTCATCTATCTCAAAAAAAAAAAAGTATCCAAACAAAAAGTATCTGTATCAAAATCTGACTCAGAATTGTAGGCTTCTGTAAAACATCGTGCAGATCATAATGCAGTAATCCCATACTAACTAGGATTATGTCCAGGTTCACAACCTCTTATGAATTGTTGGAGTTTTTCACTCAGAACAAGGGTATATGGAAAAGCTTTGATTGGACTGAAAGTTTGAAGCTATTACTTAATGCTAATGAACAAACTAATTTTTACAAGGGCATCTTGAAGTCATAAATCAAACAAGACAAAGATATTTGAAAAAGATACATGGAAAATAAAGAGGTGATTGGTGGGAGCCAACGTGGCTTCATTAAGGGCAAATTGCACCTGACAAATTTGGTGGCCTTCTATGACAAGGTTACAGCCTTGGTGGATAAGGGGAGAGCAACAGATGTCGTCTACCTGGACTTGGGCAAGGCATTTGACACTGTCCCGCATGACATCCTTTTCTCTAAATTGGAGAGACATGGATTTGACCGATAGACCACTCGGTGGATAAAGAACTGGCTGGCTGACCGCACTCAAAGAGTTGCGGTCAATGGGTCAGTGTCCAAGTGGTGTGCAGTGATGAGTGGTGTTCCTCAGGGGTCGGTACTGGCACCGGTATTGTCTAACATCTTTGTTGGCAACACGGAGAGTGGGATCGAGTGCACCCTCAGCAAGTGTGTACCTCATGAAGTTCAACCAGGCCAAGTGCAAGGTCCTGCACATGGGTCAGGGCAATCCCAAGCACAAATACAGGCTGGGCGGAGAATGGATTGAGAGCAGCCCTGAGGAGAAGGACTTGGGGGTGTTGGTGAATAAGAAGCTCAACGTGAAGCAGCAATGTGCGTTCACAGCCCAGAAAGCCAACCGCATCCTGGGCTGCATTGAAAGCAGCATGGCCAGCAGGGCGAGGGAGGGGATTCTGCCCCTCTACTCTGCTCTGGTGAGACCCCACCTGCAGTGCTGCGTCCAGTTCTGCAGCCCCCAGGATAAGAAAGACATGGACCTGTTGGAGCGGGTCCAGAGGAGGGACACAAAGATGCTCAGAGGGCTGGAGCCCCTCTGCTGTGAGGACAGGCTGAGAGAGTTGGGGTGCTTCAGCCTGGAGAAGAGGAGGCTCTGGGGAGACCTTAGAGCAGCCTTCCAGTATCTCAAAGGCCCTACAAGAAAGCTGGAGAGGGACTTTTGCCAAGGGCATGTAGTGATAGAACGAGGGGTAATGGCTCCAAACTGGAAAAGGGCAGATTTAGGTTAGATCTCAGGAAGAAATTTTTCACTCTGAGGGTGGTGAGACCCTGGCCCAGGTTGCCCAGAGAAGCTGTGGCTGCCCCATCCCTGGAGGTGTTCAAGGCCAGGTTGGAAGGGGCTTGGAGCAACCTGGTCTGGTGGGAGGTGTCCCTGCCCATGGCAGGGGGGTTGGAACTAGGTGATCTTTAAGGTCCCTTCCAACCTAAACTATCCTATGATTCTGTGATTCTATGATATAGCTGAATTTTTTTATATCTTTAAGTAAAGCATTTTAACTTCAGATCCCTTAATATTACTTCTGTTTAAATATTTCGCTCAGTACCTCAGCAGACATAAGCTTGGATTCAGCCAATAAATTAAAATGTACTATGTAATCGTTTGAGAAAACACAATAGCAATAAGGCATTTCCCATATTTTTCCTGCTTCTTTAGCGACCGCAGAAAAGGATTTTTTATTTTCATAATCTTTTATCTTCCCTCTTTTCCAAATTTAAGCTCAGCTTTAGGGCACAGCAGAAATAAAAATGGTACTGTGCTCCTCATTCATCAAAGTATTGAACATGGTTTTATGCGAGTAGTTTCATTCAAGTCCATGGGTTTATGGCAAAGTTTATAAAGAAATACGTATGTGCGCGTTTCTGTATAAGTCAGCATCTTCTGCCAATTAAGTTGTGAAAACTTTTCTAAACATTGCTCCCATAAAAACCAAAGAACAATGGTTTGGGTTTGGTGTTTTGTTCTGTTTTTGGAGTGGGGGGAGAAATGCCAGTTTTGCTGAGGGATAAACACTAAATCACTAGCGCGTGTGACTCTGTGAATATGATCATTTTCTTGATATCCCTGCGCCAGTTGCAGAACCAATTGAGCAGAATAAAAAAATACTTTCTCCATAGGGCCTGAATATAGACCTATAAATTCATACGTACAAAGGGAAACTTTAATTTTCACTCTTTACATACTGGTTGTGTTTTGTTTTCTTTTTTTTTTTTTTCTTTAGGTATTTTAAAGTAGCCACTGTATGTAAAATATTACAGGTTGAAAATCTAAATTTTCTGGGATTTGGTGTTTGTTTGCACACAGCATATTCAATGTGAAATAAGACATGAACAGGAGAAAACTAATTTGGTATGAAGGATTATTCAATACTGTCCTTCAGTGGTGGGGACAGAAGTCATCCTGCTAAAGAAATAAATTCTCTAATAGTTGGTGAGAAATTTAGCTGAAAGGAGATAATGATCTCAGTTTAAGTTTCTAAGGGATAGGAGCAAACATAAGTAAACCTCTTCCTTCTGAGTAGCCTTAGTGAATAGACAGCGCAGAATAAGGGTGAAAACTAAACCACTAAGTCATCTTTTAAGTGATCCTTGAAAAACTGGGACATAATACTAAGAGTACAGAAACTTGAACTACTGATTCCTTTAGGATATTTATAGACACCGATTTGACAGTGGGAGTCTATCAGCAGATCTAATGACAGCTATGTCAGACTTTGAAGACAGATAATGTCATCAGGTATATTTTAATACCTCCTTTCTATCCTGACTGATTCACTAATATAATTTCTTTAAGAACCACAGACCAAGTCTCAGATCACAGCTTATGAGTTGCAGACAAAACAGAGGAGCAGTTGTTAAAGAGCAGCCCAAGGATACACGCATACAGTATGTGAGAAATTACTAATATTAATATGCTCTTTTACCTTTATCAAACTTACTTTTCTCGTACCTGAAATATACTTTAGCAATCATCCTGGAGATGATTATGAGAGAAGAGGTTTAAACAATCTTTTCCCTCCCACGCTTTCTAATCTGTTTGGACTGAGAGCTTCTTTAGCAAACACTGATTATTATTCTCTGATTGTACAAGGTCTAGCGCTGGGGGGATGATCTTAATGTGAACCTTTTAGATTTTATTGGAATATAAACAGCAATATTATAAATGATTTTTTTATAGCTTTGCATCCTAATACAGTGTAACTAATCAACTCTCCTCACTCCTCTCTGCCCTATCTAAACCTGAGATTACTTGCAACACAACTTCAGTGTGACACTTGGCGTGACTTTGTTACTCTTAACTGAGTCATATAAATCTCATCAAATTATAAAACCTTTACTAAAACCAGCTATACAAGTAGGCTTACTCTTAAATGTATGTATCCTTTATATGAAGTAGCAGAGACTAGTTTGCTTTTTTAAAGTTAGCATTTCTCTAAAATGAAAACCTTTTTCAATGCAATCATGAACAAAGAAAAAGTAATGCATTGCCTATGGAATCCATACATTTTGGAACATATTCTATAGTGTTGAGAATGATCCAGATTTTCAGAGGATAAATTGTTAATGAAAAGTCTACCTTGAAAAAGTAGCCAATTTCTTGTCGCCTATGAAATAAGTGATCGTCATTGGCACCAAGAGGTGATTCATGAAGATAGCTTTTGACTGTGACGGATGAACAACTTAAATGTAGACTGGCCAAGATTATAAAAAGCAAAGTGACAAAGACAAGACGTATTTTTGCAAAAGACTCAATGAACAGACAATCAAATCCCAGTAGAAAAAAACAGTGGTTTAGCTTAGCTTAGCATAAGCCTAAGTTCCAAGATGAGCTTCTTTAAGTCTGAAGATCATGAAACAACAACAAAAGGTGGAGCTTGTGTTTTTTATCCATAGCAAACTTTTTCTGTTCTCTCTTTACATATTTTTAAGCAGCACAAGAAAGAGGTTCTCTGTCTTTCTCCTCTGTTGCAGCTAAAATTATCATTTACTTTTACAAAATTAGGAACATCAAGTTGTTTATGTGCCCCCCATCCTCTCCATATTGTTGTGTTAACTAAAGAATCCAAAAAGCCTCATGAGTAGTTATGTTCTGCTCCCAATTACAGCTGAGGATTACATGGAGCTCACATAATGACTTTATTAAAATAATTTATTATAAAGTATTAATCTACTTCTTATTTTTTACCAGCGTTCCTTTTTCTACCCCCTCCAAACTACTGTTCATTTACAAGTTTAATCTTAACTCTCCTCCAAGAGGTTCCACTGTCTGATCCAAAGTCTTTTTGATACGGTCCAGCTGCACAACCTGGTCTCAGAGAACATCGCTTAATTACGCAGAAGAACATGGACAAAGTCTGTAGAAAGCAGCCACAAAAGGTAGGAAAGGTAATACCGCAGGCAGAGGTTAGACTGTTGAGATGGGAAGAGTTGCCCAAAGATTCAAGAAGAAAAATACAGATAAAGGTATGAAATCCTGAAGTAAACTGGCAGAGTCGCAAGACAACAACTCAGCAGCGTCAAAGATCAGTCTGAGTAAACATGGACATAAGGTCTCACATGGGGGTTGGCGACCATATCGATGCTCACCCTACAGGCTCATTAGTCCTAGCTAGATATTGTGTATATGAGGCAATAACTAATTGCTTGATACTTTTAAATTGTGTATATCCTGCTAGCAGAGTTTCTTTGCAAATGGGAAAAAATAAATATGAGATTATTATCTGGCAACAAAAAAAAAAAAAAAAAAAAAAAAAAAAAAGCCCCAGACATGTAATTAGAAAGAACAGAAAAAGAAAAACCTAAAATACTACTGAATAGTGAAGAGCATCTATAGACTTCACTCAAACACTTCATGGAGCACGTCAATGATTTGACACCGCATACGTGTCCATGGCTTGACCATTAGCGCGCTGTCTCAAAGGCATTTGTTTAGAAGATGCCTCCCAGGTTGCGGTTTCCATATTATGTTTTAGGGAAATAAATATATCATGGCGATCATTCTTTCTTAAGGAATTTAAGTGAGGTGGTGTATCAGAAACCAGGTATAGCAGCATTCTGCACTCTTTTGCTTGAACCAATATTTTTAATTATAACCTTGTGATAAAAAGCCTACGCTCCAGTGACATGAAATAATCAGAGTTTACAAGCTGCTTCAGGTCTGTTGCAGAAACCACAGAAAAGGTCAAGAGTTTAGGGCTTTTTATGTGTGTGTGTGTGAAAGAGAGGTTTATTTATTTTGAAATAATTATATTTGTTTTAGAAGTGTAGTAATATCATTGCTACAATGTTGTTCTAAGCGATAATAAGATTATGCTATCATAATACAATACTTAGCCTGTGGTCTTACAGTTTAGCCACTTGGAAATCAGATTATTTTCATGTAAACGGAGGCACAGCTATGTTACTGTTCTTCTATAAACAGAGTCTCCCTCCCCCAACAATTTGGAAGTTATAAGTGAAATCTGGTGATGAACACGGGATTAAAAATGGATTTACATTTCCACCCTCCAATTTTTGGCTTTTTCTCAGTTTGAAATGTTTCTCGCTATTATTTAGATGACTCGGGGCTTCCACGTAGCCTCTGTCGGGATTTTGTCGGGCAGTCAGAACTGTTAGAGCAGTACGTATTGCTTTAAGCTCTAAAAATATCTGGTAAGTCTCCTGCCGGGCTAGTAGAAAGTGGCAGTTTCATTGATAAAGATGAATTCCGCCCAGCCTCAGTGCTAGAAGTACTCTTGACAGGCTGTAGGCACAGCGAATAGCAGTACCTTCCAAAAGCTTGCTTTCTTCCCTCGCTTCTTCCAGTACGGGAACTGGACCATGAATGCCTCATCGTGGGTACCCCATAGGGCTATAAGATAGCTTTTATAATAAATTTCATCTTTAAAATCATATTTTAACTATTTTAAAAACCTACTAGTAATGCACTAAGGTACAAAAAAGGGTGATATAGGAGACGAACTAATTTCCCAAAGTGTGACTTCGAATATTGCCACTATTTCTCTCTCACTATTTTATGCTACGTAATACTGAATTTTGTCGTGCTATAAATCAAGCAGAAAAGCATTGATTGACATGGATAGAATACATCTCTTGTTGGTGATCGGCTGCCTACTCATATACTGAAGAACAGTATTTTCAGTATTGAAAAATACTGAATATTGCAGGGAGGTCTTTTAAACGTGCAAAATTACTGATAAATAAAGTATGCTTTTGAATTAACAGCACGACATACATTAACTGAAAGGGTATTGTTCAGTAATTTAGTGTTCTGAGTGGGTTTGCACAGAATATGAGGAAAGTTGCACTGAGCAGCAGAACAGCTTTCAAAGCGTCTCTGCTCGTCTCAGTTTCCTGCAACTCCAAGCGCTCCTTGTCTCCAGAAACACCGATTCCTACGGATTGCTTGTGCCAGCCAACTTCAGCAAATTTTATACAGCAAAGAAAAACCTGTCAAACGCGCGGCCTGCAAAAAGTTTACTTTTAATCTCAAACACTGCATTGAATAAAAGAAAGCTTCAAATGGATCTCTAGGGTCACTCTTGAAAAAAGAAGTAGCAAAACTCTCCTGGTAAAACTGTAAAAATGTTCTGTCCTGGGACCACACCGTGGGCTGTGGTGATCAGTTTCGACCTCTGGATTACTCACACAACCTAATCTCTTCACCAATGTTTTGAGAAACGTGGGTTTTTTTTTCTGTAAAGGAATTAAATACAATTTTATTTGTGAAAAAGGGTGAACCAACTGAACACTCAAGTGCGAGATCAGCTGGTATGAGTTTCATCCTCGTTACAACTGACTCTTCTCTGACTTTCACGCATAAGGTCACTCCAGAGTTAGGTGGCTCTCAACCTCATACCGGATCACAAGTGGATTTCAGGAGAACTAAGCGTTAGCCTCAAGGATTGCAAGAACCTTCGATTTAGATGAACTAAAAACTGTAGTCCAAAAGGTGGATATAAGATCAATATAGTACCTCCAAAGCTAGGTGAGACGTGGGATTTCTGGGTCGCTTTTGGTTTTAAATGTCCAAATCTCACCTAATCTGCAAAATAGTTACAGCAGCTCTTCCCCAGAGTGGTCTGTCGAAATGTGCTTTGATGGTGCAGTCCTCTGCTCTTCATCCATAAAACATTGCATCTTAAAAGCTGTATCAGAATCTAGTCCTTAGATTACAGTAAATCCCAAGTGTATCTACATACATATGACAGTACGTAAATGATAAACTTTCCATATAAGAACACCCATTTCTTTTTCAACAATACCAGTTTCTCTCTCTTTACGTTTATGTATCGGCTCAGAATTTAAAAAAGCAAATGCTGAGGATTCCCCACGGCCACAGTTCTCCTTCCCTCGGTGGAAATCTCTTTCTAAAATAACTCACATTCAATTACACAGGTCACTGGTGATAGTGACTTTTCTTGGTGAGCCTGAAGAAAAGTCTGCCGTATCTGAACCATGAAAAATTATGCACAGTATTTCATTTTAAAGATGTGCCAGATTAACAGAAGGTAATTGGGGTAGACTGTGAGTGGTAGCAGCTGCTTATTTGCAAATGTTACAGACACCACTTCTTTTTGCTTAGAATTTCTATTAGGAACTTTCCTAACAACTACTACAGCTTATTTTTAGCTATGTCACCCCAAGCCAATATTCCTTATTGATTTTTGTTGCTGCCTTTTCTTCCACCAGTTGAACTCATCACTTCTACTACCACGTCTACAACTGCAACCCTTCTACTACTATTTCAGGTAGGCAAAGGAGGAGCATTAAACAACGAGACGCGGTTTAAGATGACTTTTCTCTTTGTAATATTTTTTCCCAGATTGGAAATTTGCACCATTTTCGTATCATTAAGTGTATCTACGTTGAATTTTAACAAAACTACTGACAATATAAATAATTAAAAGCATTATATCGAGTGATGTCTTGGAGGACTCCACAGGCAACCCCTCCTCCCCCTGAACATACTTCTTGATATTATTTGCAGAACTGCTTCAAAGTTACTATTCTAATATTAGTTTGGGATTAGAAATTAGCACGTGACCAGAATGATAATGAGAGACATTACACTTTCCTTATGTACGAGAAGATGAAAACTGGGTAGGTTTTAGAACTTTCTCAGGAAATTATTTAGACGCTTCACACACAGTGACTGTCCTGGCCTCAAATGAGATGTTTTAAAAAAAAAAAAAAAGGATTCTGTTTGACTACATCTTGAAGATGTTACATCCTTGACTACATCTAAGAACACGCACCACACCAGGTTGAATATCAACATCTTTTTGGTCAAAAGAACAAAAGGAACACTTTCAGATAACTTTCCCACTTCTCTCTCTTTTGTATTGAAAGCTATTTCAAACCTATCATCTGAGCAGATTCCCAAAACTCTAAATTATGAATCTTCCTTGATTATCTCAAAGAGTTTTATTTAATATAAAAACATGCCAGAGGAAATAAGATGTCCTGTAATATTATATCAAATATGCAATTTGCAATAGCATTCCTTTATTAAAAACGCCAATTATAATTTCACATAAAATTTAATTGAGGTCATTACCCTCCTGACAAGTTATTTCTAAATTCTTTCTTCTAATAAGATTTGTTATTTTAACATTTTCCACATCAATGCTTCTTTCACATCTATATACTGCTTATCTATTTATAAAGATAATAGAAATTACCCATCATTTGGTTGCATCATTGTGCTATTAATAAGAAAGCTATCTATTTAACTGCTTATCTGGGAGATGAGATTATAATTTATGTGTAAAATTGTAAATGTCATCTTAAAACGATAATTTATTCCAATGAAATTGTATTTGTTGAAAGATTGGTAAAGAAAAATAACACTAAAATTATGAATTAACTTTTAAGGTTGTTTTATTTTGTAGTCTTGATTAAAATGCTCAGGAAATGTATAATCTTAAAAAATAAAATTCATTTTTACATTGGGCTTACCGCATCATTGCCATGTACTTTGCAAAGTTAAATATGGCTTGCCAATTCATTATGTAGGCAAACAAGGGAGGTCATATTATTCACTAAGAGATCTCAACTACTTGTTCCTATTTGGCTCAGAAATAATATATTGGCCAGGACAACTAAGATTATTACCTCGGAGGTTTCCTAAGCCTCATGGGATGCTCTACTTCACGTAAATGCATGTGGCGGAGGGTACCTTGGCTGAAGGGCATAAAGGTTTCCTTTTTCACAATAAACTTGCCTTAGGTATGTTTGCCATTGACGTGCAAGTAGTCAGATATTCAAGACACAATTAATTCTGTTTTCAGTCCTTCAGATATTTAATACATTTGGGAAGGTCATTTATGCTGAAGTTTAGCATAAAACTAGCTCTGGACTGAAAAAAAATAATTCTACCATCAGTCAATCTTACCTAAATATATTCATTCGTATTGTAATATTATGTATTTAAACCTCAGGGAAATTAAAAAGAGGAAGGTGGGGGTTTTTTTCTATATTTTACTAATAACAGGCATATAAAAATAGGCAACAAGGAAAAATTGCTTTTAGGAAACGACAACCGTCTTGTACGGCTCCTGTACCGTGAGCAAGTCATACCTTAGCGCACACCCAACTAGTGGAAACCACTGCTTTAGTGTGAAAAGCGATTGGAGACAACCGTTTGAGCCGTGATTCATGTTGCACAGTTGAGTACTTCCACTTCCAACACAGAGTAAAGTGCCGCTGCTCTTACACCCTCCGAGAGAAACGAGGCAGCGGGTCTCCTCCGGTACGCGTGCGTTGCCTCAGCCCAAACTAGGACACTACCGTTGTTTCTCCAGTACAGGACAACCTAATTTTATCCTCAGGATGGTGATAACCGAACGAACAAAGTAATGGGGTCTTAAGTGGATCAAGTGGAGCATATAATTGAAATTAACATCACTTTTGAAAGTTGCACTTACCTATAATTAAGATCTTAGTATGCAAATAGCGGCTTATGACCCCGATATTCCCTATGTGTCCCTTTCTTGATTTCTATTAAAAGAAGAACTATTTCTCCTTCTAGAACACAGCGAACACTGAGAACGAGCTACTCGGCCCAGACGGGGTCCCACAGAGCAGGTTGGATTTGCAGAAGGGTCGTTTGCTACAGCTTGCAACTCGCCTGGCTTGGGCTGGATGAGTTTATTCCCTGGTTAGCTATCACCCAACAAAACCAACGCCCATGGAAGGTACCAAAGAATCACAAACAGTGTTGTGAAACGCAAAATAAGTGCACTGATTCATGATAAACAAAATAATTACATCAGGACCCGTTTTAATTGCATAATTTGCCCTCTTGAAAACTCTACTCTAAGCTCACTTACTAGGTTTAAGGTTCCTCCTTCTATGCTCCAGTGATACCACTCTCCCTCTTTTGAGGATGGGAGTTCTAAGAAAAAGCAAAAAAAAAGGAAAATAAAAGGAAAGATGATGAGTCTTTATTTAAAATATATCTCATTGCCTTTAAGGAGATGGAAACCACAGTGTAGATATAAAGCACGGTGGCTCCTGGCTGCAGATTTATTTCCTCCAGACTCAAAGTCAGTAACTTAAAGCGATTTCTTTGGCAGACTCAAACTGATCGTGGGGATTCTACCATGCTTTTCATAGGAAAACTGAACTATGACTTCAGAAACACGTAATGAAGAGAGATTGGAATTAAAAAAAGCACATTCTGCTGCCTTAACAGCTTCATACGTTTATTGCTATCAGCAGCACACATACTCTCAGAAAAGTGAAATAATTTTAAAACATAATTAGTCTTCCTGGGAAGCAGTTGTATAAGAAACATACTTTTAAAAAAAAAAAAAGTATCAAAGAAATGTTGTTCTGTTCTTTTTCACTGAAACGAACATAACTGCAACTGCCTACCTTTGGGTATTTGTGTGGAAAAGACTCAAGAAATACAGCTTTATGTCATTTTTTACCTCTGTATTTATAATTTTGGTGTAAGATTTTATCTTTCTCTTTCTAGTAGTTTTCTATTCTCTTTATTTCTTGTGTTTGTCTTAAAAATATTTGTTCACCGAGAACTAAATGTACTTGGTATATGCTTCATGGGTTATTCCTTGTTAGAAAGTAAGCTTTCATCCTGAGTGAAAGAATAGCTATAAACTGAAAACTGAGAACTGTTTTCAGCCACAGTCTCTTGCTTCTTTACATAATTATGCTGGTAGCAGTCCCGCAAAGAGCACCTGCATGGCATTATTTCAAAACTGGGGTTATAAATTATCTAGCAAGAATAAATTTTGAATTGCTAAAATATTCAGTTATAGTAGTATTCATTGTCCGTATGTTAAATTTTCCAGAGAAGCCATTCTATTTTATTTATCATCTATTCAGTTAACTGTATTTCATATATATCTAAAATATTTACATGAGGATTACTGCATTTTTTAGAATTCTGTTACTTTTTCTCCACTTAGGGACTGAATTAATCCTAACAGATAACTGTGTATCTTCTTAAATACTTTTTATAGAGGGGACAGAAATTACAGAACAGAAGAAGAATGGGAGAGGTTACTATTTGGCACGCTAATACTTTTTTTCACAAGGAAACGCCACACAGAATTTACAAAAAAAACCCCAGTCACAGTGAAAATGCTTTTGCCAAATACCATTTCAATGAGCGTAGGTTTTGTTGATATAAAGATTTGCTAGGAGGATAGGATTTCACTCCTATAACTAAATAAAAAATAATCATTGCTCTGTGAAAGGGGGTGTATTGATCCGTAGCAGTCAGCCAGGGAGGCTCGCATAGATATGCACAGCAAACAGCCGCTCAGCTGTGAGTGAATTTGGGAAAACGCTATTTTTGCTATTATTTCACTAAATCTAGCTTTGGTAACTATAATGCCTCTCTATTTTGAAACGGAAGAACTAGTCCCCTTAATAATCTATTGACTTTCAGATGCATCACACAGTGAAGCAAAAATGCCCCATCATTTGGGAACTGCCTGAACTTGATCAAGCATATCCTAACCGATAATGACAGAAACTTGCACGATCCGTTAGGTGTGGAACGTAAAACCTGTGTTCTCTTCAGCTACTCTGTGAAGCCTCATAAAATTTTGAGAGACTTACCCTAAGCGAGTAATATATTGCTGCATCAACTGAGCCAAAAAATACCCATAAAAGTGTTCCTTTTACGTACTCGAAAGCCTCCTGAAGGGAGAGGAGGGCGAGAGAAGCGGGAGAACCAGATTTTTCAGTGTAGCCTAAGTAATGAGGTCAGCAGGGCTTTGCGCAAAGCCTAGTGCTCGCTTTCTGAGGAGACAGCTTGCAAACTCTGAATATCAGAAATTAATAACTTTCGAGGGTCACAAACCAGTGTTTTTAATAACCGACGTAAAAAAAGGACACCCGAATATAAGAAATCTGCCTTATTCCATTAGGTGATTTTATAAACACGCCTCACTATTGTATTCAGTTTTGCTACTAGAGGGTTGTGAGGAACAATTTAAGGAGGAAGATGACGATATAACTCTGCTAGATTGCCAAATAGACTGATTCCCAGCTGTATTCATGCATGGAAGGTACTATTTTAATACAGACTATAACAAAGCAATGAGGTATATAATCTATGTATCAAAACAGAGATTTTTCAACCAGCTGAATGTACAGCTCCTTTTTGTTAAAAAGTAAGTTCATGCGATTAAATCTGTATTTGTTGTTTATATTTGTTTAATAACAGCAAATATATTTGAAACACTCTCAAATTTTACAAACTCAATTACTGACATTAATTTATAAAATCCTAAATATTCGCTGAAGTCGTGAGGCTCATCTCGTAATTCTTCTCTCGTAGAAACACCCAAGCAAAATGACTTGCCCACGGGTACCCATTGCACGTCGGAGAATTCCTTTAGGTAAAAAAAAAATCCCTGTCCACCCCTGGTGTGCAAAACACTGAAACCTGCTTCATTCAGACACCGTAAGTGAACAGTGCCCTGGTAGTTTTTGACGTACTCGTTGACCTTCATCCTAAAACACAGTGTTCAGAAGATAAGGGACTTACCTACCCTAAACTTTCTCGGTATTGTATGCTGCCAAACACTATTGTTAAGAGAGTTTGTGTAGATAAAGTCTCCGCGAGAGGGTGACTGACCCTACCCTGTTGTCTAGACCTCACGTTTGCTAAAACCTGCAGAAACTGCAGACACAATGATCAAACCCCTACTCTTCGGTTGTCTTTATTCTTTGTCCCTGGAATCTGGGACATAATTCTGACCTCACAGCCATGGTTACCCTTCCTCCATCTCCCATTTCCAGGAAACTGTGATTTAATGCATTCTGGCACCCCCAGCACAGAGTCGAGGCACAGTGAATTAGCATGGGCCAGCTGCTGAAGCTTCCCCACGTCCCTCAGCTCCAACTTGGGGCTCCTCTCCCAGAGCTTTGCATCCAGTATCGTACAGCTGCCAGGATTGATGATACCATTGGAACAAGTTCTTGCGCAGCAGGCTGATGATGACCACGCTACCACATCAATTCTGGCTTAAACCAGTCTGCTGGTCCCACAGCTGAGACACACGGATGGCAAGGGGCTCCTCACGTTCTCTATCTTGCTGGCTAAGATTTAAGCCAGGATGTTATTCTGGGCAGGTCAGATAAGCCTCAAGAACTACCAGGTGATTTTGCAAAGCGAACCGTGTGCTGCCTGTTGTGAGAACCCAGCTTCAGCCTGAAACCCTCTCATAAATATCAGCCAGCATGTCCAGGATCAGCTCCTTGTATTTCTCCATCGTGGGAGGTGGGACCTCCATCTGCTGGTGGGACCCTGCTGGTGGCTGCTCGCCAGTGGAGCAGCTGCTGTCAAAGATGTGTTGGCAAAGGGGCACCCAAGGGCAAGGCAGGGCTGTGTCCTGCCCCCAGCCCTGCTCGTGAGTCCTTGGCTAAAAGAAGGGTAAAATTGGAGCTTCAGACCCAGCTTTCGGGTAAATTTTGCGTTACGCTACCATTGAAGTAAACCAAAGAGCTACACACACACAAACAAGCCCCTCCAAAACCAGTACAGATATTTGTTCTCTTTCCAGCAGAGTTAGGAGAGAATCAGGTTCCAAACTGCTTGTTCTCTTCCTCACCCATAAATTTGCTTTCCTGCCTCAGCTTCAGCGAGAGGACAGAAATGCTTTTAACCAGAACACTCCTTGGCATTCCCCTGCAGTTTGGATTCACTCTCCTGTGGGCTATGAAGCATCCAGAGCTCAGGTCTCCATGCCAGGTTATTCTGCTCCAGCTGCTAGGTTAGTATGAAAAAGAAGTGACCCCCCAACTCCTGTCTCAGTCTCGGAGGATGTCTAAATGGAGAGAGGCAAGAGCTTGACATCTCCTGCTACCTGCATCTACTCCCAGTGGAAGAGGAAGACACTTTGTGGCGGTGCCTCATTTCAGCATAAATTAGAGAAGGAATGCATTTAAATTTGGGTGGACTGGATTCCTCTGATAACTCTCATTCTCTCAGGGTCTGTTCTTCCCTCTGCTAACTAGGTAAGGAGTTTCAGCAGACGGCAAACCATGCAGCCGCTGCGTACACGGCGTATATACCCTACGTCAGGAGAATCTGACCCGGCTTCTGACAGTCCAGTGAAGCATTGCCCGTGATAGATGGAAAGTACTTCACCCGTGATGGACAGGGTTATGCACAGGCCTGGAATATCACTTACACTGACGCTTTCAATGGTTGCAATTAAAAGGTGGTGTTTTAAGAAAACGATACCCGTGAGCTAAGAGTTGAGAACCAGGTTGGTTTTTATTCTCAACCTTCAACCAGACTCACTCTGAAGCATGAATAATGCTCTTACATATTTGTATCTTATCCTTTAAAATAGTTTTGCAAATAGAAGAGGGGAAAAATGCACATTTTATATTATAGAATCATAGAATCATAGAATCGTTTAGGTTGGAAAAGACCTTTAAGATCATCCAGTCCAACCATTGACCCTACTCTACCAGGTCTGCCACTAAACCATGTCTCTAAGCACCACATCTACACGACTTTTAAACACATCTAGGGGTGGTGACTCAACCACCTCCCTGGGCAGCCTCTTCCAATGTTTGATAACTCTTTCCGTGAAACATTTTTTCCTAATGTCCAGCGTAATCCTCCCCCGGCGCAACTTGAACCCGTTTCCTCTTGTCCTATCGCTGGTTACTTGGGAGAAGAGACCAGCGACCATCTCACTACAACCTCCTTTCAGGTAGTGGTAGAGAGCAAGAAGGTCTCTCCTCAACCTTCTCTTCTCCAGGCTAAACAATCCCAATTCCTTCAGCCGCTCCTCATAAGACACGTAAACTCTGAGACGACATTACCTCTGTGTTTGGTTTCTACTTTGGAGAAACCATGAATGGAGAAACAATCTTATTTCTATAATTTTACCTAGCAAAGGCCTTAAAAACAACAGCAGGTGTCTGTGCCAGACAGACACTTGCTCTAAAACAGGAATATTTCCTCAGGATAAAGGGGGATGGCTGACCTTAAAAACCAACCAAACAAAACTGGAAAAAAATTGCAGGAGCTTATTTCTTCCCCGCTTCAAATGTTATGACAAGTCACTTCATCTCTCTCGTGTCTAAATATGTGAATAATATTTTGCTACTTCACAGGCATTTTTAGAAGTTGAATTAATGTGGTCACTGAATTGGAGTAGCCTGTCATTGTTTAACTCCGTTATATTCCTTCAGAGCAAAAGAAGCAGAAACAGCAGCTACTGCTCCAGCAACTACATTTACAGCCCGTATGAGAGATGCAAAAGCACAAAAGCAATTAAACAAACTCTGGAAGCAATTTTTCAGGAGTAAGTACCGCTTTTATGTACTTAATACATATTCTGCTTTGATGGACGTAGGAATCTCAGCTATCTGAGTGAGGGTGTACCTGGAGCCGGTGAGAGCCCATATGACAGAATAAAAGAAATACAATCAGGCTTGATGAACTTTTGAGGAAACACAAGGCGAGGTCATAGGGAAGAGTGTGGCCAATAGGTTGAGGGAGGTCATTCTGCCCCTCTATTTGGCACTGGTGAGGCCACAGCTGGCATACTGTGTCCAGTTCTGGGCTCCCCAGCTCAAGCGGGACAGGGAACTACTGGAGAGAGGAGTCCAGCGTAGGGCAACCAGGATGATTGGGGGATTGGAGCACCTCCCTTATGAGGACAGGCTGAGAGAGCTGGGACTCTTTAGCCTGGAGAAGAGAAGGCTGAGGGGAGACCTGATTCTTGCTTACAAGTACCTAAAGGGTGGGTTGAAGGAGGATGGAGCCAGACTCTTTTCAGTGGTTCCCAGTGACAGGACGAGGGGCAACGGGCACAAGTTGGAACATCGGAAGTTCCATTCAAACACAAGAAAAAACTTCTTTACGGTGAGGGTGACAGAGCACTGGCACAGGCTGCCCAGGGAGGTTGTGGAGTCCCCTTCTCTGGAGATTTTCCAGACCCGTCTGGATGCACTCCTGAGTGACGTGCTCTAGGCATTCCTGCGTCAGCAGGGGAGTTGGGCTAGATGATCTCCAGAGGTCCCTTCCAACTCTGAAAATTCCCTGATTCCGTGGTGCAGGGGAAGGACAGAGAGTTCTCCGCCTGCCGTGGGTGAGCCCCAGGTTTGTAACAGCTAAGAGGGAACCTGGATTTACCAGGACTACTGTCAGGGAGACAGACGCCTTCTCATTCAGATGGTTCAGGCATCTGGGTGGTATGGAAACCTGAAAGATCTGTGTCCGGGCATGAAACATTCATACAAGAACATCCTGCTTACGATCTAGATTACTACAACACAACAACATAACTGAAGAGATGCCTCCTAGAAGGTAATGTACTGTCCTCCTAATAATCCAAAAATTCACTTATCTCCGTAACTACATTTTAATTAGTGTTTTATTTATAATTTGGTTTTAGCCAAGCCAAATTTAGTATTAAAGTAAAACCCTTGATCAGGGAAATTCCTCCTCAACATATAAATAAGCAAGTTTTTCCTCTTCAAAAATATAATCTCAAATGGATCTTTATTTATATTAATAAGTGAGGAAAAAAATCAATGAATATGACAGTATCTGGAAGCTAAACCACATATTTTATAGGCTTATTAAAAGTAACGTGTGCAGAAACTCAAATATTTGTTCTACAGAACTATTCACCATATTACTCCCAAGGTAGATACTAGTTAACCGTGAGGTAGAAAGAAGTGTGATTCTTTCAAAAGAAGGTATAGCTCACTTTTTGATCTGAAAAACTGGAAGTGGAAAGCAAAACCAAAGATTTCTTTCCCTTTTCCAAAGATAGTACTTACACTATTAATAAAAAAATGAAAAATAAAAAATAAAAACAGAAGTAGACCTACTAGGAGCACAGGCCTCTTTTTATTCCTCATGGGACTAGAGAAGAGAGGAAGAAGGAAGGCTGCCAGTACATAAAAGTAAATATCAGATAAGAAAATCCTAGTCAATATATTTTTTCCTTCAGTCAAGCTATTTTTAATACATACAGTCCTGTCTCTTTCTAGGAGACATATGTTATTGGAAAGATTAGTTTTGCAGTACCTATTGCTTCTGCCAGCCTGCATCAAAGTAAATTTAGAGATGTGCTGACAGTCTAATACCTGCTATCAGGTTCTACCTGTAGATAAGAGGTGAAAAAACATCTGTTGAAGGCCACCCTTAAAAAAACCCCTCCCGGTTAGTTGGATTCCACTAAGTTTCTAAAAACTCAGTCTGTCGAGCAATTTCTTCACAATAATCAAATGCTACTATGAGGGATATTAAAAAATAGAATTAATAATAATAAAAGTAGTCCACCTTCTGATTTTAACATACACTGATAATTTCTGAGGTTATCTCCCATGAGCTTTAAAATGACTTTCAAGTTATCAATTGCACCGTAAAATACAAGTAACTGAGCCGTTGTCCAAAACTAATGAAATACATTTGCATAAACCTGATTTGGGAGATTCCCATCCTTAAAGGTGGCTGGATGGAAAGCAGCAAACATTAGCTAGACAAGAAAAACAGCAGAGGATGAGTATGCCAAACCCCCACCATGTCAGACATGTTCAGTTCTGACTTTTCCTTGCAAAAAGGAAAGAAACAAAATCTTTTTCCCCCCTACCTTTTCAGTTTCAAATCAAACTAAACCAGCAAAAAATACTGACACCTCTCCCATTTCAGTTCTTCAGGAAAAAACGTGTGCCCTATTTTGTCTGTTTCTCAAACCAGACTTTTAAAAAACAGGCTTCGAAACATCCAGATGACACCTTCATGCAATATATGAACGTGTGCAGGCACATACACACACACACACTCCTCTTCTCCTTCCACATCAGAAGTTGCCTTTGTCCAAAGGAAGGTGAGAGAACGCCACATAGGATATTGCATAGCTATGCTCACCTTCTTCCTCTGCATTTCTCAGTTCGGTTAAAAACTTTCATCAAGTATTCTGTATTTTTGAGGAGGAGGTCAGGGACTGCCCAGAGAAGTTGTGGATGTCCAATCATTGGAAATGTTCAAGGTCAGGTTGGACGGAGCTTTGAGCAACCTGATCTAGTGAAAGATGTCCCTGCCCATGGCAGCAGGGTTGGACAAAAAAAAATCTGAGGCATCAAATATGATATCTCATTCTCATATGATATCTCATACATGCAATCCAATTTTAGGTAGAGGTACAGAAACAGTTCCATTAGTTCATGAAAGTATATCAGATGTTGTAGGGGATGCCCGATACTGAGATGTTGTGGTTTGGGCCAGATTGGCCCAATCCAGTGGAACGACAGACACTTTCTTTCTCTTGCTCCACTCCCGAAGGGAGGCAAAAGAGAGAGAGAAAAAGAGAGACTTAAGAGTTTAGAAGGAACTAAACTACTTTAATGAAATATTAATAATAAAATAATAAAAAGAGAAAATAATGAAATATATACAAAACCATATCAAGCTCCCAGGATGACAATCACATCACCAGCAGGTACTGGGGAAGTCCCAGACTGGACTCAGTGACAGATGGGAACTGGATTCCAGATCTGGATTCAGGATCGGGATCAAAGGCAGACAGAGTCTTCCTCGGACACCGGCCATTGAAGAAAGAGAGCTGACCCTTTGATCCCTCAGCTTTTACACTGAGCATGAGGCAGATGGGCTGGAACACCCTGTTGGTCAGTTTTGGGTCACCTGTCCTGTCCGCTCCTCCCCGCAGGGGTGACCCCTCTACGCTTTTCCGTTTCCCACCCTCCAACGGGGCAAATACCAAAGTTGGCTCCCTTGGTTGTGACAGCAATAAGGATAAGCAGGAGCCTCTCTGCATCCCATTCCTTGGCATCACCTATAAACATGGGTCTTGTCACTCTGAGACCCAACAGTTTCTGCACAACATGCTGGTAATTTCAGCAGTTAGAAGAGGCCTCGCTAAACAGTAAAGTTACTGAACGAAATTGGCCCTGTTTTACCTCAAACCAGAACATGAGACCAACAATGACTGAAGGAAAACAGGAGAAGAGTTTTAAGGACTCCTGTGCACTCTGGGAAGAAGAGAAACACACAGTTTCAGCAATGACTCGAGTGTTTCAAGGCCAACTGAAGCTAATTTTCAGCATTAGAAAGAGAAACCAACTTGAAGTTGCAATCAAGAAATTAAGGAAATTGACTTTGTTTTGGTTTTTTATATGGAAGCTATAACCCATCAGAAACACCCAGCTTTGTATGGACAGCCTCTCTTGAAACAGATGAACGTCAAAGGAGTAAGAATTGTTTGCAAATGCTTCTCATCCAGACAATTATACAACTGTGATCTAAGCACAAGAACATTTTTTTGAACTCACCCATTATTGAAGAAAAGTGTTGGCAGTACAAAACATCGGGTTGGTAAAACTCCTTTAATTGTAGAAATTTGCCTTACCAGTCACTTTCATAGAGTTTCAGCACAGTATAGTTCAAACACTGAGGACTGTAAATAAACTTTATTGTTGTACAACATAACGTCCTTTTTGTGTTTAGGTTTTAATTATGTTTAATTAGAAGGGATGCTTCTTATTTGCAAGGCAGTATGATACTTTCTGATAATTTTTTAATTCATTTTCTTTTCCCTTAATTTTCATTAAACTCCGGTTCTTTTTTTTTTTTTTCTATTGTTTACTGTCAGAATGATGCACAGCTTCTAAAAAGAAATCTGGATTTTCCCAAAATTTTATTATTTTCGTCATGACATTAAAACATCTTCTTTTTTAATCTGTTTAACCTAGGGAGGTGGGAGGTGGTGGAGTCACCATCCCTAGATGTGTTTAAAAGTCGTAGAGACATGGTTTAATGGCAGACCTGGTAGAGTAGGGTCAATGGTTGGACTGGATGATCTTAAAGGTCTTTTCCAACCTAAATGACCCTATGATTCTACGATTATATGGGTCTATAAATTAGTGTAGTTCTTAAACCAACAAAATACATTCCTTAGCCCGCCAGTGGGTTGACTTACATGGGCTGTAGTTCAGATCCCTCTTCTCACCAACAAGAGGCATTCAGGGCATGAATCCCTCTTATTGGTGATTGATGGATTGATTGCATGATCTTAATTAGACAGATCATGCAATATTGTGCTGCATTATCTTTTCCCCACTGGTTAGTGCGCTGTGTGTCAGGGAAGGTATAGGACTGAAATGTTACACATTCAGATGAAGAAAAGCCTCACATTTCACTTTAATCTCTTAAAGCGTTTCCAGCTTTCTTTGGCAACACAGTTTAATCTCTTTTGCTTATTCACGGTGTTTTTGTAGTCATAAAGGCCCTGTACTTGTTGACAAGACAAATCGGTTGGGGTAGCACCTTCTGAAAAGCCAGTTTGACTCCCTCGACTAGGAACGTTCCTGCCTGTCCCAGCCCAGGTGTTATGGAAAACTCCGGACCCACTGATTCAGACTGAAATGGCACAGAGGTACTTAGAAAAGTGGAAAATCAGCTTCTAAGACATCTGGAATTTGTGTTTTTAAAGGAAGAGCCTGTATTTGTAAAGTTGTTATGCTTCTCCCAACTTACAAACCTCTAAGGCTCAGGCTTGGCCAACAATGTTTCTGATATATAAATGAATCGGTAAAAAACAAACAGGAGAAATATGGATGTCTTCCTGGATCATAAACAGAGCATTCACATTCGTTCTTAATTTTCCAGTGTATGAATTTGATCTTTCACAGCTAGATATGGCTCTCAGTTATTTCCCCCAGAACTTATTTCTGTCTGATGTACAGGTTACTTATCTATAGACAGCACTTACTAGAATAGACTGCATTAACATAACACTTATGAGTGTCTATTTAATATATAATTTTGTTTTTCCCTCATACATATGCATGTTCTTGCCCTCAGAACTTATTTTGTGATCAGTGTAAAATTGCCACTAGTGTATTACATGAAGGGTGAAGGGTCTCAGGGTTATGATTTAAAGAAACAAGATTAAGTAAAACACACCAAGATAAGAAGCAATATATTTTAGTTTCAATCAGGAATGTCAAATAACACCTGAAAAACACAGGATAATATCTGAGAAGCAAATAATGCAAGAATACTGCTTTTAATAAGGAACGGTCTCATATTTTATGAGATTTGAAAAGCCACTCTCGCCGCCCTTACTTAAAAATTTGGGAAAGGAACTTGAAAGTAATATCCGGAAATTCAGCTTCTGCAGCTCAAGACCAAGGGAAATCCTGAGTAGATAAAAGGTAACAAAATACACCCATAAGGATCCTTAAGCATAGAATGAACAGGGTGCCTGAGAGACTCTGCCACCTCCACCCTTGGAGACACTCAACTTTTCCTGGGAAAGACCCTGAGCTATTGACCAAGCTTCAACGTTGGCCCTCCTCTGAATAGTGTCTCAGACAAAGCTCCCTTCCTGCCTGAACTATCCTACGTTTCTGTGATTCCAGTGTGAAGGAAGAGGTGCATTTAAGTGGTGGACTATGCTTATTAACGTAAATACCCAGGAGGTGAGCTGCATAAAGCACCTACCCACCACTGAAGTGGAAACTGGTAGGTGTACCAGAGGTCCCACTGACTAGTATCCCTCTGAATGAGAAACTGGAAGGTTCCCTCTCCCCTATTTTCTACTCTCCTCGGAAAGCTCAAATCAATTAACAGATGAGCAATCTTCAAAGCCTACCCAAGGTCAGTACATCCATCAGAACCGGAGAGGAAATTCGAATCTTGCCATCCTTCCTTTCACACACTATACGAATTATGAATCAAACAGAAGATGCATTATATGTTTTCAACATGCAGCAAAAATAACTAATCTATTTACAGCATTCACACTGATTCAGCATCACCCAGGCAGGTGACTCAAAGCAATTTTAACAGTTCAGAAAAAAAGCCTTGGAAATTCTGTTAAGAGTTTTTCAGTCTATCAGGATAGCTGTAAAGACGGAAAGACTAGTCTTTTACTGACAATTAATTTTCTCACTGGATATAGTCTTAAATACACAGCGATAACTCACTATCTTAAATTATTATTTTATATGGGCTGTATTTGTGTGCTTACTCCTGGCCGAAATAAAATACCCGTTAAAACATCTGAGTTTACAAAGGAGACTGAATCACTTAATTTACAAAATATTTATAGACACCTAGATGTAATGTAAGCTTCCGTATACTACCCTACTAATGTGCTGTAAGCTGTGCTTTAGACAGTTGGGCTTCAGGACATTTAATATTGTATCTCAATTCAATAAACTACAAAAATACCTCACGTACATTAGACAGAGGCACTTCTCAACGAAATAGAAAGCTTGGCCACCGCCTTGCTTGACAGAAATAAAAGTAGAATTCCGTAACCGTAATTTAGTTGAGATTGTCATTAGACAGTTAATACATTCAGTGAAAATCTTCATATACTACGAGAAAATCTGTTGCTTTCTTTTATATATGAGACAGTCATACATCAAATATTTATATATGTGCAGCTAGTAGATTTCATACTCTAGGCCTAATCATGTTAAAGAATTATCATCCTTCAATGCTGTGCATGAAGACGCATTGCTTTGTAGGTATTACACTATTAATTCTGAAATGTAAAGAAGACAGAAGAACCCAAATTTTTAGAAGAGAATTCTACAATTAATATTTCTTTTAGAGATGTTTTCCCATTTTCCCTAAAATATTGGGAAGAGCGTTCTTAACTTCCAAATGAGATTGAAATGAGGTTTGCTAAGGGGGAGTAAACAAACTGAGTTCATTAGACATGAAAGTTTTCTTTGTGGATTGTAATGTCTCACTATGAATAAATTAAAATGATTGCAAATGTGCAATCGTAATTATTACCACTATTGTATATCAGCAATGTGGAATGGTGGAATGGCCAAAAATATGCATACAAATAAAGAAAACTTTGCTTCTTTTCTTTTCTTAATAGAAACTGAAGCGACAAAATATTCACTGAAGGCCGGAACTATATCGCTCTGGATGGAATCATTCCTGGGTAAGCAGGATCTTGATCAGTACTAGGAATCAAAGATGAAAGCTGGCAAATCCATGCTTACTGAGTAATGGGATGAAAATACAATTTGTGAAAACCTACACCACTTATCATCCAAAACTTATTCCGCATGAAAATTCTAGTAATATTGAGCATATACAACTTCGAGGAAATATCTACAAAAAAGGTAGCAACATGAGATCTGTAAACTGTACCCCAAAGAAAATGTAGTTTTGGGACTACAATACGGCAAACAAACAAGAATCTCTTTATCTAGGTTTTTTATTGTTTTATATTAATTGTAAAGTATTTTCCTGTGAACTGCTATGTGACTTTTTTACTATTAGTTCTGGAGTCAAAGTTAAAAATATTGCATGCGCAAGTACTTTATCTAATTAGAACGTGCAGTTACAATGGTCGTCCTTGAAACTTTTTTGGTGCAAATAACCAGCAATGTGGGTGGTTTGACAGAACAAGAGAAGCTCATTATCGTACTCTGTCTCAGTGTTTTATACTTCTTTTTTGTGAGTTCACACATGGGTTTGAGTAAACACAAGGGGGGATGGGTCTTACCTATTTATGTTGATGAGGCTTCAAGGTTTTCATAATACATTTTTCTGAGCAAACCTCATTTGGAGTAAGAGAAGGAATTACTTTCTGTTTTGAGTAACGACTCCCAAAATCTCTGAAAGCATGTTATAAGTTTACAGACTTTGGAATTACTTTTGTGTATCATCTGAAAACAATCTGTTCTCATTCTCATTCAAATCCCCGAGTTCTATACACACACTCCACACGTCTGTAGCTGTCTCTCCTGTCTACTGTGTTCCAGAGTGTACCTGTAAGTGTGCGTGTGGGTAGGTGGGTATATAAAATGTATGTATTTTGCAGTGTTGGTACCTACACTATTCTTATAACTTATAGTCAAGTGAACGTCAGATAAAGTTATAGTCGAGTAAATGTCAGATAACCTTTTAAAACAAGTACCTTCTTTTTTTCACTCTGAGGGTGGTGAGACCCTGGCCCAGGTTGCCCAGGGAAGCTGTGGCTGCCCCATCCCTGGAGGTGTTCAAGGCCAGGTTGGACGGGGCTTTGAGCAACCTGGTCTAGTGGGAGGTGTCCCTGCCCGTGGCAGGGGGTTGGAACTAGATGGTCTTTAAGGTCCCTTCCAACCCAAACCATTCTGTGATTCTATGGTTCTATGATTCCATCTGTAACATAAATTACTCTTTCAAAACGCAATATAAAATGAGAAAACTAAATAGGAATGTAAGAGTCAAACAAAGAAAACCAGTAAATGCATATTTCACCTTCTTATCTCAAAAGTAACAGTTTTAAAAAATAATGCTGTTTAATCCTCTGCCTTCTAAGAATATAGAGAGTCATCAATCAATATGAATGGGAGTGTAGTAGTACATTGTGAGTAGTATGTTATAGTCTTCCAGTCCCTACAGTGGCTGATAGACGAATAAAATGCATACTGGCTGAGAGATGAATAAGCTGTTTGGTAAAATGTTCTTTTTAGCAGAACTAGTGCAATTTCACTGAAATGGGTGGCATTGCTATGATTTACACTGGTGGAAAAATCCAGCCATTTCCTCCTTTTTTATACTCACAGTGCAGGAAAAAAATATATTTTACATTCATTTTCTCTCAAGAGCTAGCAAATGGCTTCAAAAATATAAAGAATAAAATATGAATTTATGAAAATCTTAAGGCTGTTCTGAAACGGTATAAAATTGCTGGCACTTGCATTTAATTTTCCTGTTCACCTAATGAAAACATCCTTGGTAAAACACAAAATACTTCAGCCAGCCTACTTCTCGAATTATACAACTTACTGAGGTGAAAAATGTAAATGTATGCTCTGAAAGTAAAATCTCCATGGCTCCATCTGAAGAAGACCTGGTAATACTGTCTCGTATGCTCCTACTTTCAAGATGCGTGTTTAAATTGTTTTCTCTTTTCTTTACCAGAATTTTATTCCCTATTTACTGTGGAGGCTATACCCAGAGTGACCATTTTTGTCTGAATTTCGATTAAACTACTGCAGTCCAGGTGCTGTGAAATCATCACAACAGGTTTAAGTTAACACAGTACAGTACAGTAAAACCTGTAAAAAGTAAAGATGCAAACACATATACTTTTTTTTAATTCCCTTGGCTATGCAGTTCAAAATTCAGGATCAGGCCTGCTTAAATTAGAAAAAGCTTGAGCCCTTCTCACCTTAGCAAGATCGTTAGCCTTCAAAGGTCTTGAGCTAGCTCTGAGTTATGGGCAAGAAGACCAACATGTACACTTACATTCTGGCTTTTGGGAATATTATTTGCCTGCTTGAGTTTCAGTTACTCAGGAGATGTTAAGTATATCAAATAATAAAATGTCCATAATAATAATACATTTTACTTCTCGTTTTCAAAATACAAGGCAACCTAAAAGCCATAAATGTTTTCCTTCTAATATTTTTTTTCTGCTAAATTACTCTTTGCAATGGAAGCACAGTATACCATATGTATGCTGAAAAGCACTCCCAGCTGATTTGACCTTAAATGAGAGTATTTGAGGGTGGGGGTGGGGAGAATAGGCCAGAGATGATATGGAGAATTTCCCCATCGCCTAAATTGTGTGCCAACATTGTGTCAACGAGAAGGGATTTATTCTGCTGGACCTTTCCGTTCAGCTGTGCACTTCCTGTTAATTAGATCGATACCTGTGTCTATTAGGAGCTGGCTTAATATTCTTAATGAAGGTTCATTTAAGGTTCATTCTGGTTACAAGGTAGTTCTTTTCTCATCTTTTAGGGACCACTTTTCAGACTTAGTATTCATTTTAGGTTGTAAGTGATCTTTGTTTAAGCTTCGTGTTTGAAATCAGGATTAGTTGCACCACTAAGCGGTGAACACAATGAATTAAAAATAATAATAATGCCCAAAGAAATTTTATTTTTCTTTTATCCCCTTAAGATGCATATGCATTTTCATTTCTTACCAGCATAAGCATACCTTCCCGGGCTTGCATGCAAATAAATCTATCATTATGGCAAATCATTCTCTCTTAAAACTTATCTCTTTCTTTGGAAAAGCTTTTTCTGTTATACACCTGGAAAAGGAAGAAGTATCTTACAACTGGAAAGCAGGACAAGCCACATGAAGACATCAACATGTTTAAACACCTAACTCTCAACAAAAAAGGACTCCAGACATCACTATCACCAATTCCTATGAAGTCAGCAGGATCTGTAGGTGCTGAAAACTTTCAGCAATCAATGTTGGGTTAAAAAGCTAATTATGACCTTTGTTCTGAAACATACAGTTTAAGGGCTGGTCTCTGGATGACTGACATCAATTCTGTGAAGCTATCGTTGGGAAATATTCTAAACTGGGTAGATACCATGGCCTGAAGTTTCACGATTCTAGTTGCATCATACAGAAGAAAAAATAATTGGAAGAAAAAGACGCAGTAAAGACACTATCTGCAAATGTGTTTTGGAGGAAGCAAGCATTCACATCCACTTACACTGACTATTTATTTTGCTTCTTCTTGCTTAGCAGGGGGCGAAGGCTTGAGAACCACAACTGGGACATTTTTGGATTCCACAGGATCATCCGGTCCCTTTCAAGAAGGAGACATGGCTGTAGTGTAATTTTGTAATATTTTCAGTCTGCATCTCCCTTATTTTAATAGGCATCAGTTAAACTAGTCACAGCCCTTCGAACCAGTGAATTGCTCTCTGTTGAGAGGGATGGTTTTGTGATTTCACATAATTTTCAAGACTTTTGGACATTAAACATAGGATGTGGAAGTCCCTGACTTGAATGAATCTAATCTTAGTGTCTAACAGCCTGACTTTGGTCCCTCAAGGCATAATAACAAATACCTACTTATTAAAAACCCAAGATTTTTACGTATATGCATATCACAAGAGAGAATATATTTCTTCAGAAGACTACTTAGGAAAGCACGCATACATTTTAACTATTATTTCTTCAATATATTAAAATATTTTTCACGGAGCTGAATGTATTCCTAACACGTATCAGCTAACATGAGAAAGACTACCCAAATTTGTCAGTCAGTATAAAATATTCGAAGACCCAAAAAGTAAAAAAAAAAGTTTTACCTAATCTACCTAATTTTCCCAGTCTTTCTTTCTGTAATCCTTTCTGTTGTTTAGAACAAGATCTGTTATTGTGTTCTACGTACAATTCCCACAGTAGAAAAATAAAGATGTAAGTATAACATGTTTTACATAACATAAAATACGGCTTAAAATATAACAAACATGTGACTCCCTGTCCTGTTATCATTCAGCCAAAAAGTAAATGAGAAAGTGGCAATTTAAACGCCACTGCATTGAGGAAATCAAAGTTAAACATCCTACCTCCTATAAAATTCCACATTGCAGTCTGAACTGAAGGAAAGCATGCTGATGATAATAAACTCAAATGCATAATGGGATTTTCTTTCTAATGATATTTCCACTCTTTTCTGAAGGATAGAATAATGCTGTGTAAATAAGTCTTTACTTGCAGTGCGAAACTAGCATGCAGTGATTTTATTACTTCCAGATTAGAGCAGATAAATGCATTTGTGGCATTCAACAAGTTGGTTTCAAATGCAAGTCTGCCGTTCTTCTAACTACAGCACACTTACCGACTTCAGAGCAAATATAACGATCTCTAGAAAATGCATTGTTTGTCCATCTTTATTCCCTAATTCTCACATATAAAAAGACTAAAAAGTTACTATTTTTCCACTGTGAAATAATGCAGCTACTGTTGCCTACGTTACTCCTAACAGTGATAGATGCCAACTTCTCTCTTGCCTAGCTGTTTCAGCAGTAAGAGAATTCAGATGTAAAATATATGCAATACATTACTTATTCTTCATATTTCATAGCTTTTAGATAACTAGCTAGTTCTAAATAAAAAATGACTGGAAATAAATATAATGGGATGACTGTAAGAAGCACATACACTGTAAATGGACTGCACATTTAGCTGCCCGCTAATACGGACGGTGTTTTTCTCTACGGCTGTAATTTTTAATCCAATTTGTTTTACAACAAATAATGAATTTTAGCAGTCCTTGAGAATTCGGGAGAAAAAATTAATTTTTCTAATTAACAGTAGGTATGTTGTGGCACTTTACATTCCTGAAAGAAAGGCATCTAAAAACCCCTAAACTTAGTTTCCTTAATTTTATAGTCATGCAATTATTTTCCAGAAAACCTAGCCTCAAGACCTAAAATCAGTTTACTGGACAGTATTAATTTCTTACGAGAATAGCTTACTATATTGGATAACATCCATTTATTACTTGAATTTAATTTAGAATTTAATTTTATTTTAATTAAATTCTTCCTACATGTAGAAAAGACCTATATCTAACCACGCTCAACTCCACAAATGACTTCATGTTAACAACCAATTTATCAATTTTCTCCATAGGGATTGTATGTACAACATGAATACACAAAAGCAAAAGGAGAAAGGAAGACAAAGCCCATTCAGCAATATTATGACACACAAAAGGAGAAAAAAGCTTATCTACTTAATTCATCTCATCTGAATAAAAAGAATTGATGACATCTGTTTATAAACAGTCATATTGTTTATTATTGTTTAATCATATTGGTGAAACAACGGTGGGTAATAAATTCATAAGCCAGAGAAAATAATCACCTTTAATATTTTTTACATTTAGCGTTATTAATCAACATTATTGATCCTCAAAACCTTTGTTTTGTGGGTACATCCCAAAAAACCCTCCCTATTCTAAAATGTGAGAGCCAGCATCACAGTGCAGGCAAACAAACAAACGGTGCCTGGCAGGGCAGGAAAGGAAAATGTAAAACAACGTTAGGGTCCATGTTATTCTGAGATCATCGGCAGTTCTTCTCACAGCTCAGCAACTGCTGTCATCATGTGAGAAGTTGAAGCATAAGCATGAGAAGAAACAGTCTGAAGTCTAGAAAATTAGAACCGCCATGCTCCAAGATTTTACCGGTTACATTAAGCGAGACGGAGAAAGTTTAGAAAAGTATGATCTGTATTTATACTGCTTAAATTCCACCTCTCCCACTCTGCTTAGTGTTTTCTCTTTGCTTGTTCTTGGCTGTCATACATGTTTGGCTCAGATTAAATACCGCCGTGAGCAGTTACCTAAATCTGAACTTTATAACAGAAAGATGAAAAACTGAGACTGACACCAACGAAGATGAAAAGCTGAGGATAAGCTTGCAGTAAGAAAAAAGTCCCAACAGTACAGATGACCCAAACTGTAAGGAGGTTTATAAAGTAAAGACTTGAAATACTTAACTTATGAGAAGATGGAAGGGATGTTGTTGCAACAACTACAGGTGTTTCCATGTCAACAGCAACTAATTTTAACAATTGCATTTTGAAATGCCTCTGGAGCAGGAGCCGGAGGCCAGACAAGATAGAAGGAATTTTAAATGGCATTACGTGGTTTAATTTTGACAACTGAATCCTACACTCCTTTATTTAAATACTCTCTTCTTACCTTCATCTCATAGTGTCTAGTGTTTTGGAAATCATTCCTAAAAGATAAAAAAGGCACAAAAGTACATTCAAAACTAGTTATTTTCCTCCTTCTCTTTCAGCAACCCCAACATTACATACCAATTTCTACTCTTCTGGTTTTGTTCAAATTTATTTGTGTGCCTGAGAAGTAGACAAAATTTCAGAAGCGTATTTTAGGTAGTCTACAAGCATCTAGAAGAACATCTCCAACTTTCTTCCTTGGAACTGTTCATCACAGTCTCACCTGAGGCTCTGGGTACTTCTGCAAAGTAGGTGACCAACGCCTTTGAACCGGGTGAGTTGGTGTGACGGTGTGCTCACCCCTCTCCAGGCACCAACCTGATCTGTATCTCCTGTAACCCTGCCCAAGTGATAACCACCTGTAGTGGTCACAATGGGTGCGTGTAGTCGCGATGTCAGCATTCAGGGCTCAACGTGGTTTTGGGGAGATAGATAACAACACCATAGCCAAGGGCTAACTTGAGCAATGCTGGTTCTGTGGTCAATATGCAAATATAACTATAGGTCAATCATCTCACCCCCACAAATAGCGAACAGCCCAAGAGCCCTTTGAGCTCTCCTGCACGGCAGCGGGCTGCACACCAGGATCTCCCCTCGAGTAGGGACGCCCTTAAAGTTATTTCTCCAGATTGAGAGATTCCTTGCAGCAACACATCCTTGGTAAGTGACTAACAGCATGCTGAACTTTGAAATCTTAGCTAAGGGATAGAAAGCACTGATTGTGCACATATAATCCGTTAGACATAAAGCGTTGACCAAGTCTGGGACTAGGACTGGATCCAGCCGCACCCAGACTCCTCTCTGAGGAGGAGTTTAGAAAGCAAGGGGCTCCTTTCTGAACCTCAATTCAATGGGAGGGTCTCCTGACAGCTCTGTCTGACCCTGTCCTCTATGCAGTAAATAACCAAGCGTGCCTTGCCATCTCGAATCTTGTTAAAACGCTGTCACATGTACCATCAAACTTTGTTAAATCCCTGTTTTATATCAATAAATGTCTTGCTGTTTCTCTCTACGAGTGAAGTGCATCGCTCCTTCCAGTTGGCAAAGAGAGGGAAAGAAGCCTGACTATATTGCAAGTTAGGATACGGGGGACACTGGAGGGACAAACTGTCAATGTAAAAGTCAACAGATCTGTGAAGCTACAAGGCAAAATAAAGCAATCTCTCTCCCTCCTACATCAAGCAAAGTAAATGCAGACATAATACCAGGAATAAAGGAGTCTTTCCAACATACTGTAGAAAAGTCCCTTTTCCAATTCAGAAGTCCTTGTCTTGTGACATGGAAATACAGATCTGGCGGAAGAGGACGTGGTGGCAGGTCCTTCTCAAAAGAAGACCATGTGTGTCCCCGGCACAAAGGATAGCCCTGCTGAGCTGGGCAACCCATGTGAAAGCAGGGGGCTGGCTGCAACAGTGAATAATTCTGCTCTTAGACATATAGTTTGGTTTGTAATCTCACAGAGAAATGCCCAGTGACGTGGCTGTGAATGCAAAACAAGACAACTACATGAAGTATCTGAACAGCTTTGTAGAAAACCCTGGGGTCACGGTCATGGTCTATGGTTCTGTGTTACAGGAAAAAGTAAACCAGAAACTACAGAAGCAAACTTGGAGTTGGCTGCATAGGAAGCTGAAAAGAGGCTCCACGTGTTAAAACTGTTCCCAGGATGCAGAAAACAAGACAGAAAGGTTAGTGAGGAGGCAAAGTTAAAATACATGTTTGATTCATACAGTCAAAAAAAAAGGCATAAAGATTATCGGAAAAGGACACATTTCTGGAAGAGAGGGAGCTTGTGCAGGGAGGTCAGACTTCTCTTAAACTACTCTTAAATCCAAGTTGCTGGATATATCAAGAGGGTCGTACAAGATTTTTAAAGCTAAAGATGAGGAACACCAACAGGTACTGTAGAATGCCTTCAACCAAGATGTGCTGAAGTGTGTTGTGCTCATGATGTACCCGACAGCCACAAAGTCAAAATATCCTCTATCTTCAAGTGAAGGATGGGACAGAAATCGGACGTATTCAAACAAGAAGCCACAGAGAATTGTGATAATACACTGACAGTGCAACAGAGGACAGTGAAGCAATGATACATGCGAAGTCTAAGAAATAAAATGATGAAATGATAACGCCTGTTCTTAAATAAGGCCATTGACATAATAATCAGATCAGAAGCTGGAGGGAAGGACGACAATCAATAGGACGTTAATACTAGGGTGCACAGTGTACGTGGAAGGCAGAATAAGATGTTACTATTGAACAGCTCTTTATCAGTAACCATAGTGCACACACATTTGATATATCCTTGCAAGAGCAAAAAAGAAGTAAATAATAATAAAAAAATCTTTGTGGTTATACTTCATGTACAAAAGGGGTACTATAGTAAAATGTGAGAACTTACTCAGGAAAAGGAAAAAAATGCAAGTTAAAAGTTGAATCTTTAAAGAAGTTGTAGAAAATATATAAGAATAAAATTCTCAAGACTCAGAACAAATGCAATAGACTCACAAAGAAATGAGGAAGATCCAAAAAGAAACCCATGTAGCTAAAGAGTGAGGATAAAAATGGCAATCAGAAATGAGAAGAAAAAGTGAAGCTGTGTCTGAATGAGGAAAACCACAGTGAGGGGATGACCATAAACTCTGACACTTTATGTGAAGAAATGCAAATAAGGCAGGCCATTAAAAAGTTTTGGGAAAAAGTACAAAAAGCACAAAACCAGGTAATAAATCCTTTTCAAAGCACATCAGAAGCAGGAGGCTCATCACAGTTCCTTCAAGATCAACAAAGGCTCAAGTTATAAAGGAAGCACAAACAGCCAAATGAATGTTTTGCATCTGTGGTGACCCACAGTCTGGGGAGCTGCCCACACCGCCACTCCTTTTACAGAGGGCTTAGAAGGTAGAAAAGTGAAACTAAGGGTCAGTGGAAGAGACCATGGAATAAATAGACAAGATCAGTAGTAACAAGTCACTAACACCAGACAGTATTTACCCAAGAGTTTTAAAGGAACTCAAGGATGAAAGGTCTTAGCTACTAATGATGGTGTGTAAACTCTGACTTGACGCTGTCTCCACACCACAGGCCTGGAGAATAATTAGCCTGGTGAGAATTTTAAGGAGAGGTCCAAGAAAGATCTAGAAAAGTGCAGACCACTAAGCTGACCTCTGTACCAAACAAACTAGTGCAAATTACTCTGACGAAAACTATTAGCGGTCACCCAGATAAATAAGATGTTATGGACAAGACTCAGCTTTCGAGAGCCAAGACATGCCTTGCAGATCCACTGGAATTTTTTTAAGGGATGAACATGCTATAGGATCCACCCAATCTGCTTTACTTAGGCTTCCATATGATAAGTTCCATCAGCCACAGTCCATTGCAGAAATCAGGCTGTCGTTAGACAAAAGAAGTTCCTTACGTAGAGGAGTAATTTGATGAAACTATGGCAAGAGAGAGTATGGGGCAACCGTGAAGTATTGCAGGGAAGAGGATTACTAAAAGAATCAGGAATAAGACCTATGCTGTTCAAGAGATTCAGACCACAAATGACCCAGGAAGTGACTAGTGAGGTGACAAGTCTGTGATGATATGAAGTTATGCAGGATGATAAGGACAAGCACCATCTGTTAAGAGCCTTACAACACTGAGTAATTGAAACAATAAAATGGCATAGCCAATCGAATGCAGAGAAATGCAGTGCAACATAAGGAGACGAGAAAAACCAAACCCAACACGGGCTATCAAGTGACTATTACTACTGCAGAATGGGATCTTGAGATTTTTATAGATTGTTTTTGTGCATTTCTCAATACTCAGTAAAACGGAATAACTCAAAAGTCAGCAACTATTAGGAAAGAAATAGAGAATGAAACAGAAAACACTGTTATGCCTTCACATAAATCCACACAAATGCTATTCAAGTTGTGTTCCTTCCCCTTCCGAGGAGACAAACTTTGACGGTAAAGAAACAGAGGGGTGACAAGGATGAGCCAAGGGACGGAACTAGCTAGACAAGCACGAGCAGCTGGAAAGGTAAATGCTAGAAGCTCGTATGATCTTGAAAGCAACTAGACAAATCTGTGGAAGAAAAATCCATTCGAGGGATGCATTCTACCTCCTGGATCTCTAACACTTTGGAATGGGATCGTTTTCCAGGGCAGTATCATTATGTGATTGTCCTCTTCATTAGGCAACTGCCATTGGTCACTGCCAGAGACAGGATACTTGACAATATTGACTTTTGGTCTTACCTAAGGGAGTATCTGTTCTTACATGTTTCTGAATAGTAAAACAGACAGTATCTGAACCTGTAAAATCTTCACTCCTTTTTATGTACCCTTTTCCACGGATTTTTAATACTGGAAGTTCATAACCGAGCGTGCCCAACCTGCGGAGTCCAGGAATAGTTGCATTACGGATAAAAAGCTGCCATGACCTGCTCCTAAATAAACAAAAGCTTCTCTGTCACGTCTTTTGTTAAGCCTGAGCCTGAAAACCTGTTTCGTCAAGACACTCTGTAAACACATAAGCTAGGAAACTAGGGATCTTGCTGACGCAGATCTCATCTACCAACGAGTAGTGTGGGGTTTGTTTTATTCCCCGCCACACGAAACAGAAATTCAGCTGTAGTTAGAACTAAGGATCTATTTTTTGCTTCCCATTAATGTCCTGGTTTGAGGTAAAACAGGACCAATTTCGTTCAGTGACTTTACTTTTTAGCTCCTCTGTGCCTGAAGGTGGCAGCATCAAGATGCTAATAATTTAGCAGTTCTAATCAAACAGAACATCAGTTACTCTTAAAAATAAATTTGATTTGCAATTTAAAAATGAATGTTTTAACTAACAGGTCCTCAAAGGATACAGGGATGAAGGGCAATGGGTTGTACTAATTAATTTAAAATAATGTCTCGGTTATTTTGTTGTAATCATGCACAATAGGTGTTCAATAATAGGTTTTGAATAACAAATGCAAGTTATTATGTTCTAGATGATAGACTTTCTTAAAACATATTCATAAAGTGAAATTTAAAAACTTAGTATTCTTTTGTATTTATTACGTCTGTTCCTATCTGCGGCATGCCAGCAAGCAGAGGCCATCGCCTGTTCATTTTAATGCACCTCTTCAAGACCTACAGGTAACGTAAATGTTGCTTCTTCACCTCAAGAACTTCAACTGCAGCATAACTGGCATATTTCACAGGGAAGGAAATTTGATACAAAATTTGGGAAATCAGACACCAGGCTCAGCATAGATATAGTAATACATCAGAGGTCTGAGAGCAAACGACAAAGCGATGCAAGCAAACACACATACAGTTACTGTGGCCTTATTATTTTCTGCTCTAAAGTAGATACATCAAGAGTGAACAGAAAAGTGTCAATGGAAAAGAGCTTTAGTACCTGTGCTTTTAAATTTTTTATGAGTATGGAAAATACTGTTTCCACTCAAAATCCCCTTCCTAGAGTAGACCACACTTGACTATGGGCGTGCAACAGGATTTTGAAATTATGTGAAGCTGTACCATTTAATTTTATGTAAAAAAACAGGGAGAACAATAAAGTAATTTTACAGATATTTGTATATAAACCCAGAAGGCAATAGAAAAACATTAACATGTAAAAAAGTCATCATGGACCAATATGGATAACATTCAAATGGTGTCATAACGGTCAGATTAGGATCTGCTTACCTACCTACTGTCAAACCACATAAAACTCAAGAAATCCTGTAAGGTGAAAGTTGTTGGAAACTGGGAGATTTTAAGGCGAACGATCCCATTTACATTTGCCGTTTCCTACTTGCAAGCTTCCAAACATTGTTGGAAACTGAATCCTGAATTGAAGACACAGGTCTGAGTGTTAGGCACTCTCAGGTAGCCTCCAACGTGGTCAGGAAAGACGTCTGTGCACTACAAACGTGACCCAAATGTCAAAGGCCACCGTCAAATTGGATTTATCCCGTACGCAGTTGAACTCAAAGAATGGGATTGTTTGCCGCCGATGGAGATAAATAAGGAGCACTGTGAGTAGACAAGGTCTGACTAGTGTTTGGGAAGTGTACTTGGACAAAAGTGTTTTGTAGGCAAAAAAAGCTTAGTGGTTTAAGCAGGGCGGTTATGTTTTAGAGTGAGATCTGATTAGGTCTGTCTAGCACTGAATCAGCATGAGACACTCACTATATGGTACTGGCAAAGTTGCATAACTTATGTCATTCTTTTCAATATTAATTAATGTAATAGTAAACAAACCTGGAATTACCACCTGTTATTAAAATCACATGACAATTCCCTTTAATAAGACTGCCTCTTCAATCCCTTCAAGCTTTAGTAGAACAATGCGTTCTGGCTGAAATCATTATACAGTGAGGCTTTTATTTAAGCTAAAATTTTTGTAAATATTTAGTCATAAAGGTATAAAAATGTTCCCAAAGGAGAACGAGGTACAAACATGACATTGTGCCTGTGCTGAGAGGTGTTAACTAAATTAGGACCCCTAAGCTTTCAATCAAAGACATTAAACTCGGCAGAAGACTTCTGTGCTAAGGTTCTCCATGTGAACTAATCTATATGTAGGTTGCCTGGGCTGCAAAATTCTTACAGAATTTACCTGTGTCATACGGTTTTACAAAAATAATGTTCACAAGTAGGAATATTTAGTTTACCATCTCAGAAGAGTTCATTGTCACTGCGTTTTCAGACCTCCCTCAAATCCTCCCAGAGAGCAAACACAAGTAATCCTACAGCGTGGTGAGGAATGTTCTAGCCAAGCTAGCGACTCTTCCCAGGATACTCTTTCCCAGCTACTCCCACTGAGGGAGGAGCTAGATACCGGAAATTTGTGCTACTAGCATTTCATGAATCTTGAGTTTACCACCACATTGATAAAATACTCGGTTTCAGAAGAAAATATTAATGTGTTGGAATTCTTGGGCTTTTTTTAGTTTGGGTTTTTTGGTGTTTTTTTTTTTTCCCCAAATCAAGAGACGTACGCAAAGAAGTCAGCAGTAGAAGGAACATTATTGAAATCATAAAGTCAAGCACTTGAGCTGAGGCTCTTGTTGCCAGCACAAAGTCAACTAACCTACGCTGCTCAGACGGATTATAACGCACTCCTTGACTACAAGATCACATACACTATTTCTTAAACACTTCAGCTTTTCCAGGACACTGAATAGGTCTCCCATGGAATCAAAGTGCGGTAATGAAGGAGGCTGTTCACTGTAGGACCCCTGTCTGACTTGTTAGAGAAATGGAAACTACATAATAAATAAAATACAGTCTTGCAGAGAGAAAAAAAGGATGGCTTCCTGGCTCACGCTCCTGAATTCTATCCTATGGAAACAGTTTTTGTTTTTTCCAGAAATTTCAGTAATTGAGGAAAGCAGATTTCTCATGCTTAATTAATACCGCATAGTCTTTTTTTAAAATTTATTATTATTATTATTATTATTATTATTATTATTATTATTATTATTATTACCTGATTTAGTGATGTGGTCCTGCAGCAGAAATGTTTCTTCCTCACAAATTAAATGGAAATTGATAGACATTTTCTATGAATAAAGCCTTTTGTAATACTCAGGACTGTAAGAAACTAAGTAGTAAATGTTACCCACATTACGGAGATCGGTGACCTCACCCTCTCAGTAATTCTGTTTCCTTTCTACAAATTGGGGTTAATTCCACCCCTCACCCACAAGGATGTTATGAAGATTAATTAGTGTTTGTGAAAAACTCAGATGATACAGGGATGAGCACCACCGAAGAACTCTTGAGGAAATTAATCATTTATTCTTTAGAGCAGGAACTGAGTAGGCTACAGTAAATAATCTATGGTGCAATGCAATGAACAAGGAGAAGATAAAATATCAAAAAGCTGCTTATTAGCTGAGCAGTATTTATTTGGTGTACTTAATAAGAAAGGGATCCTGTAACTAAAGATCGCTGTAATCTGAGTGCAAAAGGTACAAACTAAGAGTGATATAATTCTGACTCCTCACTTTCCTAAATTCCCAGTTCTTTGCAAACACAGTAACGTTCTTTTATTTTTTTTTAACATAGCAATAATGATTATGTTATAACGTTATTTTTAATTTAACAGACTGAAGTTTCTGAGGCAGTTTGAGATGCAGTAATGGAAGATGCAATGAAATATCTAATTACTACATTAAAAAGCCATATTGACTCCAAAGAAAGAGACAGAACAAGGGCTCATTCACTGTCTGTCAGGCTTGAGATCGGAGTCAATACAAAACCACTTCTTCGATGCTGATGAGCGATGATTATCGTTCACTGTCCATGAGTGACAATATTGCAGAACAGAAAATACGCCAACTTGATTTTTTGCTTCAGCAGACCGCATGAGAGAATATAAACTGTATTTAAATTAGAATGTAAAAATAAGCATATAATCAGTGCAGCATTTTCAATGAAGTATTTTTAATTACTGAAGTTGAAAGCTGCAACGTATTACAATTGTAGGGAGCACATTTTTTTCCTGAACTCCTGTTGTTACAGACTATAATATATCATCTGGTAATCTTCACCAATTACAAGCTAGTAGTATTTAGCAGCACACAGTGCTGTTAAAAAATGTTTTTAAATAATCTTCAGTAAATGTAAGTTTCAACTTTTGCGCCAATTTTCAGGTTTCTAATAATAGATTGTTTGAGCCTTATAAATCTTAGAAATCTAATTAGACAATGTTAAGTTCTCTCTAGCTGAAGTCACAGATGTTTCATACTGGGAAAATCAGCAAGCCCCAGGGTTTGTTTGGTCTAGTGTAGTGTCAAATTTTCATGGATAATTTAATAGCTAATAACTCTAATTCTTTCCCGTAAACCAAGAGATGATAAATAATGATTGCTCTAAAGCCATAAAATTAACCCTCCAGGCTAAAAAAAAAAAATAATCATGAACCATTGAGGAGATTAATTTCTGGTACTTAATGTTTCTTTATTACTAATTGTCCCTGAGTTGTATACATCTCAGAATAGGAAAGAAAATGCAAATGAATCCACTGAAATCGTGCAATTCAGAACCAGATATACATCAAGGATGCTGTATGTATCTTTGATCTGTTACACACACCAAATAGACTTCAGTGACACGATTTCTTTTTTTTTCTTTTTGGGTTCTAGTAACAACAGTTTATGGTCACATCCGATGTTTCCTCCAACAAAATAGAAGTTTCTATCTAAAAAAGTGAGATTTTCTGCTTTTGAAGTTTGGGGTTTGTTTTAAAAAAAGATATTTTTTCTCCTTTGCAAAATTGTCAAATAAAATATAATAATTCTTATTGCTTTAAATAGAACTAGACATAGAATAATAATTATTGAGTTTGCATTCAAGAGCCTGCATTCTGTGAGAAGATATATTGATTTTTTTCTAAAGAGCGTCAGAGTAACATTTAGCTGTTTTTAATAAGGCTAACAGCAGGTTGGGGCTTGATTGTTTTTATAAAATCATTAGCCAAGTTACCGCGTGGAATGGACTGGGTACACCAGGAGAACAATGCTCTATTGCAGAGGTTTCCCAGATTCCCTTAGAAGACCCATCCCATAAATAAGACGGGTTTGCAGATAATCATCCATTTTCTATGTTCCATCAGACCAGTCGGTAACAGTTTTTCTCTCTCCTATTCTTTTTAATGCAGAGGAGATGGCTTTACTTTTAAAGGGAATGGAAACGCGGTGCTGGCAATAAATAAAGAATGGGAATAACGCCTAAATGTGGAAACTCAGCAAAATTCAGAAAACACATAAATTCTAAAGACATACTGCAGTATTTGGGAGTAGCAGTTTATCTAATCAAAAGTTATGTGCAAAACTGTGAGAAGACTCTTACAGAATTATGCTACCGCTGGAGAAAAAAACCCCAGGTACTGAATATGCAGTCTTCTAGGAAAGTGGATTTCAAGTGGTCATAAATTAAATGACCAAAAAAACCAAACTTGAAAGCTATAAACAACTGTTCTGCATCTTTGTTCCTTGTAACTACTAGTTTTAAGTACTCGAGAAGCGTACCATAAAGAACTTCAAAGACACAAAAACGTACGGTTCATTATGAGGTTAATAATAAATAATCTTTAAAGTTGATTAATTCAGAGATGAAAGGAAAATAAACTATCCAAACAGTTTATAGTGTTTTCAACTACCTGGAAAGCCTACAAAGAGTTCAATGATTATCTTAATCCAGTATGCAGATCCAGCCAGAGAAACAAACAAGATGTACGAACGTGTGCCAAGCAATACGGAGAATAATATAGAGGATGCTTCAGCACCATTATATATATTAATCTTTAATTGAAAACACCACTCACAGTTCTAGTTTCTCAATTTCAAGGATCAGACTGTACAGGTCAGAAAATGATGAGGACAATTGCCATCTACACTGAGAAGTCACTTAAGAATAGAGATCAAAAGCTACATAAGAATATGAAAACATAAAAAATAATAATATGCAGAATTTACATAGGAAGTTCTGTTCTCTCCGTACAAAAATAGTTGCTTAAATAACTGAAAGAAAAAATAAAAAAGTTTTATGTGACAGAATTTCAATGCTATTTTTATATTAAATGTGTGTGTCCACTATCTAGCCATGGAAGAACATGAATTTGCACAAGACAATACAATAATTTCCCAATTACATCTGTGCTTACTGATCTCATTTAAGAATGCAAAATGCGACATTATGCAGCCAGTGTGTCAACAAAGAAAAGTTCTTCCACATTTTTTTTTTTTTTAAACTAGATGTTGTTTTGGACTTGTCTATATAATTGATTTTAAGATGTTTGAAAGCCAGAAAAGTTTTCTTCTTTTAATTTCAGTTCATTTTTTCTTTTTCCCAATGGTAGTAAGTTTGCTTAGTTGAGCTTCCTAGGACCTGATGAAAAAAATCTGAAAATATATATATATATATATATATATATGTAAGTTGATGGAATTTACAGCCTGGGGAAAAGGTTATGTTCAACTGCTGTATGATACCCTGATACAAACATTGTCCAGGAAGGCAAAAAGTAACAGAAATATTACTTTCAGCTTCCTTTGACAATGCTCACACACAAGTTGAGGGGGGAAAAAAGATAAAAAAGCCATGACTATCCTTTAGGATTTTGTACGTCTTCTCAAATGCCAAATTAAGCTGTAGGATTCAGAACAAAGAATTGCGGCGCTGCCACAGAAGTCTGGAAGTCACTTGGCAGGTACATATACCCCGATAGGTAAGATGAGAACTTCGATCGTGTCTTTTTCTTTGTGAATATTCTGCATTTATTCTGAGAGTAATGAATTTTCTAAAAGTTATTCCAGTACACTGCCATTTCTAATTTAAATATGATTTAAATTCTCTTTTTCTTACAGCGAGGAGGGATCTCTCCCACAGCACACCTAGGAATCTGAAACAAGTACTTAGACAAAAAGACTTTTACATTAGTATCAAACACTGCTCTTTCCTCTTCTCTACAAATCTTTCTGGAAAGAACAACGGAATTATTGGCACGCAATGAAATTAAAATCAAGTGCAAGTCACACTTCTACAAGACTACAAAACAGTCTATAGAATAATTTTTAACAGTCTGTGCCCACGTTCTTGTTACGTCTTCTAAACGTTAGCTCAGCCTCAAAATCAGCTGGCTTATGCTAAGAAATCAAAACCTTTACATTATTTTGTAATTAAATCTACCTTGGGTAGATTGAACTTCCTTACACTGGGCTACATTAGCTTGCAGGCTCAGGTACATAAATAATTTACTGGTTTAACAACACACGACAGATCAGCTGAGCCGTGGGAACTGCGCCCACAGCAGATGAGAAGCAAATCCGGTTAATGTAGATGGCAACGAAGGGACAGCAAAATACCTTTTTTTTCCTTGTATTACTTCTGTCTGAGTCTGTACACACAGCCAGGCGCTGTGTCCCGGCAGATATACATGGCAGCGTAGTAACCGGCTTCCTTTCTCTTGAGAAAGGGATCGCGCAATCAGTTCTGTTCTGGTTTTCCCTCTTAGACCACGCCAGTCTACACCTTTTCAGGCGTTGCTGAAGTAGATATCCTAACCCGACAACACCTGTCCCCCCATTCCAGTTGACATCCAAAAAAAGAAAAAAAAAAAAAAAGTTTTCATGAGAAACGGATTACTGAAAAAACAATAGAAAATCAGGAGTTTTTAAACCTAGATGTACTAATCAATATACAATGTGTAACAAGTCCAACTCTAAATTGAATCACAAAGAACAAAGTTAATTACAGATTTAACTTTTTCCCTGAAAATACCTGTCACACTGTCCATCTTCCGTAGTTTCAAAAGATCTTTGAAAGTCTTTTGTACTTTTTTGTTTGTCTCCTCTTACCGCTAAGGAATGGCCTCTGAAAAGAAGCATCGTTGCCCTCATTAGCTTTCCTGGCTCCCAGGAGAGCCACCTCTCCAGCTGCTTCCCATCCGCTGCTTTAGCTTACAAGTCCTTATCAGGAAGCTGTCCTCAAACCAGACCAGATCTTACCTACAAATATTTAAAAAGCTAATATAGTTGATACATGAAAGAGTTATTTTTAGTGCTTGCGTTCATTTATATTCTTTTTATTTCTCAGATTTGAAAGCATCAGCTGTGTCTGATGTGGTGTTTTATGAACGCTTCACATACGTCTTCTGTTTGTATATACAGGACTCTGCTGAAGAGTTGTCTTAAGATATTTTTTGTCATGTTGAGCTGATATAAAGAGTATCTAATAAGTTATGTATCTATGTATTTTATACAGAGAAATAACGATGTATGTATGTATAAAAACTACGATCAGCGAGAATTAATCTTCCTCAGCATTTAACTTGGGTGGCTCCGTTGTTCCCAGAGCCCTGGTGTCTAGAGTGGGTGGGAATGCCCTCACCCTCTTCCACTGCCCACTGGGGTGGGTGGGATGTTATCCCTCTCTCCAGAGGGACTGGAGAGACTGGATACACTGCAGGATTGAACGACCTAGAACTTCCCTTGGTAAAAGGACTCCAGCAAGCATGCTGGGTGTTTGGACACTCTAAATTTGCTTTGCCCTAGGCGTGAGGATTACCTACAAGCCAAAGGAAGGAGAAGCCTTATCTTCTGGCTAAAGGAGCTGTTAGCAGACGGTCATTCAGATTTTCTTTCCTGAAAAAAAATTGTGGCAGTAATCCCTCCTCAAATTTTCACCTTTCTATGGATTATATGAGGATTCTTTGTCCTCAGAAAATAATGAGACCCGCCTCTACACAACTCATAAGCAGAATTTCCATGTCATGACTTGTAAAAAACCCAGTAAATTAAATGCAATAGCATTTTTTGTTGGGTAAATTGCAGGAAGAAATTGGTTGCTTGGGAATTATTCCTCTGGAAAAGCTAATTTCTTTGTATGCATAAGTTTAAATACTTAAAAGTAATTAGGAAATATACTTCATAAGCAATTTTAAAATTAAAAAAAGTATACAATAATTATTGCTTTAACACATTTTTGCGAATATGCATATTTGTATGTTAACTGTTAAAGGAAGTGATTCTTCTAGCCTACCAATTCTGGGTTTTTGAACAAAGCCCCTACATTAATTAAATCTGGTTTGGCATCGTCGGGTTATCAGGTGTTATATTCTAAAGTGAGTGGAGAGTGAATTTTGACTTATCCGTATCTACAGTTTATTCTTTTGGGTTTTAATGAGCACTCAGAACGCCTGATAGCTTTGCAAGGTGTTAACGGCCCCTTGCTCATTCCACACATCTCTGCTTGGGGAACGTCAGCAGCCACCCAAAGACCATCTCTGTAAGAAGAAAATTCCAATCAAACCAAGGTCTTGCTTGGGGTTGGGATGAGGACAAAGCTCTAAAAGGTCCATGTCGATATTGTTTAAGAATTGTATTCTTTTAACTTAGTCTCAGATTTTTCTCATCATTTCTTTTCCCAGCAACAGCAAACAGAAGTATCTGGCTGGTTATATCTAGAATCTACCTCTTCCCCATATCGACTGTATGAAGCCACCAAAACAGCATGCAGAGACACATGCACGTCTGATCACCTTTCTTTGCTCAATTATAGCTTTATTTTTAAATTTACACATTTTCCGGATTTCTTAAAGCTTTTCCGAACATGATCTTTATTTTTTTGTCCGTACACAGAGATCAAATGAGAGGCAACAGATCTAAAATGGATTAGATACTAGGAAAAAAAAAAACGTTATACCACAAAGGGGGGCTCAAATACCAGAACAATTTGCCCAGAGCAGCTTTGGAGTCTCCTTGAAAGTGTTCAAGACTCGAGTGGACCTGGCCCTGAGAAACCTGATTTAATTAGACCCTGCTCTGAGCAGGCGCTTGGACTAAACCCCTGGAGGCCCTTTCCAGCCTCAATTATTCTACAAATCTATGAAAGCAGTTGCCTGTGTTTGCCATTAAAATTATGTACGCTTTAAAAGATCTGAAACTGCAGAAATAGGGTGGGGAGGAGAAAGTAGTATGAAGGTAGCCTAGCAATGAGCCCAGTCCCTAGAGAGATTTCGGCCCTTGCTCTCAATACTTCCCGAGTCATTTTATTCAGTTTGCAAAATACATAAACAAAAATGAAAACCAGGCTTCCTACTTTCACCCTAATCAGGAAGATATAGAGTCCAGCTCCCTCTTTGCTCTCATGAGTCTTAAGACATTTGTGACACTTGATTTCTGCATTTGGCATCAGTAAAGGTGGCATAAAATTTAAGCAGAAAAAAAAGTGATTTCACCACCTCCACCTGAAGCCTGGAAAGGTGTTTAGGCCATGAATACTAATTTCACAGATGTGTCTAAGACAAAGTTCCAGGCTAGTTGCAGGTCCAAGTAGGATTCATGAAAAGCACCTTTCTCCTGCAATTTGTACGGTTCAGGCATCTCCTGTTCTGTCTTCTACCCACTGCGAATACTCGGTCCCCACGCAGTTTAGACTCAGATTTTCAATTGCGCCCAAAAAAGGCACAGTGAAAAGAAACTTTCTGAGCAGAAAGGTTGGTAAGACGAGGCTGCTCCCCGTCCAGTTCCCTTCTTTTCTCCACCGCTGTTTCATCCTGTTTCTCCCTGTGGAAAAACCCAGCTCCCAGCCCTCCGCGCTGCCAGCCACCGGTCCAGGTCCAGTCCCCGGGGCTCCGCTACCTCCTGCGGGAGCCAGGCAGCTGGAGCCATCTGTGGTCTGGTCCCAGCCCGCTTCAACCGCTTCAAACCTGTTAGATTGTGAAATCCTTGAACGCTGCCAAACCGCTGGATCCCTGGCTGCGTCGGATATACTCGGTAGGGAGAACCAAGGAGAGCTGGCTTTTCTTTTTCTGACCTACACAGCATTACCAGCAATTCTGGGTTCCAAATATTCTGTATTTTTTAAGTTTCAATACTTAAAACGTGCAAGTTCACATTTTGGGTACTGAAATGCTTTTAATTTCCCTTGTGACATCTTTCATTCATTTCTTAAACTGATTTTTAAAAAGCAGTAGTGAAAACAGTAGTCAAACCTAGCATTGGCTTCTCAACACAATAACAAAAAGAGCTTAACTTTTCAAAAAGCAGCACTGATAACACAGTACATAGTTTATTAACAATACTGCTAAAAGATAACTTTGAACTGGAAATTCAAAACTATATAAAAGACACCTAAAACCTCAGAAATTACAAATTTTATCCACGTGTAAATTTCTGTTATGAGACAAATAAAATAAGCAAGTTCTCTCTTTATATCTTGCTATGCATGTTTTTATCTAAACATACAGAACTCAACAGAAGAGCAAGACATTTTCTCTCTCAAGGCATGTTTTGTTGAAATTAAGAATATTAATTGGTGGCTATGATATTTATTTTGTAGTAAAGGAAAAGAAAAAAAAAAAAACAACAAACACAACCTGAAATAGCAACCTGCTATTCTGTCTATTTTTGTTGAATATACTTTAAAGCTTTTCTTTTAGAAAGCAAGTAAATATGACTGTGAATCATACTCTTATAACATGGGTTAACCCAATTATGGCTTGTAAATAAGCAGGCAGAAGTAACCTCTTCACAGGAAAGTAGGGATTTTTGTCTATTCATGATTGCTTTTGCCTAACATCTAGGATAGTGTTTGGATGCTTTATCAGTAAATAGATACACACAAATTGAGATGTATGAACATTCCCCTTTTAACTAGAAGTGTTAATTACTTTACCTCTGATAATACAAGTGCAAGCTTTGCATTTGCACCCGACGATAGAAATAGTTGTAGATTGACTTGAAATATAGTCTTTTGATAAGAGGGTAGGTGTTAACATTGCCATTATTTTTTTGTTGTTTTAGCCAAGACCTCCAGCTATAACGCTTATACAGCCTGATTGATTATTCTTGTCCACAATAACATTTGCACTTATCTATAAAGGAATCCTCCATTCACAATGTTAATGTTTGGGCTGAAAAAATTGTTTGTCTTAGAACCTAAGAAAGTTATTTGACAACAATGTCTAAATATGAAGAAAATTCGCATAAACGTGATCTGATAGCCTAGCTTGGTCAAGCATGGTTTTGTTTTGCTGTAGTTTGCACACAGGGTATTACTCCCTCTTCAAATGTTCTCATTTTACAAACCAGAAAAAAAAAATAAATAATGAAAACAGATAATTGCTCAGCAACCACTTCTGTGGATCCTCTTGTGCCCTGTGCTGATCACCATAATGTCACAACAGGGTTTTGCTGTTGCCTTCAGTGGCATTAGGCTCGTGTACAATGCCCAACTGCGGAAATTGTCCTCTGTTGACTGGCTGCAGCTTGGGAAGGACTTCTGCTGCCAACAGCTGACAAGCTCTTCCTTGACATATAAAATATATATACTTGTAAATACTTAAAGGGAGGGGGCCGGAAGGATGGGACCAGCCTTTTTTCAGTGGTGCCCAGTGACAGGACAAGAGGGAATGGGCACAAACTTGACCACAAGAAGTTCCATGTGAACATGAGGAGGAACTTCTTTCCTTTGAGGGTGGCAGAGCACTGGAAGAGGCTGCCCAGAGAGGTGGTGGAGTCTCCGACTCTGGAGACATTCCAAACCCACCTGGACGCCGTCCTGTGCAACCTGCTGTAGGTGACCCTGCTGTGGCAGGGGGGTTGGACTAGATGATCTCCAGAGGTCCCTGCCAACCCCAGGGATTCTGTGGTTCTGAGATATCAAGTGCTACAGCCTGCGTTTTTGAAGTGGAAGGATCAGAGTTCGTAGATCTGCGGATTTGTGAAGCTTGTTAAAGTTTTTTATTTAATTCAGCTAAATTCAGAACTGTAGAATGGTAAAGTTATTCCCTTTGTGCGGTCCAAAGATAGAGTGTTTGTTCTTTTCTTTTCTGAATTTACATAATTCTTTTGTAAGTGAAATGTGAAAACCATGGTGCACATTTTCCCACAATATTCTGTGGTCCCTACCAAGCCCCTGTTATTTATTGACTGGGGTTATTGGGACTCTCTCAAATTAGGGTAAAAATGCCTTACAAACATGTCTGGTGGTTGCATTGTAAGCTCTTATAATAAAAGTTAAAGCAAAATGCACTGAAAAAGGCTTAGATACAAATCAATACAGGGAAACCCAATACACAGATTTTCCTCCATAGGGAAGGCTATCGTTTTGTGAGAAAAGATCGAATTCAAAACAAGTGAAATCATACTGTCATTTGCAGAAAAACAAAAAGTAATGCTCATTAACAAACTCAAAAGATGTGTTCTAAAATACCAGTGGCCAAGACAAAATGTCAATATAGCATAAAAACACAGACTATAGTTTTATCGTTTTATGTTACTTCATAAGATTTGTTAAATAATAAAGGGTGACATTATGTTTTTGCATTAGAAATCTTTTCCAAAAACATATATATATAATATCTTTCTGACACCATTATTTTGAGAGGTGACTTCAAAATATATCTGCACCATTTCGTAACTGCAAGAAGAAACTTCCTAAGTAAGGTACATGTACATCATTTAATTCCGTGTTTAAGGGCTTGAGTTCTTATAATTATGAAATATTTTAAACAGTGTCATTGGTGGTGAAGACGGCTGCTTAATAATTCAAGCAGGACACCGCACTCTGAATGTCACATCAGGATATCGACATTTTTCTGGCGGCTGAGATATTCGCAGACTTTATATGTAACATGGTGATGAGGTATTGCCTTATCACAGTCTACCTGTGTAGTGTCTACAAATAGCAGTCTCAAGATTAGAAAGGTTACTTTGATTTAAATACAACTGATACACAGAACGCTCACTTATTTTGTACTTCTGTATTATAACCAATTATGGCGAACAGTGGTTTTTCATGACAAAATTTGGGTAAAAGCTGCTTTGAATTCGACGTGAGAGATCAAACGCAGTAGTGAAGCCCAGGCGAAGGGAAGGTGTGATGTCCTGCTGCCCTTCAGTCGCAGAGGCAGTGCTACTGCCAGTAAAAAAGAAGGGAAAGCTTCATGGCTTTTCTCCATGAAAAATGGTAAAGTTGAAACGGAGGCTGAGGGGAGACCTTATCGCTCTCCACAACTCCCTGAGAGGAGGTTGTGGCCAGGTGGGGGTCGGTCTCTTCTCCCAAGTAACAAGCGATAGGACAAGAGGAAATGACCTCAAGTTGCACCAGGGGAGGTTTAGATTGGATAGTAGGAAAAATTTCTTCACCGAAAGGGTCATCAAGCATTGGAACAGGCTGCCCAGGGCAGTGGTGGAGTCACCATCCCTGGAGGTATTTAACAGACGTGGTGCTGAGGGACATGGTTTAGTGGTGGACTTGGCAGTGCTGGGTTAATGGTTGGACTCGATGATCTTAAAGGTCTTTTCCAACCTAAATGATTCCATGATTCTATGATTCACCTGCACTAATATGTGTGCACTACGGGCAAACTTTCCAGCCTTGTATCTTTTAAGTAGATTTAAAAAAATCATGTTTATAAAGTCATGTGTATTTAAAGAAAGATAGGAAGGACCATAGCTCATTAAAAACAGATATTAAACTCGTCTGTTTCTGTAACCGCAAACTAGGTATCACACACTGTCTAACTGGTCTTTGGGCCAAGAGGTCTTTTCTTCAGGGCTGCTCTAAAGTGGGTGAGCCCATCTACGACGCAGTGGACTTATCGTACCTGGCAGAATATATTTTCAAGACAGAAAAAGCTTTGCTGCAATATCCCTAATTTTAGCTCTCCTTGCTTTTGAGCTAAACAAGGTAAGGATCAATCCTCTAAGGAAAGGAATGTATAAAGTAAAAAAAAAAAAAAGGATGGAAATGAAAACAACATCCAGAGAAAAGAAGTATCTTTCATTAAAGAATTATCATGAATTAAAAAAAAAAATAGAAAAGTCAACCTATCAACACATCACCAACATTTATCAGTGCAGTATGTAACACCTTACACAGCTATACAAACAAACTGTATTCAAGTTTTAGTGTCTTTTATTTACTTGAAAGCAACAGCAACAGGCCTGAGCTGCAAACACATATGAAAGAAATGTTTTTCAGAGATGGAGGTGTTACTGAGACTAGTTTGTAATACTATCTTCCATCACGCCAAGTGATGACAGGCAAAACGGAGTTGCTAATTTGTGAACCTCAGTCTTACATACTTTTTGCTCACAGGAATGAATCTATTTAAATACATTTTATGATTTTTTTTTAGAGTTGCATGTGAATGAAACAGTTCTCTCTATTGGTATTCTCTATTAGAACTCCTTGCAAATCAATCTAGCTTTGGCCAAAATAATTTTTAAACTATTTGTGCAATAGTCAAAGCTACAACTACAGGTATTATAGGTATTGTAGCTCTTCTACTGCCACAGCCTAGTTCTGCTCTAACAAAACTCTTATTTCCTTCACCGGAAAAATACAATAGCCTGCTGGGTTATGAAAATTCGATTTCTCCAGGTGAAGTCCATCACACATTGTAAGTCAATATATAATGCTAATTGCTGTACCATCACTGCCAGGACTGCTAATTGGATTGATAAGTAAAACTTCTCTTTGTACTTCATGAAGTTTATCATATAAACTCTTAAATAATTTACTAACTCCTCTGGAAACTATTTTATAATGTAACCTTCTGATAGAGAGATGAAAGAAATTTTTCCTGTTTTGGTTATTTGGTTATTTTAAACTCAAATGTAAGTATCTCTTTACCACCGACATCTAGTACAGAGTTACTGTCTGTGCCTACAGAGCTGAAAGATACAAATTTTAACCTTAAGATTAAGAAGATGCTGAATCTGGGTTTCCCACATCCTAGATAAATGCTGGAATCACTGAAATATAACAAAAATGTAACCCAGTATCGCCTCGGTCTTAATGGCCATTTCTTAAAATAAAACCATGAGACTTACTTTGTTCTTTCAAGGAATACGCACAGCTGCTTGTCCCCAGTAAGGTGCTACAAGTTCCGGATTCTGCGTGAGAGGAGTCACGTTCTCAGATTTCTCAGGTTTAAGAATTCAAACACATCCCTGTGCTGAGCGTTTCCTGACCTCACATGTCTCCCTGCACGGTGCCCAGGTATTCTGGGATGTTACTTTGAGACAGGCTGCAGAAACCAGTCAGGGACCCAAAAGGACTTGTTCTAGTCTCTGTGGTTTGCTTTAGAAGACACGCCGTCTGCAAGCCAGGTAGTGTAGAATTTTCTACAAATATGAAAATATGGAAATTTCACCCCTCCACTCTGTTACTAACTTTTTTCATGCCTGCCTGTTAATTGAAATTGTATTTTACTGGATGATGTGTAAACAGTTCACATGACTGCTGAGTGGGATAATCAAACCCCATGTATTTTTAGTAAAGTTTCAAAGGTCATGATGATGCTGAAACAATGCATTAAATCTGAAACTATATATTCAACGAACCACTCACTACACAGTTTAGTCCTTGAAGACAACACGCCTGTTGAAAACTTGGTTCAAATAGAAGACACAAAATTTTGCCCTGCTAACACCTGGAAAGAGACATATTGAAAAACATTGACCAAAGCTGTGCAATTACTTTGAAAACGTTATGGATGGAAAGCCAAATAAAACATTTCCCAGAAACTACCGCAACTGAAATTCCAAGAGGAAAATGTTTTTGTCATGTTAACGCCACACAGATAGTATTTATTTTGGATTCATTTGTTAAAAAGATTATTTCTTCAGTGTACAAGCACTGTTTGGGTCATTCATGAAGATAATGATGGGTGGCTGATGGAAACATAATGAAACAGGCAGAAACTAATTTGGGAGAAAGAAGCAAACATTATTTGTGATCAGAACATCAGTCCTAGAAAAGATGATGCCGTAAGGGTTAGACAAAAGGATTTAGAGCTCCACAGCTTTCTTGGTGGAGGCAACTGCCATTAAAGAGGACTACTCTCAGTAAGAAGAAAGGTAAATAAAGCTCTATGAACTTTCAATATGTTTCCAAAACATTTAGAAAGCTTACACAAGCCAAGACATCAGAGGTGAAATGCCAATCTAGAAGACAAGTTAACCCTGAGGTAGAAGTCTGAAAATACATATATTTTTACTTCCATTTACTAGTTCATGACAATATATGGTAAAAGCAAGTATGTTATCAATTCTAAGATAGCAAGACTGTAATAAATACTGGACATTTTGAAGATCAGACAATATTGACAATTACTAGATCCTAATTCTCACATTAGAAAGAGCTTTGTTTCCCTTATAATAGGTCCACGGACAAATGGAAGAGGGTGTTGTAAAGAAGACTTGTACGATTCTAGATGTAATTTAAACCTTGAAATTCCCTAGCTTTTTGTTAGCTGCCTCATCACAGATTTTAGTCGACTATATGCATACATCTTTTACAGGTATTCCACAGTAATGACATCAAAACTACATTCTTCAACTAGTATTGTCACTTTTTTTCCCCATTTACATTATGTATAAGTTCAGTTCTTAACCTTCAGGTCTAACCATAATTGTCACAAGACTCACAGTAAGACAACGTAAATGAAAAACAGCCTATGGTGTCACTCAAAAAAGAATGACTGAAACCAGCAGAATACACGGCTAAGCATCTTCCAAGAAAAAAGCTCTTAAGCAAACGCATGGAATGACAATTCAGTCAGAGGCTAGAACTAGTAGATATGATCTAGGTGAAGTATGCCAACAGGAGAGTGCAAAGAATGGTAGTGATATTGTATTAATTGCAATTTATGCAAAGAGAATGTAACACTCTGAATAGCTATTTCAACATTCCCGCTGATACTACGTTTTTTTAAGTCTGCTCCTTTTCTACGTTGTACATTTCTTTTTCATTCCTTATTACATCAAAACTGCTTACACTTTGCCCCTGTTTGCTTTTGAGGTTCCCCTCTCAGTCGATAGCCCCCAAGCTGCTTGTTGCAGCCACATAAGCATGGGTTATATGAATGTTCCTGAGCTTACCCTGAGCCAAAGCCCACGCCAGCACCCATTTCAGAATTTACCCATTTAAGAATTTCTTATCTCAAGCACGTTGCACGTCTAAGCCACTTACAGACTTTAAAGAAGTCCTCTAAGTGCACGTGAATGTTTTCTGTTAAAGGAGACGTACTTCTGAGGCAGGATAGAGACAAGATAGCTCTCCAATCTATCTGAATATTCAATTGTAGAACATTATGTCAGATGTTTCATAACCCAACTGAATCACCTGGCTATTTGAAATATAGCCTCTTTCCCCTTTCTACAAAGTTCCAAAGTCTGCTGACTGCCGTTCATGCTTCTTTCTGCTGCACGACCATGCTTGCCCAGAACATTCACAGATCTATCACACAGTATATTTAAAACCTGTTCTTTTCCCGAAACTCGGTGCTCTTGCATTACATCTAAGGCAGGGCTGTGCCAGTCAAGGTAAGATTTAGGCTTCCGTTGTAAAAAACAATACAAATACAAATATAGGAAATACATTGCAACCTTCAAGCCAAAATAGAGGGCTTGTGGTAAATAAAAAGTCTGTACTACAGAAAAGAATATGAAAACTCATAAAGGCTGTGGTTTTCAAAATGTTTTGCAAAGCTTATCGAATGTCATTTTATTAAAATTGTAGTCCCTCAGCTGACAGCAATATTTCCTACACTTTTAAGTTCCAAAATACTGACTCGTGAGAAAAAGGGGAGATGAGTAAAACTCTGTCTCTCTCTCGTCCCCTCTCCTGCCCCGCTCCGGTGGTGTTGCTGCATGTGAACGCTTTTCTGTTGCTGTTCTGAATTGTTGTCCTGGTTTGAGGTAAAACAGGACCAATTTTGTTCAGTAACTTTACTTTTTAGCTAGGCCTCTTCTAACTGCTGACAATTGTTTCTCATCTAGGTGCCCCTTAAAATCCACAGGAGATAATATAGAAAGTTCAGAGGATGTAAAAATCCTACTTTTTGTAAATAGCTAGGTTATAGAGAGGAATAATTTAAAAAAAATAAAATAAAGAGGAAGGTAGTATTGGAATGTATTCTGGCACTTAAATTCTATGTTGCATGGATACCTGTGGAACAGTCTTTTGGTAATGAGGCAGTCATTAATCTGATTTGTATCTTCTAAGGAGCATACGCGCTCTCATTTGACCTCCATGTTAGCAGCTAGGAAGTAACAAACCAAACTGCAGAACCACAGAATCACCGGGGTTGGCAGGGACCTCTGGAGATCATTTAGTCCAACCCCCCTGCCAGAGCAGGGTCACCTACAGCAGGTTGCACAGGACGGCGTCCAGGCGGGTTTGGAATGTCTCCAGAGTCGGAGACTCCATCACCTCTCTGGGCAGCCTGTGCCAGTGCTCTGCCACCCTCAAAGGAAAGAAGTTCCTCCTCATGTTCAGGTGGAACTTCCTATGGTCAAGTTTGTGCCCATTTAGCTTTGCCTAAGATAGGTATTTTGTTCGACTGCAATTTTCCCATAAAGCGTTATTTATACCTCACTATCCCGTAGGCTGACACCTGGGGCTGGCAACACCTGGCAGCGCTCTTAATGAGTTCACCAGTGTTTCCACTGAAACTGCTGACTTTGGTAACTGCAATGTTACCTTTACTGTAGGGGGGAAAAAAAAAAAAAAGTACAAACCTGAATGCAATGAATTAAAAAGGTCAATGAAATAAATGTTACTTTTTGCGATAACGCAGAGAAAGGAAGACAAAACAGCTTATACAAAAATTTTCACCGACATAAATTCACAAGAACATTTTATATCAGGTACAAAAAAGGTACTTTCCACTCATGAACTTTTTAAACAGTTAATAAATCATAGTCAAATTAATTTAAACAAGAGAGTAGGTTATCCTCTCTTTAAATATGACTTGAACTATAGATTCCTGGGCAGGAAACACTTGAAAATAAGTCAGTTGTTTGACTGCAAGCTTGACTGATTGAAAAACAAATGGCAAACGAGACTTTCAAATTAGCTGCAGGCATGGAAAACCTTTGGCAACTCCGGGATCTGCGCACTTGCCAAAGGATACTGGCGTCTTAAAACTACAGCAAGGCTTAATTTCAAGGATACAGGAATTACAGAGAAGCCTCATTGAAAGCACTTTAGCAAAAGTGTAACTGTAACTGAAGACTTACGGACACTGGTTTCACCGTCTTCAGTGATCAAGATTTTATGTGTGTCTGCCTGCCATCAGCACTGATAGCACTTGTGCCTACTGAAGAACCTCAGATCGCCGGCAGATTAGGACATTTTTTCCCAGAAAATGTATTATTTTATAGTGTTGTATGCATATTTGACGCAAATACTTAAGATATTATTCTTTTAAAAGACCTACTGTGTGGAAGTTACACTTTTTTACTGTGTTTTAAATACTTAAATATATTTATATAAAATAATTAGTACAGTCGTTAATAATAGTGTTTGTTCTAAAGGGTTATCTACTTTGTTCTAAACGGCTTGTAAAACATACCAAAAAAATTTAGCCATGATAATAAATCCCCTACTCCCCAAACATATCTACAGCTTTTTAGCCATGATGATAACTTTTTCCTAAAGCACAGGAAATAGCACTAACCGGTGATTATCTATTCCTAGATAATAGATAATATTAACTATTGTAATACTATCAAAAATTAACAGATAATATACTAGCATCTATAATACATATCCCAAAACCATTATAAAACATTTATCATGTATTTGCAAATTATTTTGGACCACTACTAACATGTGCTATAAATATATTATGCATTTTTTTGTAAATTATTGAAAACCAATAGTTTCATAAAAATTGAACATGAGAATAAGTTCATGTTTCTTGCTGTGGTTTGAAAGCTATAAACGCCCATTCAAGATGGATAGGGTACCTTGGCGTCATCAGAAAAACACCATTCTACATTTAAGAATTAAATAATATACCTGGCTTCGTGATAGCAACAGAAAAATATTTTCAAAAAATTTCATGCAAAACAAACTGAAGACCAAGACACAAAACTTGTTATCTTTAAAATAACTTTTCAGAAAATTTGAGTTCTGTGATGAAAGCTTTGATGCTTCACGATTGCTCAAGTTTACTACAAATATTTCCTGTAATCCAAAATTGACAAATATAAGACGGAATTGGCTTTTCATATATTACAGTTTAAAGATATCAAGAGCCTTGTTTGACATTGAAATTTTAAATAAAATCAGAATTTATAATCAAGGACATTTTCAAAGTCATTTTAAAACTGTAATTTCAAAGCATCATTTTACTTTATAGAATGAATATTCATTTAAAGAAACTAAATATAGGATATCTCTTCATTCTTCCTCATTCTAAGAATGTCATTTTTAGCTCAAAAATGCTCCATTTATCCACAATTATCTTTTCACACAGTGTTCCCAGATGTAGGACTCCCAAAATGCAATCCCACTCATCTGCACAGCTATTGTGAGAAAGTCTGAAATGCATTAGAGTATATGGAATAAATTCTGTATTTCTTATTGAAGTAGCTTGTGTAAATGTGTACACTGTGATTTAGCACTTAAGTGAATTACCTTAAAGACAATATCAAGTTTTTCACCAATGAAATAAACGGAAACTACTGTGATTGGCGGTATTAGGAATTTACTATCGTATCTTTTTTTACCGTCATGCTCTTCTCGGTCTTTTATCTCTAAGGAGAGAGAAATACACTGTAAAATCATGACAGCTAGTCATGGCTTAGTCATATGGCACATTTCATACTAACGGTCTACTTAGAGTACTTTATGAAGGTAGTGAAATAAAGGGCATAGCATCATGTAAAGGGTAAAATATGGAAAACCAAACAAAAGATGAGACAACATTAAGCTTACGGTAGAACCATCCACAAATTAATAGTAATAGAATACGCAATTACTCTTTCACTGCATCTAAACACTATGATTATAGTCTATAATCTCCTTTGGCATATAAACTCCATATAAAATTCAAGTATGCTAATATCAATAGTTTTTTTCATTAGATTTTGCAGATTTTGATCGCAGTCTGCATTTGAAATGGCTTCATTAATGGAAATAAATGAGGGAAATAGTATACCATTCAGTCAGATTTTCCTGAGATACCCTGGAATAATCTATGGGGTACCTACACAGGTACTGTGCCACTGCATCTGAAGATTTTAACAAAAAATCATAGAATCGCTTAGGTTGGAAAAGACCTTTAAGATCACCTAGTCCAACCATTGACCCTACTCTACCAGGTCTGCACAAGTCACAGATCCTATCAAGTGTCGTAGATAAGTGAGCTTATTCAGTGAATGCAAATAAATAAGGAAAGCCTTTACAAATGGAGAAAATACAGGACAAATGGGCAAATTGTTGCTGTTCGAAAGAAAGAATTAGGATAGTCAGGAAGTCAACTGTCCGGACTTTAAATATCAATAGTTGAATACAAAAGATTAGCAAGAGAAAGTCTGACTTAGTGTGCTTCATTTCATGACATGGCAGAGGCAAGTTTCATCTTATTAAAAGAAAACCGGTTAGAGCGCATTAATCATAAAAAGGTATAGATTAATTTAAAAAAATAGATAAGAAATACTTTTAATGGATAAAAATGCCTAATGAATTTTTTACTTCCTAACTTGGAAAGAAAAAGCAGTGTTGAAATATGACCCAGAAAATTAAAAATCTGAAAGCTTAGATAAATTAGTTCTGGGAATGAATGAAAACAGACAAACACTGAATAATGAGCAAGATCTTTGGCAGAGGTTCGGACATAAGACCTAACCTGTGAGGGTTACAGCCCCTCGTTTACGTGACTGACTCTGAATTATGTGGCAGCCATTAGGATATCATCTAATTGCCTTCATTTTTATTTAAATAACTATAACAGAGCACCGCATGGCAAAAATACAAAATCAATGCAGATTACTTTTATATTAAAGACAAAAACCACAAAAATATTTTGGCCTCAGAAGTTAAAATATAAATCACAACCAGCTCATTAATTCTGCTACCTGTGGCCATTGCTTGCTCCCGTACTGTCCTGAGCAGGTCTGCATGTTCGGTTGCAGAGTTTGCATGTACCTTTGAAATGCATAGTTTAGATATTTTACTCCTAAAAGAAAGCCAATTATAAACCTTGCTTGGTGCCAAGAAACTGAAAACAATGTTTTATCAGTTTTGCTCAGATTTATGTACTGTATGTATAAGCAAGGTAAGCATTTGCATGTCTACCGTCAGAAGAGGAGTGAAACAAAACTCCATCTAATATAGAACGCACCTACTGCATTGTACAAGACCATCACTCACGTACAATACGTTATAGTTTTCTCTATTCACGTATTTCTAGGAAATTTGTTACAATTGGTTTTAGCAGGAAAGGATTTTCTGTACATATCAGTTCCACAGGGGATGAAGAAAACAACTACAGACATCCCCAACAGAGTGTATCTACAGTGGGCTAACAACCTCCTGGGAACGGTAAGGAGAGAAATAGGTATTGCAACAGTTACATCTTGGTTAACAAAAGTTCCTTAAATGCTGGGGAATTCTTGAAAGCTAGCAAATACACACACGAGAAAATACTTGGAAAATAATACACAGAGTCCACTGAAACTTTGAGTATTAGAAATCAAACTGCTTTTTGTTACGTGCTGGTGTAAACTGAGGAGGAAGAGGACGTAGACTTGTCTCATAGTACTGGAGCTCTTAAAATAGATCTAATGATTTAGTTAATTTATGTTCGATTTATTCTGTCCCCAGTTTAGGGAAGGTTTTGTCTGGATCACATCAGATTCTGTTTGCCACTTGCAGCAGGAGAGGAGTTGGTCTTCACTTTTGCTGCAAGTCCCAACAGTTTCATTATTGCCGCTGTTCTTTTTAATTCAATATCCTCAAGACTCTTCTTCCAAAACACTTGGAAATCTTTAGCTACTTGTTCTCAGAACATTCTTTTCAAATAAGGTATGAACGTGTAGCCAAAAAAAATGGGAGAAATAACAACAAAAAAAAAATTACATTTTGTAAACTAACTCATCCTAGTATATAATTAATGATGCAACAATCTTCATTTTCTGGGAGGGTTGTAATTAACTCTCAGAAAACTGCAGATGTCTATGCAGTCCCATTTGGAAGGGGAAAAGAGAAGAGAGCGGGGAAAGCTCAACAGCCACGAACAAAAGCAAAGATAATACAATAAGAAGTGTTTAGCAGAGCTCTGCTTATAGCTGGCCTATTCCACCCCCCTCCCCAATTACCAGAGAATTTATAGCTGGAAGTCAGTAATTTATAACATCTGTATATTTTGCATCAATTAGCGAGGTTCAGTTATAGATAATGGGAGACGTTTGCACATAGCCCAAAAAGCCTGTGTCACAAGAAAAATGAGTGCAGCGCAATGCCAGAAGGAAATACTGCTCTAACATAGTGCGGATATAAAATATAACCCCTACACACTGATTTAGTCCCCACTTGAAAATACAAATGTTTGTATCTGGTTATTTGTGGTAACCTTAATCTCAGTCAAACTCTGTCTTTGGTTTGATACTAAAGATCTGGGGAAAAGTGACTGATCTTGTACTGCCATCTCAATATTGTTCATATACTCAGCAGTCACTTTGTTGTTTTCAAAATGTGTTTCTGTGTTGATAGTTTTAAGGTGAAGCAGTACTTCAGAGATTGTACCCGCATCTTGAATGATTGTATATTTAAGGGTTTTTTTTCCAAGGGCTTTCTTTGAGAAATAAAAGCAGGAAGACTTGGAGAATTCACACTCTTTATGCACAGAGTAAATCATTTGAATTATAGATGCTCTCTATGGAAAACAGAATATATTTAGACCTCAGGCATTAAAAAAGAAAGATAGCTACTTTAGATTTATATCCTCAATAGAAGATACTTTGAAATTTTCAAGCAGGACTGCAATGTCTACTATTACATTATTGTTTCCTGCCAATGACTCCACAGATTATTCAATCTGCCCAGGATGAAATACTGGATGTAAAAACATTTCCCTGGGAAGATGCTGAGATGTGGCTAACTTATAACCCTTTCTCTGCTTCCCATTCACTCTGAAAGTTACTTTGTCTCTTACCTTGACATAGTTCACCTTTTCCCATTTACTAAATTCCTTCTGTCTAGATTTAGATTAGATATTAGGAAGAAATTCCTTACTGTGAGGGTGGTGAGACACTGGCCCAGGTTGCCCAGGGAAGCTGTGGCTGCCCCATCCCTGGAGGTGTTCAAGGCCAGGTTGGACGGGGCTTGGAGCAACCTGGTCTAGTGGGAGGTGTCCCTGCCCATGGCAGGGGGGTTGGAACTAGGTGATCTTTAAGGTCGCTTCCAACTCTGTTCTGTGATTCTATGATTCTTACTGAAGAGCTATCTTGTATTAGGAGAGGGGAGCGAGCATTTCCTCAGCTTTACAAGCTCATCCATATTTCCACACCAAAATTTTGCACTTGAGTCCTAATTATAAATGTCCATAAGGGCTACCTAGCAGTATGTTACCAGTCTCCAACATATGCATACTGCGACATTTGCAGGAAAAAGCCTTGGAATCAGAATCATAGAAATCACCTAGGTTGGAAGAGACCTTTAAGATCATCAAGTCCAACTATTAACCTAACACTGCCAAAACCACCAAACCATGTCCCTCAGCACCACGTCTACCCATCTTTTAAATACCTCCAGGGATGGTGACTCCACCACTTCCCTGGGCAGCCTGTTCCAATGCTTGAGAACCATTTCTGTCAAGAAATTTTTCTTAATATCCAATCTAGACCTCTCCTGGCACAACTTGAAGCCATTTCCTCTTGTCCTATCGCTTGTTACTTGGGAGAACAGACCGACGCCCACCTGGCTACAACCTCGTCTCAGGTAGTTGTAGAGAGCGAGGTCTCCCCTCAGCCTCCTCTTCTCCAGGCTGAACAACCCCAGGTCCCTCAGCTGCTCCTCACAAGACTTGTGCTCCAGACCCCTCACCAGCTTCCTTGCCCTTCTCTGGACACGCTCCAGCACCTCAATGTCTTTCTTGGAGTGAGGGGCCCAAAACTGAACACAAGATTTGAGGTGGGGCCTCACCAGTGCTGAGTACAGGGGGACAATCACTGCCCTAGTCCTGCTGGCCACACTATTCCTGATACAAGCCAGGATGCTGTTGG
>VFFE01009208.1:1665436-1676999 GCA_008921705.1 Burhinus oedicnemus
GAGACACGCCTGCTTCGCCAGGCAGAAACTTGTTCCCATTGCCCCCTATTCTCTAAGTTACCTCGTCTGGCCAGGCAGAGAGAGGACAGGGAATTTTCTGCGCCCTGTGTGTCTGTGGGGCATGGTTCAGGGAAGGCACGTCGTGACTCCAGCAGCCTATCGCCCTATCACAGTCCCTGATAGTTCTCAATCTATTTACCTCTTCCTGGAGCTCCATCAACAGGCAGAGGAGTTCCTCTACCTGGGCACACCTCCCACAGGCGTGCTCACCACCGCCATCTGGTACTGGTGTCAGGGTAGGGTACACCCTGCAGCCCGACACCGGGGTGACCGCATGCTCCCCACCAGAGCTCTGTCTGGGAAGCTGCCTCAGCCCTGCTGTGTGCAGAGCTTGGGGAGGCCAAGGCTTTCCACCCTGTGGATACCATGGCTCCCTGGTCCAGCTGACACAGCTTTCCGTGCCCTTCTTGCATGCCAACTGCCATGCAAACTGCTGCATCACGCTCTGTTTGCCCGCTCTGGTCACTGCGCTAAGGCTGCCTCTTATGGGAGTGGGGTGGGCACCCTTACTATTGGCCCACCACCACCTCGTCAGCAACCCTCATGCGAGCTGCTGGTTCCTGCAGGCTGCCTGCACTCTCCCAACCTTTCCCCAGCTCCACAAAGCTCAGGAAAAGCCCTTTTTTGCTGTGAAGCCCCGCTCCCTTGCAGAGGTACCTGCACCTTGTGTGAGCCTGGATCGCATCTGCCATATATATATATATATATATCCCAGTGCCCACCTGAGAGAGCTTAGAGAATGTCCACGACAGGCTATTTGGGACCAAGAGTAACTGCTTTGGGGGTAACCCTGAATGGGGCACACACGGGGAGCGTTTCTCTAAGTTAGTAGTAAGTGGGAGAGGATTGTACTTCTCCAACTTCCATGGGCGGAAAGATAGCTCTGGAAATGTTAGTGCAATATCCATAAGCAGTAGTTAAATATTAGAGAATGTGTAATGCCTAATTCCTCTAGTTGTATTACACGATGCCAGAAGGGAAATTGTAGATTTTGCAAGCACACTGAAGCACAGCTTATGAACAACAGCTTTCTACATACAGAATCACAGAATCGCAGGAGTTGGAAGGGACCTCTGGAGATCATCTAGTCCAACCCCCCTGCCAGACCAGGGGCACCCACAGCAGGTTGCACAGGACGGCTTCCAGGTGGGTTTGGAATGTCTCCAGAGTCGGAGACTCCACCACCTCTCTGGGCAGCCTCTTCCAGTGCTCTGCCACCCTCAAAGGAAAGAAGTTCCTCCTCATGTTCAGATGGAACTTCCTACGGTCAAGTTTGTGCCCATTACCTCTTGTCCTATCCCTGGCACCACTGCAAAAAGACTGGTCCCATCCTCCCAGGACCCTTCCTTTAAGTATTTATAAGCATTGACGAGACCCCCTCTGAGTCTTCTCTTCTCCAGACTAAAAAGACCCAAGTCCCTCAGCCTTTCCTCATAAGAAAGATGTTCCAGTCCCCTAATCGTCTTCGTAGCCCTCTGCTGTCCCTCTCCAGTAGTTCCCTGTCCATACACCAACCTTGACTTTGTATGGCTGCCATGACCGTGATTGATTTGAGCCTTAGGAGTGCAGCAGATTGAATTACGTGCTGCGATATTAGTCAGTGATATATTTAGCTTCTTTCTTCTCCATGCTCTTTTGATAGACAAATAGTTGCGTTTTTTATGGATAGGATTAAACAACTGTAACAGTTTGTAAAAACAATTTTTTCTCCAAGTTTAATAAGAACTGATAACTATCGTTATTTGCTCTCTCAGCCAACTATAGCTGTGATTCTGTTCTTTAATCTGTGAATTTCGATAATACGCATCTTCATCTACAGTGAAGGTAACAAAGACTTAAATTTACAACTTCCTGTATGAAGTCTTATGAAGGTATTTTGACAGAGCTTTTGTGACTTGTTAATATTCTTGGATACAGCAAATACTTGAGCAAAAGGAGCTCATGTGAGTCCCGTGCAAGTTAGTAACTGTTAAGAAGGTTTTAAGAATAAAACTATATTGGATTTCTTCGTGTGATACATATTCCCACCACCCCTTTCCTCTGCCTCCCTAATTCAGGGCATTGTCAAGAGATATTAAGTATTTCGACACCATGTTCTAGGATTAATAAATAGCTACACAGAGGAAAAGGATAATAGGAGGGAGATATCACCTGCAACATCACTTTTGAAGCCACAAGCTATTATTTTTATTGTTTACCACTGTATTACCCTTTTGATTAGATTTAGCCTGAATTTAACACCTGCCTTTTTCTTTACTGCTGCTGAGAACAGCAAGAAAACTTTCCTGGGCCCCTTTCAAGCTTCGTCACCATCACTTCAGTAAAGGAATCATGAAGTTTCTTATCAGCCATGGGTGTATACAGTTTTTAAAATGAATATAGAATTCCATTGATAGCTTCATTTCAGGTAGTCAGGATGTCAAATTACGTTTTAAGATTAAGGTAATTTTAAAGGGCAATGGTGAAAGTATCACATAATGGAATCAAATTCTTCTTTATGGTACCTCAAGTCAAAAGAACTCCTGCTGTCTTCCTCAGAAAGTTAATTTTGGATGGGTTTATTACAGCATCCACTAATCTCACCAAAGGAAACAAAAACCCAAATTACTGGGGAAAATATCAAATATGAAATCCAAAGGGTTAAAAATAGCTTTCAAATAAAAGGTTTGACTGAAAAAACAGTACAGTACCAAAACCTGCCCGCACATTTTTGTATTGCATTGGGGAGGAAGAGAAAGCAACTGCTCAGAGAAAAATATGCATTCTGTTTAAACTGACCCAAAAGCATGGTGCTTTCTTCACATTAAAGCACCTTGCTAAAAGGAGAAGACAGAGCTGCAGAAATAAAAAATACTAATTAAAAAATTCTAGTGTAGAAAGTTAATCACTTGTGATAGTTCAATTTACTCACAGTTAAACTATACCTTTATATTTTTTTAACAGATCTGGGACTACGGTGGAATTGCAGTCAATGCAAATAGGCTGTGGTCAAGGAGAGCTTTTATGGGTTATAGACTCTCGTTAACTGTAGCCTTTCCTGCCGCATCCTGACCTGCAGATCGCGTGCTCCGCCTCTGCCGCCCTGAGACGGGGTTACTCGCCGAACCCTCGCAGGGCTGCCGACAGAGCTCTTCAGCTACCAACGTGCAGAGGCAGGGTTTATTGTGGTTGTACAATGAAAAAAACCAACCTGCCTACCACCCCTGAAGTGACAAGAAGGAGTTAAACACTAAATTTAATTAGCTTCTCATTCAGAATATTACAGCAGACCTGGAAATAACCAATCTTTCAGCATCTGCTATTATTGTCTTAGATCTTGAAGCTGATTGAAACACGAATTCTGCTCTAACTTCAGAAATAAATACAGCAAACAATCTCCAGACTTTTGGTTTGGAATATCCCGTTGACTTATAAACTTTTTTCATTGGAGAGATACTCCAGTTTTAAAAGGAAAGGAGGGTTAGTGAATTTGGTTTTACATTTATATGAGACTCTTTCTCAGTTTAAAAAAGAAACACTCCTCTGGAACTGAAAGCAGTGGATTCCTATCAACAGTTTCAAGAGGCTCATGGTGAACAAATACACCTGGCTTGATCATTAAACCTATATTTTATCTAACAACTATAGCAAGTCTGACAAATAAAAATGGATTCAAATGGAAAACATTAAAAATAGAGCTCTGAAGTGGGATCAAAATACTATAACAGTAAACTGAATTATAGCCACTCTGTAGCATTGATCCCCTGTATCGATTCTTAAAGTCCAGTCCGTACCCCACGTTGTGGTTACTCGGACCTGCAGAGTATGGCCACTGTAGGGCTGACCAGGGCTGTAGGTAAGCGAATCTTAAGTCATGCAATGGAAAAATTGGAACCGAGACACTGAATGGAGCGGCTCTCCATTGTTCTCTCATTGTGGAGCGATTACTGAACGCTGGCCAGTCGCGCACCAAAACTAATTAAGAAATAAAACCACTTAAAGTAATGAGTAGAACAATGGAGCAGCTTTTAGCTCCAAAGGGTTAAAAGTCTCTAGACAGCTGGATGAAATTCAAACATGCAACGTGTGCCTATCAGGAAAGACATGCTTTAGAAAGTTGCTTTTTTATAATAAGTGATTCTGATGCACTTTGTAGTTTTAAGTAATTCGATCAGTTTAGACACAGAGTAAAACAATAAAACACATGGAAAATAAGGAGGTGATTGGTGACATCCAACATGGCTTCACTAAGAGCAAATTGTGCCTGACAAATTTGGTGGCCTTCTACGAAGGTGTTACAGAATTGGTGGATAACGGGAGAGCAAGAGATGTAATCTACCTGGACTTGTGCAAGGCGTTTCACACTGTCCCACACGACATCTTGGTCTCTAAATTGGAGAGACATGGATTTGACCGATGAATCACTTGATAAGGAATTTGCTGGAAGGTTGCACTCAAAGGGTTGTGGTCAATGGTTCAATGCCCAAGTGGTGACCGGTGATGAGTGGTGTTCCTCAGCGGTCCATATTGGGACCAGCACTGTTTAACATCCTTGTCAGTGACATGGACAGTGGGAATGAGTGCACCCTCAGCAGGTTTGCCAACGACACCAAGCTGTGTGGTGTGGTCAACACGCTGGAGGGAAGGGATGCCATCCAGAGGGACCTGGACAGGCTTGAGAAGTGGGCCTGTGCAAACCTCATGAAGTTCAACAAGGCCAAGTGCAGGGTCCTGCATGTGCGTCAGGGCAATCCCATGCACAAATACAGGCTGGGCAGAGAATGGATGGAGAGCAGCCCTGAGGAGAGGGACTTGGGGGTGTTGGTGGATGAGAAGCTCAATATGAGCTGTCAATGTGCGCTCGCAGCCCAGAAAGCCAACCGCATCCTGGGCTGCATCCCCAGCAGCATGGCCAGCAGGGCCAGGGAGGGGATTCTGCCCCTCTGCTCTGCTCTGGTGAGACCTCACCTGCAGTGCTGCCTCCAGCTCTGTCACCCCCAGCACAGGGAAGCCATGGACCTGTTGGAGTGGGTCCAGAGGAGGGCGACAAAAATGGTCAGAGGGATTGAGAACCTCTCCGATGAGGACACGCTGAGAGAGTTGGGGTTGTTCGGCCTGGAAAAGAGAAGACTCCGAGGAGACCTTCTAGCAGCCTTCCAGCACCTATAGGTGCTTTCCTACAGGAAAGATGGGGAGGGACTCTTGATCAGGGAGTGGAGCGATAAGATGAGTGGTAACAGTTTAAATGGGAAGAGGGGACATTTAGATTAGATATTAGGAAGAAATTCTTGACTGTGAGGGTGGTGAGGCACTGGCCCAGGTTGCCCAGAGCAGCTATGGATGCCCCATCCCTGGAGGTGTTCAAGGCCAGGTTGGACGGGGCTTGGAGCAACCTGGTCTAGTGGGAGGTGTCCCTGCCCATGGCAGGGGGGTTGGAACTAGGTGATCTTTAAGGTCCCTTCCAACCCAAACCATTCTATGATTCTATGAGAAGTAAACCATAAAGTTTTGAGAACTACTGTATCCTATATAAGCAAGAAATAGGAAAAATGTGGTTTTGATGAGGAAATAAAGAAAAGAAAATGTGAAACTATTCATAAGTTTATGACAGATCTGCTCTGAAAAACAACCTTGCACCTTTGGACATAAGTCATAGGTGGTAAATAGGTTGCAAATATGGACCAGAAAAAGAAAAGCAGCATGACTAATTCCTATTAATTTCTCATCAGAGCAAAGGATAAGGTCACAACAAAAGGTGATTATACTATCAGCCTTAAAACTAATGACATATTTATTGGGTTTTCATTGGATGCCAGCGCATGAGATGTTATGGTACCATAAACAACATTAGAGCTTCTAAATGAAAGCAACAGATATTAAAAGGCAAACAATTAAGACTATGATCTTATTTTCTCTGAAGACATACAACAATTAGATAACAGAGAATTGGAAAAGATAAGATTTGTAATGGTATCATGAGAAAGGGTACCCATTATTGGTTTAAAAGTCTGTCTAGCCATAGGTTTAATCCAAAGAATGTAGTTGTTGAAGAGGAAGTGAATTCATCCAAGTGAAGAAGGGCTTTAGAATGCTTACCATGGAAAACATAAAAACATACAACCATCCTAGTTTTCATGTCTTTTAGAAAAGCTGCTTTCTTTCAAGCTTCTAATTAAGAAGAAAATCTCTTGGTCTCTGCATGGCAGTGCAACAGTCTTGGTGCTCAGGAAAAGCTGGTAGTCTTACAAAGAGGAAAATATGGTGATGTAGACTGTTTGCAAAGGGTTTTTTTTGAAGTCACGTGCCTCTCAGGATTCTCACCAGCATCGTTATCATGATATCCATGGTTTATGCACAATATGTATTAATTTTGGAAAGTATGGTTTTCACAGACTTCCATTTGTCATGTACTTGGCTCCTGAGTTTTTCACTGGAAACTACATTTTTGATGATCTCCTTAGGTAAAGTTTTGATCTGAAGGAAAAGAGCGAGCCAACAATCGCAGTGACCAGAGGCTTTGGGCGGCTTTATGAGAAAAAGCCGTCAGAATAAAATTAAGCAAACAAACCCATTAATTGCATTCGGTAAAATTTAAAGGAAGATATTTCAAGTGCAAAGTGTATTTGTAGGACACGTTAGAGGGAGACGTTGCTGACCAATGAATAAATAAGGACTGGTGAGGATATGAAATATCTAGCTAGAGGATAGTGAAATATCCAGAAAAAACCATGTCTAAACTCTTTTCTTGAGCAGCAAGCCTAGGGGCACTGCTGTACAAAGTCCAAGATACTTCATTCTTAATAAAAATCTTGAGAAACACAGGTAATTAATTAAACAGATATGCTTCCAGGCAATAAGAACAGAACAATCCTTTAAGCAGATGCCTACAAAAACGGTGCCGGAGAGGCAGCCTTAAATTATAGCACAGCATATGAAGGGAGGTAAGTGCCTGCATGAGAAGTGCAGGGGCAGCGAGTTGGGGCAGTGACCCATTTGTCAGTAGTCTAAGCCCATGAGTCAAAGCCTAGAATGTCAAATTTACGAGGTTACTCTGGCCTTTGTTCACAAATACAAACATTTCATATCCTTATTTACGGGAGGCATAAACTACTTATTTCCATTGCCCCAGAGCGCCTGACAGCCTTCCGAGTCTTTAGAGAGAAAAAGGAATTATTTTTCCGTTACAAATGTATCCTGGAAAGAAATGAAGTGTAAGTTTTCTATCACTTAGACTGTGATTAATTTGCTTACAGCAGATTTTGTGTTGCATTTCATTTGCTTAGGGCTAGTTTCTGGCACTGTCAATTACACTGAATCATACAGAAATACTCAGTTATAGAAATCAGACGATTTGTTAGAGCCTCCGCAAGTGACAACATCAGCATGCATAAAATGGTCTTATATTCCATCTGGTTCCCTCATGAGAGAGAATTTCATAACGTAAAGGAGCAGAACAACTTAAAGCTAAGAGAAGTTTCCTTCCTCACTGATCGGAGGCTTTGCTGTCTGCACTCACCGTGGCACCAAGAGCCACAAAAAGGCATACTGAAAGGTAAAATAAATGCACGTGCTGGAAAGGTAGGAACAATGTGTGATCAGTGACTTCTTGTGCATTAAGGTATTAGTGGCTTCAAATCTTGGATCCTGATGACCAGTTACTTTATTCAGACGTGACATAAGTTGCAAAAGTTCAGAAACTTTGATGGCTTCCAAGGAGCTGTTTACATCATCCAAGTGTCCCCAGGCTGCAGCTCCATTGCGCCCAGAATACACGGGAAGGCTGTTAAGGGCCGTACGGAGATAACCATACCAAAATTCGCAGTGCCCAGATATTCTTTGAGTAGGAGAAATCCACAATTGTGTGACTAGAGATTTACAGTCTTTTTCCATTGCTTAGCCTCTGGTTGTACAATAACCGGCTTAAATGGCCTTCTTTGAAAATAAGGCGACTGAATAAAATAAATGGGTATTTCTTTAAAAGAATGTTTGCATTTGAAAGATGACTTTCCTTATACATTGTACGCTAGTTACCGAAAAGATCTTGGACCTCTGTTACAAATAGTTCATTTTGTCAGGAACTTTCAACGACAGAAATATATATTTACTCTGTAAACACACACAGAATAAATGTCTGGAAAATGAGGCTCTGATCTTGGTAGCTCGGGTACTCCATAAATTACTACTAGTATATAACCAGTGATTCTGTCTTTGCACGGGGGGAAAAACAGAACAAGTATGTCAGTTGCATTACCAACTCATTAAAATGCTAAAATATCCCGTTAAAATCAAATTAAAGCCTATGAGGGTTCATCGGCACATTTGGACACTCACCCTCAACTACAGCTAGCAGTCTATGAGTCTGTGAGCTCCCATTGATGAGCCTCACTCTTAGTGAGGGCTTCCACTAACACAGCTCCGTAGCCCGCGATGTGAGCTGGCTCGGCAGCTGGTGACGGAGCTGGGGGGAAGAGGGCACGTGCTCTAGCGCCAGGCTTGTAGATTCATCTGGGATCTTGGCTTATGAGCTGAGCTGTCTTCAGAATAAACTTTCCAAAGACTAAAATAACGTTCACCTACTGTTACAAGAAATACGTTGGACTGCCCCAAGTGTTGTGCCTGGTTGACTAATGAAGAAATATAACAAGATGACTGTTAGCATGTGATGGCCCCCATGTAGAAAACATCACCTTGCTCAATGAATGTAAAACTTAAATCTTTGCATGTCCCAGGAAATAAAAATCTATTCAAACCCATCAAAATTCAAATCCTTTCATTTTGCTGATCCCTTTATATAATTATTACCAAATCACAGAGTTCCCTTTCTACCTGTGTCTGCCAAATTTACAGGGAATGTGTAATTTAGACTCATTGGGGCAGATGCGTCTGATGGATACAGGGAACTTATATACCAGGTTGTATTACATAGCACAATAAAATGAAATTAAATCATATATACTCTGTTAGAAGATAGATCTCTCACAAGTTTTGAAAATAAGCAGTGTTCTTCCATGTGGCTCACTTTTAGTTCTGAGAAAGCCTAGTAACTTTAAGCACTTTTAGGACCATAGGATCTTGGCTAGCTGAAGCTGCAGAGAGGAGGCAGTGAGTTCTCAACTAAAGAAAACAAGTATATGAAAAGAACGTCCATGTTTAGCCATTTTCTAAATCAGAGACAACATTGTTACACTTCACAGCTACGTGATGTCGCCCATTTCAGAGTTAGTACCCTTTGATTTCAGGGTGATTGGCCTTTTCTGGTGTTATTCATAATAAGAAGAGATTGATGCTACATTTCTCTTTGAGTACATTTAATTCTGCAGCATTCTCTGCTTTCACACTACTGTCATTTATCTAGACAGCAAAACACGTCTCACTCCAAAAATATAATCTCTGGCTATTTTTATGATCAGAAAAAGAATATCTGGTCGAGAAATGGAACCGATTGTACGTCACATAATGGAAAAAAATGGTGACGTTGAGAAGCAATAACTTGAAAGAATAAGTGTACCATTTTATGTCAATTACAGAGAAATCAATGAAACCGAATCTGTGCTGTGCAAGCTATGGCACATAAAAGTGCGACTAATCAATTTATGGAGAATTTTCTATATATTGTTACAATTTGCAATCATTTTCTCCCCTCTGTGTCCAATAAGAATTTCCGTTTCCTCACAAAGTATTCTCCTATCAGTTTCTCCTTTGGGATTCAAAAAGCAGTATCGACAAAGAGTAAAAAAAGCCAACAAATAAAATGTTTCTTTTTTTCTTTTTTTCCTGCATTTTTTTACCTTAAGCTTGAATAGCCTTTAAATAAAGCTAAAAAACCCCCAAATAGCCATAACCAATGAAAAAGTAAGCCATGTTCTGGATTAGATACAACATTAATTTGCCTACGTGTGTCAAGTGTTTTCATTGACCTTGGCTCAGAAGAACGTCTACATTTGACACATAAGGTGTATTTCATCCTTCCACCCATGGCCTATTATTGTATCTCATTTTGCTGTGCCCAAGTGTTAATGGAATGAGGTTCAGGTATGAGCAAATCTGAAAAATGTAATTTACATTCAAGCTAATTTGTATGATTCCTCTAGCTTTAAAAGGGTCATTACTGAATCTTATTTTTCTAAAGTAATTGGAACCAATTAAAAAAATATCCCCCAGTTTATGCCTATTATCAATAAGATAATAGATATAAATAAGGTTACAAGCGTATAGGAACAGTATTTTTTCTTTTGCTGTGTGGCTCTCCTTGACAATATTTTCCATTCTTCCATAACCAATCTTTTCTGTCAAAACTAGCTTCCGTAATTCAAAAAGCCAACCTTTTTTAAAGAAAAGTTGGTGGAGAGAAAGTTATATTAACGAGGTAGAAAAGAAGACTAAGAATTTCAGTCCTTTCCTCAGCAGAACCATCTTCTAGTATTTCTAGACAGTTCATTCTCTAAAACAGGCTTCTCTTGCTTCACCACTGGAAATCCTGATTTTTGCATTATGAAGAATTTGTTAATAACATCCTCCCGAAGATATTTGCAACATCTCCATTTGATCAAGTCCTAACACATCATTGGTTTAGTTAAATTTCAGTTTTCCTTTCCACCATGAACTTCATTGCAGACGGTCAGTTAGTCAATTCAATAAAGCAAGCCTAACTCCTATAGTCTCTATACTCTGTTTGTAAAAGACTTTCATAATAAATGAAAAGGTTTTACTATTTGCACTCCATTCAGCAGAGAAAATGTTCAACTTAAATAATGCAATTAAAGGTGAGAAGAGAGCAATTTTCTACAAACTCTCTCTGGTGGTTTTATCAGTAGGAGTCCTAAACCTTTAAACACTTTCGCAGTAGCAATCTGTTCATTTATCACTCGTGGGTTTTATTTTAGCAGTCATTACAACCTACATCAAGACACTTCTTCTAAATGTCACAGGCCTATAGGAGGCCTGACATATACCTGAGATACAAATTCTTAATTCTAACAACTTTACCAAATGGTAGCTACATTGTTTGAAGCCAGTGGGGTTCCACAAGGTTTTATTTAGAGTTTTAGCCTGCGATACCCTGGCTAAGCAATGCAATTTTTTTCTTCTGAAATAAAATTCACAGCTTTCACAGAAAAAGAAAATCCAAATCAGGATGTAAATTATGTTTGCCATCAACAGTTAATTCAACATAGGATGCTATAAGTTGTTCATAGCTATACAGTTCTTGACTATTTAGTGATACGCAGACACAAGTCCTGTTGGAGAAAGTAGCTCATCTACATCGGTGTACTGTTCTTGGAAGCTGAAAATTTGATTTTCACTGAAAGTACAAATACACAGAAGTTACAGAGCAACTACGAAAAGTCCCCCCTAACAAACAGAAATTCATTTAGGTCACTGAGTGTTATACCCAATAAAATTCAGATACAATTTAATAATTTCCTTATATTTCTGTCATTTATGAACTAACTCTAGAAGACTGCTATAGTTCTAGTCCTACAAGAGATTTTTTTTTTTTTTTTTTTTTAAAAAAAGGGAAAAT
>VFFE01009208.1:1677019-1807501 GCA_008921705.1 Burhinus oedicnemus
CAAAAAAAAAAAAAAAAAAAAAGGCGCAGAGAATTGCAATGGACTTGAAAATACTTCGAACTAACAGACAGGAGACAAAGATGATTTTTTTAAGTACCTTATTGATTACATAATGCAATCCAGAATTTTAGATGAAGTTAGTTATAAAGTTGCAGTTCTGTATTACAACTCCACATGTTTGAAGAGGGAAAAAAAATAATCCAATTTCACAAACGGCAAGTAATTGGGAGGCCTGTTTAATAATAAACAAACATGGAATTTCTTATTGTATTTGGAAACCTTAATCATTTAAAGAAGTGTCATATACCTGTATTCATTTCAGTTGAAAGCAGACTTGTTCAGCAACAGAAAAGTTTCAAAAAAAAGTACTCACCTAACCATAAGGAAAAGAAAATGACCACAGAGGGCTACCTTTGGAAGGATACTTCCTAAACAGGAATTTAGGTATTCTCTGCAATTTCTTGAGTCTAGTTAGGTAATTCAGTTGCTGTACAAAATGGATGGGAAAAGGAAAACATACTTTAAGGGAAGTATCAAAAAGAGGAAACATACACGCTGAGAAATTCAAGCCTGCAATGTGCATTTTTTGTTTCAAGAAAAAACATGAGTTTTAATTAACAACTGATTATTTTGAAGGAATTTTTTTTTTTCCTTTAGAAAGCACACAGAAATTAAAATGAATTGTGAAAAAAAAACCCCAACAGATTTCATTCTGAATAAATTGTCAATATCCTTTCAGGAACCTTAATGCTCAGCTTTGGACATGCATTTACCTGCAGACAATATCCACACATAAAATCTTCCTTACAGTTTTATTCCTGAAATGTACCCACGTTCTAGTTAGCTCATGCTCTTGCCCATATCCCCGTCCATTATATTATGTGCTCTCCCTACTTAGAGATTCCAGCCAGTCCTCTCCTGACTCTCTGAAAGCACAAGCCAAATTCCTCTCTGTCTTTTACATTCTTAGTTCGGAAAAAAATTTCGAGAGAATTTACAAACACTGAAAAACTCTTTACAATAAAGCTTCGTTTATTGTAAACCTAGAAGAAATTCAAGCTCCTCCTAGGTAGCTGAAGGACTTTAGGGCTTTCGTGATTGTGGCACACAGAAGGAGAGGTTTTCTACATAGCTTTAAAGATAGCACAGCACAGTAGTAGCTAAGGTGCTACCAAATTTTCTCCTTCTCATTCAACAACCTGCTTCTGATGCAAGGAACCCTACATGAGATCAGTAAGATGGGTGTATATACATTTTTTATTTTGCAAGCTCTTGCTTAATAACTACAAGGAGAAAAACCTCACAGAAACTATCCAAAATGTCTAATTTCAAACATATCAAAGCCAAAAAGGAAAAAAAAGTTAAGCATGTTTTTAGTTATTTCACTAATAGAGAATGCTATTAAAACACTTCAATCCATTTATTTAAACCAGGCAATAAAACTGAGTACTCAAAAATCCAAAGGAAATGGCACAAGTCAGTTACCACTGATTTTGTGCATTTCTTATGATATAAGAACTCAGAATGCACACGGAATGCCGACTTACTGGTGATTTGTCAATGAGAGTGCTTGACTTAAAAAAGAGTAAATAAACAGAAAAAGGAATTTATCTTGCAGTGTTGTAAAATATACATACTAAAAACAATAACCCACAAAACTTTGGAGAAAAATGGTGTAATTCCAGATTAAAACCTGGAAACATTTGTGTACCAATTTCTCAAGCATCATTTACTGATTTGTCTTATAAAAATATCTTGTAGTCAATAGAGTTAGAGAGAGGCATTCCAGCCGAGAATCTAGCTCTACACACATCTGGTTTCAAATTTTGCTTACGCTGTGATATTTTCATTGCACTGTAGCAATATTAATGAGTCTTCAATTAGACATAAGGTATGTTTGCAACGTGTCCCTTCATTGCTCTCTGGTGATAGTATATTGGATTTAAGTTATTGAAACACATCTGTTAAAGCCAAAAGCACTAAATGCATGCATCAGTTTTAGCACCTGTTGAAGAACTTTGCTAATTAAGGAGAAGTACATTCGGTACCTTGCAGAAAGGAACTTTTAATTCAATATCTTGATCAAATATTGAAAATTTGATGTAAGACAGAGTCCTTGTGGAGTCCTTACGGCGGGTTTGCAGTTGAACAGCACAAAAAATGGAATTGTTAACAAATTTGGTATCGTCAAGACCCTAAGAACAACCAAACATTTACTTTCATTTTTACACAAAATTTTGCCTACAGACAATAACAGCATATAAGACTTGGATGGCCGACGCTCTCAGGAAAATGAGGGTTTTATTATACATATAGATACTATTAAAACTGGGATATGACTTGCTTGTTTTATACCCTATCACTATTTTCTACAAACACTGGTTCCACTAAAAACAGAGGTGCTGCCGCCCTCTGTGCTCCCCCATTTCTGCTTCCATTCAACCGCTCCAAGCACCACGGATGGCTTCGGAGCTTGTTGCGGAAGCAAGAGAAAACTACTTCAAATTAGCTGACAGCTCCTTGCTAACATAGCAGACAGGAGCCCAGAAGAAAAATAACAAAAGGGGAAGAAACTTTCCTCCTTGACCTGTGATCCAGCTGCCACTGCCAGGGCAAAATATTGCACAACGCAAGATCCGCCCGAGTTCTGAGCTCATGGGGAGCCTGGAGGTCATGCCATTCAGGAAAGATTGATCTCCCAGGGTCACCCAACTCCCACAACTCAGCAAGATGTGGGAGCTGAGAGGTCTTCCCTGTCATAGCAGCAAGATATTGCTGAGTTTAGAAGTGAAATCTTGCAATTATGAGAGGAAACTGCTGCCTCTCAGGTGAGGGAAGGTCTCAGAACTGAACGGTAGAAGTGAGGCAGGAATCCTTATCCTAGTGGCCCCGCTGAGCTCAGCGAGATCCTTACTTCTGTTTAGCTGTAGTTACCTATAGTCTCCTTTATCCGCATTTTTAGTTCCACTTTGAGCACTGTGTCTACAAAAGCATAAAAATTATTGGGGATCTGTTTTGTGTTTTCCTTCTGTAAGAAAGGGAAATTTGAGGTTTTTTAGACTAGCTATTATTGCTTTGATTTGCAAACACTGCTCTGGAGGAAAGAGAAGCACAGGGCAACACCAGTGCTAGCCCGTTCTCAAAGCAGAGGTGAAAGAATGATGCAAAAGTTACGGTCGCCCTTCAGCTCTATGTTTTAGTTTCAGGTAAAAAATGTTCAGCACAACACGCTTTCCAAGCCAGTTGTCTTGGAAACCATGCTTTTACACTGTGCTATTAAACACATATGGGGAGGTGAAGCATCTACTGTCTCCACATGCCAAGGCCGCTGGAGAAGATCTGTAAGTGCCTTGGAGACTGTTTCGCACAATCGTGGTACTTCTTCTAGCGGAAGTGTCAGCGCTGAGGATTATGAAGGACAAGATATTCCCTTCCTTCCTGCGCGCAGGCTTGGCTGTTAAATGGCTCTTAAATGGGCCAGACTTTTAAGAAGACTTAAAGATATGTATATATATAGATAAACAACTTTAAAGATATGTATAAACATAGGTACACAAGATTTCAACATCTTGGTAATGCCTATATTGTGCTTCTATTTTAATTTCTCTATCGCTGTCCCTACAGACCAATACCGCGTATGATTTTATTTGTTTTTTGACCTCTGTGTTGAGCCTGTATCGACGAATCCTATTTTATGCTTTGGTGCTTTTATTTTGATGTGACTTCCTTCCTGAAATAAAAGCTTGCAAATTGATCCGTATTGCTTTGATGAAGAGTAGTCATGAGTGAAACTTTCAGTATCTGTGAGTATACTCTGAGTAAACCCATTAATGTTCTTCTGTTATAAAACACAGTAAGTAACACACACTTGCGTGTATAAAGTTTTTATGTATTCCAAGTTTCATACTGCACATTCAGTGAGGCCATATGTTGGCTACGGGAGAAGAGAGATACTAAATTAGTGACCACAATTTATCTTACACTCAAAATTTAACAGAATGAAATATTTATGAAAGTATTCACAAAATTAGGAGCCAAAGTAGGTTTTCACTACTAGTTAATTCTTCTGAACGCCAGTTTCTTGGTGGAAGTAGCACAGGCAGGGAGGTCAGAAATGCTTTGTCATCTATTACTTCCACTATCGTAGGCAAAAGACTCCAAATCTTTTGTTACAGTTAATATCTAAGGCAAAACCAATACGTTTCCATAATACTCTTCAGAGATTCTTCTTTGTTTGCTGCTTGATTATGGCAAGCTGTAACACTGTAATAAAATTTAAATTTCATCAGAAGACTAATAATGCCTTGCTTTCTCACAAATACCTCTCCTTGATCTAGCTGTCACCTTCTTTTTTGTAAAAATATAAACAAATAAAGACGCTTGTACTTGTGAAGAAGAAGATTGAAAATATGAATTGAATATACTCCAGAGACTCAGAAGCAGGAAGAAAAAGAAAAGAAACGCTCCTCCTAATAAAAGTTTGTTGTTTTTATATAATGTCATTACTTTCGGGGGAATCACAGATTCTTAATGGTTGATATTGGTAATACCATAGAAGCCAAACAGAATGATCCGACTCATAAATATGAGCTGGTAAAATGCCATGTTCTCTCTCTTCAGCTATGTTAATAGTTCCTTCAAAATTATTCTGCAGTCTAAATGAAGCAAGTGAGTATGTTTGATATAGAAGACCCGGAAAGCTCAGAAAAGTAAGAAACACTTTGAACTAACGAACATGAGCAAAGAGCTATTTTAAAAACATTGGCTGAATTTTTTTGAGGAGAATGGGAAATTTATGTTAGAAGAAAATCTACTTGTCTAATTATACATAATTTTCCTAGATCATGGAGACTTTGAATGTATGTATACTTAAACATTTTGGTATTACACTACAGGACAGGTACATGCCAGACATCAGAGAGCCTTTTAGTATTGGAGTTCATTTCCCGTCATAGCTTTCCAGTTCTGATTTCAATTGCTTTTACAGCTGCAAAAGACAGGGCTCTTCCTGAATGGACATATTCCACTACTTTTCTATAAGAATTATTTTATTTACCAAAAAAAAAAAAAAAAATTTAAAGTACGAAAATGCATTTTAAAGCTAGACAGTCTTAATTTATAATTTTAAATTGTATACTGGTATCTGAAAATGTAGATGTGTTTTTAAACTTCCCTCTTAGACTCTAAGTAAACAGACACCAAATAATTTACTCCAAAATCAAGAAAATGCCACAAAAGTTCTATAGTAACAGGGCTTAGTATGTCAATAACAAAATGCATGCCAAAGTAGTATATATGTGATTCACAGCCATGAGAGCTGCTCTAATCCTGAGTTGTTCCTATCAAGCATTCTAGAACTTAGAAAGTTAAAAAAAAATACCAGTAATGACTGGTAAGGAATATGACATTGTTTCTCCAGATCAGTCAAACTATGTTTTAAATGATAATCTTTTTGGATGAGATGTTTGTTTATAAATGATTCTTCAATATTTTATTTGGAAATTTTTACCTACACATTTGGGAAAATAAATGCTCTTTTTCTACCAAAGGGTCTTTTTTCTTCACTAATCCACCTATATAAATGCCCATCTACAAGAAGTGCCACAAGGAGGATGTTGGCCTGTCAGTCTGACCTTGGTGCCAGGGAAAGTTATGGAGCAGATCATCTTGAGTGCCATCAAGTGACATGTACAGAACGACCAGGTGATCAGGCCCAGTCACCATGGGTTCACGAAAGGCAGGTCCTGCTTGACTAACCTGATCTCCTTCTATGACAAGGTCACCTGCTTAGTGGGTGAGGGAAAGGCTGTGGACATTGTCTACCCAGACTCTAGTAAAGCCTTCGACACCGTTTCCTACAGTGTTCTCCTGGAGAAACTGGCTGCTCATGGCCTGGATGGGCTCACGTTTTGCTGAGTCAAAATCCAGCTGGAAGGCCAGGCCCAAAGAATGGTGGTGAATAGAGTTAAACCCAGTTGGCAGCTGGTCACAAGTGGTGTTCCCCAGGGCTCGGTATTGGGGCTGGTTCTGTTTAATATCTTTATCAACGATGTGGATGAGGGGATCGCGTGCACCCACAGTAAGTTTGCAGATGACACCAAGTTGGGTGGGAGTGTTGACCTGCTTGAGGGTAGCATGGCCCTACAGAGGGATCTGGACAGGCTGGGCCCCACCTCGAATACTGTGTTCAGCTTTGGGTCCCTCACGACAAGAAAAACGTTGAGGGGCTGGAGCGTGTCCAGAGAAGGGCAACGGAGCTGGTGAGGGGTCTGGAGCACAAGTCTTGTGAGGAGCGGCTGAGGGACCTGGGGTTGTTCAGCCTGGAGAAGAGGAGGCTGAGGGGAGACCTTCTCGCTCTCCACAAATACCTGAAAGGAGGTTGTAGTGAGATGGGCACTGGTCTCTTCTCGCAAGTAACAAGTGATAGGATGAGAGGAAATGACCTCAAGTTGTGTCAGGGGAGGTTTACATTGGATATTAGGAAAAAGTCCTTCACCCAAAGGGTTGTCAAGCATTGGAACAGGCTGCCCAGGGCAGTGGTGGAGTCACCATCCCTGGAGGTATTTAAAAGCCGGGCAGACGTGGTGCTGAGGGACATGGGTTAGTGGTGGGCTTGGCAGTGTTAGGTTAATGGTTGGATTAAGTGATCTTAAAGGTCTTTTGCAACCTAAATTATTCTATGATTCTATAAAGCCACTTGTTTTTGAATAATTAAGATGGTCATTTTTTCATATCTTTTCATTAACAAGTGCATGTTGCATCTATATTAATAGGATTGATTTGTTTTTTTCCTTCAGAAAAAAGAAACTTATTTAGTACTAGTACTGGTATTTAAGTTAATCCCAAGTTGCAAACTGTTCTATTAGCTCAGCATAAATCCATAACTGCACTGATTCGACTGGAAAGTTGACTTAAAAGTTTCTTTTTTGATAAATTTTTGTAGACTCACTTTTAGCCTACAGAAAGCATTTCCCCCCCGCAATAGTTACATTGTCATGGTATCTAAATCACGCTTTATGTCAAGGAAAGCTTTTCTATATATCACAAAGCCTCAGTGAAAATGTAGCTAAGTCAGGAATAAATCACTCTTTTAATGTACTATGATATAATTAATCACCCAAAGTTCAAAAAATAAAGCATCCCTTTTGCAAAGAAAATACGTCCTGGCAATTGAAGCTGTAGTAGAGTGAACTCTACATTACAGAGATATGAGAATTTGGCTTTTTCTTTCCCTGCACTATCAGGAGCTAGGAGGCAATGTTGCAAACCATTCAGTGATGCAGCAAGACAAAATAAACTGCTTCTTACTAACCTCATCCAAGTGGTAAAGAGTGTTATTAAGTTTAGAGGGAATATATGTCCATTGATTTTATGTCAGGGTATCGGGGACTTCAAGAAAACAGAGAGAGCTGAGACTTTCTCTAAAAGTGAATTGTAAGAAGTAAGCTAAAATGTGAATAACAGGGAATAATGAGGGTGGAAACATGAATAATTCTTATTAAGTGGCCACCTCTACATTAGTTCCATAGAAAGTACTGAAAAGATCACTAGCTTATTCCCTGAGATAACAAGCAACTACAGTTTATAAATCAAACTCATGTGTTCATCTTTGTTTCTAGCTACCCTGCCTTCATGGAAAGCAATTCTAAACCCTCTCCTCAGAGATTAGAAACTTACTTCTGATTTCCAACTGAAAATCATTTACATTTTATTTTTTTTAAATATTCTTCCTCAATGCACAGGTTTCTTTTCTCTCTGTTGCTAGTGGAAATACTTTCTCAATTCGTGCAGTGATTGCATTTCTTTTTTTCATGGCTGTTTATTGATAACCTCTGACTCATAAAGATGGGCCTTCTTTCTTTTCTTCTTTTATATTCCCTAAAGATTAGGCTCATAACAAGTGCTAACAGAAATTTCTTAGTCCCTTGGTGGGTAACATTGCACTTCACAATATCATATTCCTGTGCAAAACATTCTGACAACAGCGTAAAGAAAGAAATAATAAATGTTCCCGCTATTGCTCGCTGTCCAAATTTTGATATGAAAGCCTAGAGCACCACAGCTTACTTTGCCTTAAAAAGAATTCTGCTTAAAACCAAAGCTCTAACAGAAGTTCTCTTATCCCATGGCTCTCGAACCAGGGTATCCCGCTTACTGAAAAACTTCTCGCACCGTGAGAATCAAATCCAGCACCGAGAACAACATTCACATGCCGATTTCTCGGGAAAAAAAAGTTCCTGCTACAGCCACTATTTATAGAAGATGAGACCTAGTAACACTCATGCCAATATTTCCCTTGACGGGGAGGGGAGAAACCCTAGGAGGCTGAGACCACTTAGTCATTTTTACAAGAGTGATCCAAAGGCAGACTGATGCCACGTGCCCACAGACTGTGGATAACCTTGCCCTGGAAGCTCATTCTGCGTGAGAAATCCCAGTTTTCAAATACATTGGCCTGCACTGCCGGTCTCAGAGGGATAACATGGAAGAAAAAGCAATTCCACCTCTAGCAAATAATTCAGGTTGGGAGCTTGCGTGGTAACATATTTGGGGCCAGCCTTGTTGATCACCTGGACGAGGGGATTGAGTGCACCCACACTAAGTTTGCAGGTGACACCAAATTAAGCAGGAGTGTTGGTCTGCTTGAGGGTAGGAAGGCTCTGCAGAGAGATCTGGACAGACTGGATGGATGGGCTGAAGCCAACTGCATGAGGTTCAACAAGGCCAAGTGCCGGGTCCTGCACTTGGGTCACAACAACCCCAGGCAACGCTCCAGGCTTGGGGAGGAATGGCTGGAAAGCTGCCTGGCAGAAAAGGACCTGGGGGTCCTGGTGGACAGCCGGCTGAACATGAGCCAGCAGTGTGCCCAGGTGGCCAAGAAGGCCAACAGCATCCTGGCTTGTATCAAGAACAGTGTGGCCAGGAGGAGTAGGGAAATGATGGTGCCCCTGTACTCCGCGCTGGTGAGGCCACAGCTTGAGTCCTGTGTTCAGTAGAGGAGGGACATTGAGGTGCTGGAGCGTGTCCAGAGAAGGGCAACAAAGCTGGTGAGGGGTCTGGAGAACATGTCTTATGAGGAGTGGCTGAAGGAATTAGGATTGTTTAGTCTGGAGAAGAGGAGGCTGAGGGGAGACCTTATTGCTCTCTACAACTCCCTGAAAGGAGGTTGTAGTGAGATGGGAGCTGGTCTCTTCTCCCAAGTAACCAGCGATAGGACAAGAGGAAATGGGTTCAAGTTGTGCCAGGGGAGGTTTAGGCTGGACATTAGGAAAAAATGTTTCACGGAAAGAGTTATCAAACATTGGAAGAGGCTGCCCAGGGAGGTGGTGGAGTCACCATTCCTAGATGTGTTTAAAAGTCATGTAGATGTGGTGCTTGGAGACATGGTTTAGTGGCAGACCTGGTAGAGTAGGGTCAATGGTTGGACTGGATGATCTTAAAGGTCTTTTCCAACCTAAACGATTCTATGATTCTATTCTATGATTCTACATGTTTAAGTTGGTAAAACTGTTGCATATCACTATACTACGTTGCATCATCCCCTCAAAAGAGGAAAATTCAGTACAGATGAATGCACACGGGGTTTACTAGTTACTAAAAAGATCTTAAATTATGCTAAGGGATTTAGACCCACTGTATGTTATAAAATTCACACTTTATATGGTACTGTTGTCATCGTTTAAGCTGCTGTCGTGACATTTTAATCCATCTACAATCTACATCTAAAATATGTGCTTAGAGCAGACTGAACTATGTAGTTTTGAAAAGGATGTGAAAATTTTTGGTAGAATAGCAGAAAACCATTCCTCTGAATAACACCGCTCAAATGATTCACATGGAACGAGGAAGCACCATCAGAAGTGCTGGAGGAGTCCTTTTTGACAAAAAAATGATAGAGTTAAGCAAGGAGAAGTTAGACACATGGCACAACGAATGAAAGGAAGCAGAAAGCAAAAGGAGGAGCAAAGGGAGGAAGGTAACGTAAGAAAGGACTGGAGAAAATGAATGGAGAGATAAGCCAAGAGGGAAATCACACATATGAAGAAGAACGAAAACAAAACCATACGAAAGAATTAAAAAAGCAAAAGAAGCCAAGGAATAAACCCAAAGTGTTAACAAGTGTTAATTAGGAAAAAGAAAGATGAAAAGAGTATCAGAGAAAAAATGAGAGGCAATATGAGAAACGGAAGATGAAGAAACATGGCCCTGGGCTCACTGCTATTAATTTAATTACTAGTGATCTTCCAGTCTCTGACTTCTCCGCTACGAGGCCGTTCCTGCTCGTTGCAGACCTTCACTGAGTAATGTTAGCTTTCTATGAGTCTCCAGGCTTTTTAACTAGACGATTTCAGCGCCTAGGGTTTGGGATTGCACAATTGCTTGCAATAAATTGTATTTTACTACAGTTATAAAGTTCAGTTTGGGGGGATAGACAGATTAGGAAAATGACCCAAAACCCCATTTTTTCATATAACAATTTTTTTTTTTCACAAAGCAAATACACAGTTTTACTTGGTTATTTTTTTTGGGGGGAGGTTCTTTTTGATTATTCAGACCCACTGTTTACAATGGCTACCTTAAGTGCTTCTTCAAAGATCGCATTATTTCTGCATCTTGAGTAATAATTACCGGAGATTCTTCAAATCGATTTGTAAAACCTCGGGGTAAGTGTTGCCTCGAAAATGGTGGGGAATGCAGGTTCAATTTGGAGCCTGTTAAATGAGACTGCAACAGTTTAAAAGACAGCTAAATATAGTGTTACACATCACTGTAGTTCATTTCAGCTGGAGTACCAGTTATTCATATTCTATTACTCATAATTTCAAGCAAGTGGAGGGAAAAAAATTCATTGACCTTGAACAACCTCAAATGAATTTGGTCTATAAACTTTGATATATCCTTCCTTCTGACTGCAATACCTTTTTCAATGCGCAAGTTCTCTTCTAAGAATAATAAAAAATGACCATTTCATCGAGCTCTTGAAACTACTGAGATTGAATCTTTAACTGAAAAAAGTTCACTATAGTTCATGGAGACGAGTATTAATTACTAATTTTATGCAAAATGACACGTCAAATTAATTAGCGATGAGCTATTTTAGCGGATATATGCCAAACCTCAGATTGTTTTGGGCAGAAGTAACATGGTATTAAATATTTAACATGCTGTGGGATGTTCTGGTTACACTGGTCAATCATTAATTTCCTTTGATCCCAAGAAAGTAATTTTTGTTGCACTCAGCTGTAACTGATTGCGAACAGCTTTTTTATTCAGGCTCCTAATGTACTTTTCCCCAGTCGTTTTCCTCTGATTGAAACTATTTGTAGTTACACACTTTATCACACAGCACAGGCCCATTGCTTTTCTGTGACCATATACTAATAGTCATTTAATAGTATATGTTAATATGATTTGCATTTATAGTGTTATTCCGAAAGAAATTCTAGAAGTACAGCAATAGCAAATATTGACAATGATCGATGGAAATTGGAGGAAATCACAGATGCGCAAAATATTTCTTTTTAATCTGTAATAACTAAGAGTAATCCTAGTATTTTACACTTTAAGCAAAAATATAGTTATTAAAGCAAACTTTTTTATTTCAGTCTGGATGTTGCAAGCATGCGTTTTGTGTAAGTTTGTTTTACCAGACTATTATTACCACATTAATTATTACCATTTTATGGATTTGTTTCTGAATCTGGGAAATAGCTTTTCTTTAAAGTAGTCCTGAACCTTGCTGCTACCAGATTTCTGGAGGGGAAAAAAAAAAAAAGTGCTTTCTAGCTTTTTTTGGCTTTTTTAAAAATTCTACTATTATGGAAACCAAACTATATTTGACAATGGCGTAAAAATTGAGTTAAATCTTTAAAAGCAAACATTTTGAGTATTAAAATGAAATATAAAATCAGACAATCACAGAATCATTGAGGTTGGAAGGGCTGAATCTGGCCTAGCCCAACGCCCCTGCTCAAAGTAGGATCAGCTCAAGCAGGATGCTTAGGGCTCTGTGCACTTGTGTTTTGAACACCTACAAAGCTGGACACTCTTAAATGTTTAATTACTACATATATTTTAGATTGTAAAAGCTAACCAAACTAAGACTTTTATTTGACATGTAACTTCTATCTTACTAGTCTTCCCTAGTTTTCAAAAAATTACCGAACGTTACGACTAAATCATTATTAGTTGATCACCAAAATCAACTCAATTTATTAGATTTCAAAACAGCAGTCTAAAATTTTGCAGATATTTAGCATAAAAATAATATTTCCCAAATATTCGATGAGAGGATAAATTGATACACATTTTATATCAACGATTATATCAAACTTTTATCAAATATTACAAAAAAATGTGTCAGAAAGCATTAGTCATTAGCTTTTAAGGAGCTTAAATATACATTAAGTTTAGCTTCTCTTTCCACATAAATCTTAAATTAATAAAGCTTTAGCTTACCAATACCTACAGAGGTGACAGAAGGAAAGAGGAGAAGCCACCCTAAGTAAATCCTCCTTTACAGTACTCGCTACGGTCAGGCACTGGTTGACAGTGACAGGTGATCAGTTGGAACAATAAGCTCTTCTTCTCTCACTAGTCACAGTCAAGTATGATTTATGTCCTATGACAATCTGGGAAAGACACATAATCTTGGAATCAGCACCATCTTACTGTCCTCCCGTGGAGTAGGAATATCTCCTAACTTTCCATGTTCTGACCCTGTAAATACAGTTTCATGAGTCTTCAGATGAAGCCTTTCAGTTACTACCTTCAATCTCATAACCACTCCCAATTTGTTCCATTATAATAGATTGGTTCCTGAAAGTTATTACTAGTTAACTTTCCACTTTTTATTTCAGTCTAACTGCTTCACTTTGACCTTCAGACTTAAAAATAACGTATAAAGGGATGCACCTATCAGTCAATCTTTTCTTATGAAAAAGAATAAGTGCATGAAAGTTAATATGATGGAAGTGTTTTTTACTTATGTTTTTAAAGAGCTTAAAACTTTTCTATAAGCAATAACATTAAGCGTTGTACACAAGAAAGCAATGGCTTTGCTTCTGATTCTCTACCATTTATATCCCTTACTTGTCTCTCAGACTATTTCATATCTAAACTAATATTCAAATCATATGGAACTTGAGACCTGAGTACTTCAAGGAACTGTACCACTATGAAAATGAATGTATTTTACTATTTTTCAGGTCAAATAAGAACTGGCAGGGCACTCTGTAAGTATGATCTTTCTAGGCGGTTAATGGGAAGGAATGAGGAAAGACTGAAGACGTTTTTAGTTTTCAAATTTCTTACATACCTTGTGAAGTCTTTAACTCCCTGATGGTGTCAAGATTTTAATGGACCACCACACGTCCAAAATGTAAAAAACCCCTACAAACACCATGTTCACCAAAGTAGTCCACATTTTTTTTTGGCTTGGGAATTCTTGTATTTAATAGAAATATCCATATAAGTAAATAGATGGTGTGACAGAATTGTCTTGACTTAGCAAAACGGGTAGCGGTAAAGGTTATCATTGCTGTACTCAAATGTTGAACGCACTGGTGAATTTCTTAGATATTTTATTATACCAAGTTAGACTTAATATATGCATGAATGCATTGTATTGCCTTATTTAAACATCATCTGAATTAGAAATGTGGTATAGTTTAAAGAAATAAATGTCCCTTTTTATTGTGGTGCTCATAAAATTGTCACTCATTTATTAGTAATTTGACATAACAAAATGAACACAGGAAGCTTCATAATGACAGCATGAAAATATACGTGTATTTAGTATTGAGGAAATTCATTTGTGCACTGTTCATCATTTCTCTATTTGCACATCGTATAGCTCTGTAGTCCAGGCATTAGTTACACAGAGATTCCTGAAAATTTTTTGGTGTAAATTCTGTTTTTTTAAGAAAATGTTCGAGGATTATTTCTGAACGCATAGAAGAAAATATGTCAACACTGTCTGTGTTCCTGGACTTCTTGTCCATCCTACGAGCTTCCTCTAACAGTTCAGTCTCCACACTTTGAGGTGTAAACTGCTCCATGTATGAGTTTATTTCTCCCTATTTTATTCTATTTGTCATTTATTTATTTTTTTTTTCTTTCCCAACTTAGTAAGTCACCAGGAGGCTGCAGCATACATAATGTGTACCAGCTCCTGTCAACTACTTTCCCAGTCGTATTTGATCCCTTTGGAGAAGTTCCAGACTTTGCCAGCCTGGAATTTCTCTTCTGATGGAAGTTATATCACCCTCACCATCACGCTGCTCCCACATTCGACTGGCTGTGATGACAGTGACAGTCCTTTAATTGCTAATTGTCCCTGCTACTTTTCTTCTAATATTGTTCAAAGCCATGTTGGGAAAATTCACAGAGTAAGGAAGGTATGTTAACCACTCCAAAACCTTTTCCTTAGTACTGACTGCATTTTCATGGAGTTACAAAATGAGGACAAATAAGCTAAAACACCAGGAACACGCTCACCTCGGTATTTTCTGTATGCTACCAAATACTTTCCTGGTTTCTAGTCGTGTAGACATCTGTAGAGCGTTTAAACTCCCGATTTAAGACAGCCATGTGAACATAACAGATGTATTGTGCTAAATGAGCATCCCTTGGTATTGACAGATTCTTCACTGGGTTCTTTCTTTTTTCCCCTGAAATCTGGGGTATATTATATGTAGAATATTTTTGCTTTATTTGTGGGGAGGAAAGAATAGAGGTTTACTTTTCCTGTGAGAATAAGGACTTTTCTTTAAAGTCTTTCTCTAGAACAGCTGAAAGACCGATGGAGATTGTAAAATCTGTTTTCTCCTGCATATGAAACACCAAATAGATGAAACATTTGAAGACGGCATTTTTGTTAGTGATGAATGAGTAACTTTCAATGAATAATTTATCGAGCAAATTGAGCCAATTTTTCTACTTTCACAATACAAACAAGCAGATCACGAATTTCTCTCATTTACTCATTAGCTGAAACCATTTGCCAAATTCTTGTATGTGATACTTGTAACTGAATATTGACTGTGAAGGGATCTCTTCAAGCTCTCCACATAGGAGATGCTTTTTTTTTGAGACAGCTCACAGGGTAAAGCTTCTTCACTGAATGGATGAGTGCCTAAGCATTCCTTGCAAAAATGTGTATGTGGATTTCAATTTTGTTTTGTACATATTTTTATGGAAATATCATTGTAGTTCACCCCCTGTGAACTTCGTGTTTTGGAAAAATTAACGGTTCACTGTATACTGAGGATAAGCGTAAAACACCAGTAAGAGCATCAAATGAAACTTCAGCAACAGCTGAATTGTATTTCCTTTCTTTAAAATTATGTTGATTTTTTAAAACCAATACAGACGAAAACAAAATAAAAGGCAGGCAAACTACACCCAGCCTCATGTTCCTCTAAGTTGCATTTTATAAATGGCATCTGCAGTCCTGACACGGCTTCCAGAAGCTTTTCTATAGATAATCCCTAATGAGATAATTATATTATAAGCTGATTTCAAGTTTTTTTACAAAATTACAGATCTTTTTGATGAAGCCAACTATTTATATGCAATAGTTCTTTGTAGGGATAAAGCATAATTATATTAATCATGAAAACAAACCAACACTGAGCAATATAAGCATGGAATGAATTCAGAACTGACAGATGTCAAATCAGAGTTGTCATCATCAAGAACAACATCTTTAGTACAGTTTTGTGGGATTAAATCATAATTAAACCACCAGATCTAGGCTACGCTACATGCCGTGTTCATGAATAAATTGTTATAAAATACAACGACTGAAGCAGACTATAAGAGACATAATGAATGATGAAAATGAGTGATGAAAAGTAAACAATTAGCAAAGAATGTAAAGAATGCATTTTAAGTAGAAGCGCCCATGTCCTGGAAAGCACCCATGATTTTTCTGATTCAAGCTAAGGCAAACCAGTGTACACAGAACTGCAGCAAAAAGGTGTATTTTAAAAAAAATATATAAAAAGATGATATGCTTAGACTTCATCAATGCATAAGAAATTTGTGAAACTAACAGAGCAATACTGTATGCTTGTCTAAAATCAGGATTTTAGATCTAGATAACCTGAAAAAAACTCACAAAAGCCATTGAAGGATGGAAATACGCTTTAGAATGAGAGAAAGGAAACATTAAAGGCCTAACTTATTCAGCTTATTAAGAAACACAGAGGTGGTTTTCCTTCCTAAACGAACAAATACTGCCTGTATGCCAGAATTTTAACCTAATTAAGGTAAAATTGTGTTTTTGGAACCAGAAGCCCTGGTAATGCAGAGTCTCAATCACGTAGAGCACCCCGCGCAGAAAGCACAGGTACAGCTAGCCCTAATATCAGCGTGATCAGCACCAAGAGTTCCTGCCAGAGACAGTGCCAGTGACGCACTTCCACGTGCTCTTGGGGAACATTTTTCAGGTTGGGATCTGACCGCCATCCCGTTCTGACTTCCCTGGAAGAGGAGGGAGGGGTGCAGAGGTGACGTCTTCTGGGGACACCGGCTTGGAGTCTTCGCGTCAGACAGGAGCCTACAGGATTCCCCCAGGAATTGCTGCTGTGTCGCTGTAGAGTGCTGGCCACTAATTCCAGTTCTTTGAATGAAATTCAAAGATTTTGAATGAAATTCAAAGATACCAGTTGGCTTAAGAAGCAACACAACTGTGATTATCTGGCTCTGAGCCTATAACAATAAAGCTTTCCAGGGTTGAGCAGAAATAATTCTAACCAAGATATCTAGACACAGACAGCTGAAAGCTGAATGTAAAACACGAACTTCAAAGTAAGAATATTTGACCAGCGCATCAAATTACCAAAAAATTGGATTCTCTGCCTCTTCATGGACTCGAAGCAAGACTGGATACCCCCTTGGAAAATATATTTGGCCAAACATGTTATGATTTAGTGAAAAATAAGCTATTATGCTGAGTTCGGTGTTTGGCATGAAACTGAAACCTATGAAAGCAGTTATACTACCTGGCCATTTAACATGAGAGATTAAATAAGAGTAATCTATTAACTTAATTTCATTGCCACCAACCCCATCCATTCTTCTGTCATAGGCTATGGTCACAACAATGGTAATTCCCTATAAGATTAGAGCTGTGAGTCTGACCTCTGACCGCAAACTAATCCCATGGAAAATAACCAAGTCATCAGTGGAGATAAGACTAACTTCCTTACTCAGCTTTCCAACCCTCTGTATTCACTCAGATCCCACAGAAAGGGCAGCACGAACAGAGCACAACAGCAGACTTTTGTCTGAATTTCTTTCTACACAATACTTTTTCTAGTGCTTGGTCAGATCTGACTGCAACATATATAGATCTGCTTATATATATATATATATATATATATATATATATTGGTTTGGACAAGCAAATAAAATGCTTATTCCATTGGATGTTGCTCTGGCTTGATCGCTTCTGCCAAAATCCTGATTTCTGGTTTTGCAACATCTTCATCTGTTAAGCCATCTTTAACAGAGCATTAGAACAGGGTTCTAAAAGTAATGAGACGCTATACTGTTACATAAATCACCTACATCGTCACCTTTTCTGCATACGTATAGTCTTCTAGTGTGATAATTTTGCATCTAAGGACTTAAAAAACGACCACCTTAAAATTGTGTAAGGTTTTATAAGGTTTTAGGGTCAGTTATAAGAAAGGGTAAAAAGCAAAAGCATCCACATTTACTAATAAAATACTTCTGAAAGCAAATCATTGCGCTTCCATCATTAGCAAGAATAATTAATAAGCAGCAATGACTTTGCATTAAAAAGGGAGAATTAAGCATTGAGAAGAACGCAGAGAAGGCATCTGCCAATAGCAGTAAGGCAATCTGAAAAAAACACGCACAATTTTCTAGCTGTGGCAATCTAACACTACAAGAAAAAAAGAAAAAGTCAATATTTAATAACGGATGCTGTCCATAATTTAACTAATAAATAACTTCCTGCATTCAAAAATGTAATTTGAAAGACTCCCATGTAAGGGAAATAGATACCTTATCTTTCCATTTGCCAATCCGGCTTGTTATCACAACGTCAAAGGGTAGGTTTGCCTGGATCCCAAACAGCATATAAATATTGCGGAGATTCGTCTAACTCTGTTGTCACTGCTCTACTCTGCTCTTGGACAAGGCAATAATGTTACTACAGGTATCACCATAAGAAGATCAGAAGTGACAATAAGACATAGAAAACATAAATGCAATGCTACTGAGAGCAACTGTTATCATCTAGTTGTGGGTGAAACACACAGTCATAAAACAGAGGTGATATTGGAGGAGTAAAACACGGGAATACAGCATGAAAACATAATACAGACACACAGAGAGTGTTAAAACAGCGTTTTGGTTTATTTGACCAAAAAAAAAAAAAATCAATGAGAAATAGAAAAAAAAAATCAAGAAGAACATCTTAGGAGAGTTACTGCTCAGCTTTGTGACACTGGCTTTAAATTAGCTCTCGTGACAACAAAGCAAGCTTTAAAAATGGCCTCCCTGAAAGCCAGATTTTAAAGCTAGATAAGAAAGTTCAGCACAATCATAGAAGAGAGAAACTTTAGAATAGCAATATATGAGTTTATAGCTGACTGGCTAAAATAAAGAGTCCAGGAAATCTTCATAGACAGCAAAGTGGCTTAAAACACAAGTATTCCCACTTTTACTTTTCAGAAGAGGGGACATATCTTCAGGAAGGCTGACATACGGAGGTAACTTTTTTTTTTAACCTATAAAATGAAATTACAAATGTAGTCCTAGAAAACTGGGAAGACCACAGTAGAAAATTTTTTTTTAAAAAAAAAAAAAGGAAAGAAAGAAGAAAGATGTGGAAAGGGTTTAAAATTGTCACAGGTTTTGGAGCAGCATGGACAACCAAAACCAAGTCACACAGAATGGCTTGCGGGAGTTGAGTGCAAACCATACGTACAGGCTTGGGCTTCTGGTGCACAAGCCCCACCAACACAAGTCCTATCTGCCACCAGGCCAGTTAGATTGTATGACCATTTGCAATACTTCCAGCTAGTTAAGCAATAAGATTCACATCTTGTCTCAAACACTCATTGTTTATCAGCCAGGAAGTAGGTGATGAAGGAGGTGACATAGAAGATTATAAAAAAATCAGCTGTCTGACAAAGTGAGGCCAGCTAACAAAAAAAAAGGTTGTATGAAACCTAACGTAGCTACCTGGAAAGTCTTAACATGTGAGTGAAGGTTCTTGAGGGAGTTCATTACAGATTAACTAAAAACCACTTCCCAGAAAAAAAACACTGTACAACTGTTACCGTTCAAAAATCAGTTATTCATTCCCTGTTTATTTCTCTTGTAAGATTCTTCTTTCCTCCATCAAAACCACATTTGTTAAGCCATTTAGTAAGTGTTTGCAAGAAGGTATAATCAGCTCTTTTCTTACTGGATTCCTGATGTGTGTTTCAGTTGTGGCTTTGGTAGCGATTCCATTAAAACTGAATCCAGACCTTACAGCTCACATACGCAGGGCTACATACTGTCCATGAGAACGTGGTGTCCCAGCTATTCTGTGTTAGCAAGGATAACCTTGTAGGGCATCTGCAAAAGGACTTAAGGTGGAGAGGAACACTTTCTCCTTCTGCTTACTGTTATTTTTCAATTTCATTTCCTTTATTTGGTTTAATTTTACTTAATGCTTCCCTGGGGAATGGAGTTCTTACTTCTACCCAGCGTGTAGCACAAACATTGACCACTCAAGTGGAGGAGACTCTTTGTCAAGGAAGGATTGTGAAAAAAGGGGAGAGTCCAGGGTTTTTCTCCTTCAGTAAGAAAGGGTAGAATTTACTTCAAATGCTTCACACAACAGCATACAAAACCCCCAAAAGGCAGGCACCTTAACCCCCTCTTCAAGAGAAGAGGACTGTACTACTCAAGGGAAAACTAACATAACTTTTCTAAACAGAAGAACAGAAAATACTTATTTTCTTCAAAGCAGTTGGTATCTGACAGCTCGGATATCGTAACAGTAGATTCATTCATAACAACCTATTTGCTCACCTTTAATTCTGTGCTCTTACATTTTGCTCGTAGGAAACTATCGAAGCGCATCAAAATTTAACATTAAGTTTCCAAATATTATACAGAATTCCGCAAGAACTGACCTAAAATTAAATTTCCTTCTTGTGACATGGCAGTAAATGTTAAATATATATGTTATCTGGAAAAAATCCCAAACACTTAGAAATGAAAGTAATAAAAATTCCAACAGTACTTCTGGAGAACTTTGAGTGCTATATAGCAATCTTGGGATGAATTAAATTATTCTTGTTCTATGTGATAGAGAATTTAACATATGCATTGAAAGTGATAATGATCAGGAATGTGATTCCAGAAAATCGGCATTTAAGGGTGCCTGGTTTCTGAGTGATAAAAGGAAACTTTGTATTTGCTGAACAAAGAAAGATTTGAACTTTGGCTTTAAATCTGTATAAGGCATAATGATATAAACCAAAATAATGATAATAATAATAATAATAATAATAATAATAATAATAATAATAATAATAATAATGATGATGATGTTCAGGAATTTATGCAGCTCCTATTTAAAGCAACTCGAGAAATGTACAAAAAGGAACATCGTTATCTGGTATTATAGATGGAATAGCTGAGATAAAGTCCTGTAAAATTCATTATGCAAAGTCCATCGGCAGAGCTGGAAATGGAACCAGGCTTTGGTGAATTATTTAGCTGTAATTATTACTACTGTGAAGTTGTTTGCAAAACTAGTGCAAAGAAAGTCCAGTTCTCTATGTTTTTGACGTCGTGCAATTTATGTTAATATATCAGTTTTCTCTATTGCCTTCTGGTTTCGCGCAGAATTGGTAGGACAAAAAAGTGAAGATCTGAATAGACATACACTATGGATAGATACTGAATTAAAGAGGAAAGGTTTCTTGTACATGGGAGAGGAAGTCAGCTTCTCTGTTGTTCCCCATTCCACCTATCTGTCCACGCATAGCAGAAAAAAAATCGTGATTTTATTCAGCTGGTAACAAAACCACTGTTATTATTATCCCATTATTTGATAAAGCGTACAATAACTACTGATATTCTCATTGAGATTTATCTATGATGTAACACGAATGTTCCACCTCCTTAGGCTGAAAACAAGTAGAAACATGAAACAAACATAGTAGACACCTAGTTTGATTACTGGTACAGCTATAAAATAAATAATTACTTGCATGCTTTAGCTACATAGTGTTAAGAATTACTTTATTTCTGCAGATAAACATGCATATTTAGCGAGTAGAAAAGATGTATTCTAAGGTAGGTGTTTTAGTTACTGCTGACCACACAGAAGGAAGAATTTGGACAGCAAATTGTCTTCTGAAAGGGACATTTCAAGAGATTTTGAAATGTTGATAACAGAAAATTTTGGAGACGCACAAAGAGGTTCTTGAAAATACTGCTGAAAACAAGAATATGTTTTAAAAGTAGATTCTGAACCCTCAAAAGGACTATTTGTGTAAGGAATTATGAACCTTGACAAGCAATTAAGCAAAAATGTAATACCGGATATGGTTACTTTATTTTCATATTCATAAAGTATTTTTTGTAACCAGAAGTTAAATAATATTTCATTAATGCTATTGAGTATTCATACAATTTCTGAAAAGTCATTTTTTCCTTTTAATAACATTTTCTATAAAGAAGCATCCTTTCTAATGACAGTGCTTCAGGTCACATCCTTGTTTTTACCTCTTCCTGAGCTTCAGTTTCTGTTTTGTTCCCCCAGCACAAAATTTATGGTCATATGATAAACTGCAAGCAAGAGACAGCAAAAGCAGGAAATCTACCATAGCACAGAAGTAATGGCACTGTCCGTAAGGTATTACAAATTTCGCAAATTAACTATTCACACATTATACTAGATTTTAATTATTCAAATACATGACAAATTGCAGAAAGCGCAATATTCGTAAGATACTAAATGAAACAGAGTGACTGCAATTTTGTCAGTATCGTTTTTATTTGTATATGCACACCAATAATAATTAAAAATCGACTAAGGCAATACTTTCTTGATATCGGTCAAACTAAAATGCAAGATCAAATTTACCTGAGAAATAAGACTGCAGCCACTATCACAGTCTGAATTGGAATGATTATTGGAAGCCTGACATACGTTTTGTTCAATAGATTGTTTTACCTAAAGGATGTTAGAAAGATCCAATTTACTCTGTAAAGTAATCATCATGGATCACTATCAACCTTTAAGATAAGCAGAACGTTATCAGCTGTTTAAGTCTGACGTGCTGTGGAGACTGAGACCCTTCTCATTCACTTGGTTGAAACAACTGAAAATCATTTTTGAGGGAATATACTTGTTCCTTGGACAACATTCTGTCATAAGTTACAGAATGTAAATATGATTAAGAGTGCTGAATGAAAACTCCATTGGTAAAAATAGCCATAGAAACATCATTTATTAAAAAAATCAGAAACTTAATTCAAAATATATGCTCTATCTCATCATGTCCTTTACTTTTTTCTTTTCTTTTTTATTTTTATTTTTTTTCATCTCTCAGTTTTATTTAAGCTAGCACTATAGTCCAGAATTTTTGAGAATTTGGATGGTTCAACAAAAACTATATTCAGGTCAGGAAAACAATGAGGAAAATGGCTACAAGATCTTCAGGTATGTGTTCTGGATCCTTCTAGCTTCGGAATCAGAAACAGTTAAAGTCTGTAGGCCTGCCTTTGAAACTTGGTGTGGAATCAGAGCAAGCTCTCCTTTTATCTTGAAATACGTATTCCTACTGAGAAATGCAAAGGATGGAGGACAAAAAGAGCAGTTTGGTACATCTGAGAACAGTCTGTCCTCCTTTTCCCTTCCTTCCAGAAAACAGAGGGTTGGCCATCACTAGGCTAGACTCAAAAAACTTTGTCATGACTAACAATACGTGAGAAGTTATCTGCCTAAGAATACCTTTAATGTAAATCTCCCATGGAAACTACTGCACGGTTTGTTTAAAAATGTATTTTTTTAGTGAAAATGTGTAAAGGTACAGAGGTTTATACCTTCTTTGGGTTTCATTGGCAAGTCACCTTACGATCCTAGAATATATAGATGTGTATATATGTATGTGTGTGTGTGTGTATACATTTGGAATTTATTTGGTTTCACCCTGTTCCAGGACAGACACAATACTATAATAAACCCAAGGTCTAAGCAAAAAAGATGGGGCAAATCAAGTGCATCAGAAGTTTTTCTTGTCTCAGACTACAAAGCGTATAGCAAGCTTAAAATAAAGAACTGGGAATAAAATTAGTTTTATAGATTATGTTTGCAAAAGACAGCTTAAGTTTTAATTTTTTTGAACATTTTGTGTGGCCTACACACAATGGTTTTCTACTATTACTTCTTGTATGTTTGTGATAGGGTACCGGATTAAAATAACTTTTCTGCCTAGAGATAATCTTAGAGGAAACATTTTTGTACGTTGTTATTTCTAGGCTGTTATTGTCCGAATAAGGCTGCTATTACAACACAAGCATTAGTGCAGTTAAAAATTCAATTACAATTACAAATATGGGTAATGAAAAAGCAACAAAAAAAAAAGAAAAAGAACAGTATGGTGGGGAATGAACACTTCACTGAAACCCAGTCTTGAAGACAAAAGGCAAAGATATGAGAGAAGCACACAGAGTTCAAGAGCAGCATGCACTTTCCTGATTATGCCAAGGTTACAAAAATCACTTAATCACAATTCTTTTTCTGCACTGCTCAGTATTGCAAGCAGTAATGAAAAGATAAAGAGGATCATGATATTAGGAAATCTGTAATTCTGATCTGTGAAGGTCAACCTTTTAAAAGTTGTTACTGAAAAGACTGTCTTAACTTTTGCTGTTAACACCTATTTTAATAGATAGGAATATAAATATTGCAAAAAAATTTCAGTGCTTGCTCACTGTAGATTGCTGGCTAATTTTGCTTTCAAGGAGTTTGCAAGAAAACTTGTCTTTTACACAGTTATAATCCCATCAAATAAACAGCCTGCTTTGTAACAAAAATCTTGATTATAAAAATTAATATAACATTCAAAACTATTGCAGAAAGATTTTTTTCCATATTTTGCATTTGACCCTATTTTTTATGGTATTGTAAATTTAGAATACTTTACCTTTCTTTAAAGGTAATGAAGTCTGAGTTGTAAAGTCTCTGATAAAATATTGAACATAAAAGGGGCCAACATCCATTGTTTTTCAGCTCTGTTGCACTGTTTCTTGAAACATATTACTTTATGAAAAATGCACACTTTATTGCACGTTGTTCCTCATTGTGTCACTGCTCCTAAACCAGAGGTTCTCACCCATTTTTCTAGGTCAGATCAACCGTGCGCATGTTCAAAGGTTGCAGCCCTTCTCTATCAAATGGTGTCACTGGACGCAGGACTGTTAGATGACTGACGTCATGGTGCCCTCATTAATAAAGAGGTGACAGAACTATGTTTACACCCAGGTCAGGACATCAGACATGAGTGTGAATGGGAAAATTCCTATGATATAGAGATAACATGGAATAGCGTGATGGCTATCTGGAATATGGCTTTGTGGCAAGAAAAGGTTAATCATATCGTCCCCATTCCTGCTATCATTTCTTTTTATCCACCCGTTTGTCAGTGACACTGAAAAGTTTCTAAAGTAAGAGGCCTTAAATTTGTATTTGTCTCAACATATCTGGATTTTTTTTGTTTCATTACCACACCATTTAGCCAAATTTAAAATATCTCAGAGGAATATTTAGCTGAACTTTCATACAAAGATCCCATAATGGAGATTCTAAGCCATTCCAGACTTTATTAGTCCTTAAAACCAAAAAGTTTTCCTTATTACCTAGACAAAATTGTATTTCAGTTCTAGACCATTATTTCTCTTCTCACCCCCAATATAAACAAAAATTTATTACCTTCCTTACAGGAACTTTTTATACATCTGAAAACTATTTTCTGCCACCCTTTCATCTCCTCTTATCTAAAGCAAGATTTTCTCTCATGTCTTTTCTGGTAAGACATATTTTCTGACCTCTAATCTTTCATTGTGACCACGGGAAGTGCTACAGAAATGCTAAGTACTCCTGCTCATCAGACAAGACAACATTTTTGTTACTTATATTGAATATTCAGTAACTGGTGGGTGGCTTTATGTCAAGGGAACATCGCTCTAGGGAATGGCTTTACTGAAATAAGTCAAAACATCGCCATCGTTTCTGCCATTGCCATCATACACCACATGCAACCAAACATCCATTTTGCCCCTTAAACACAGAAGGTCCTTTTCTTATCTCATTTTCCTTGTATTGTTTCAGATATATTTACTTACTAAAAATATGTCACAATTTTCATCTGTGGTAGCTGACATAATCATTTGACGATTAAAAAAAGGAAAAGAAAAAGCATAATATGATCCCACAGCTTCTTAATGATGGTTGTGCTATTTTAGAAGAAGAAAGAAAGACGTCAAATTGTTTTGAAATTATACTTTGTTAAATACATACATATATATATTTATTGTCAATTTGAAAGTAGAACCTGGGCTGACTGGCTTCAATTGAGTCCCTACAGGAATTAAAGACAAAATAATATAGAAAATACCGCTTTCTTTATGTCTAAGGTCCTATAAATTCTATATGCAGGCAAAGTGCCTGTGCCCATGCAGAGCGTGTTGCAGAACCAGGGACTAAATTAATGACTGAGAGTCACAGCTCAAAACAAGGAACAACTGTTTTTATTGGACTTTCACTGTTATAAATGGGAGGAGAAAAACACTCGAAAAATGAAAATGGATTTTTAACCATGGTAGTGTTCGGAAATACAATAGATCAGAGTAACAAGTTAGCTCTGGAAAGAACTGCGGGAAGATGGGAGCCCACTGAGCTTTCCATGATACTATCAAAGAGAAAACCTCAGAATCCCGTTGAGGGGAAGGTGAAAGTAGAGGGAATGTTTCCTGTGAACACAGATTCACAAGGAACTCTAGACTTCACACAAGCTTTGATAAAATACTCTTTATACACCACTCTGCAAACAAAACCAGCTACTAACATACTTCAGAATCAAGCTGCTGTTCTCAGCCGTTTAAAACTTTTTTACTATTTCATGAGTTTTTACCAGATCTACCATGGTTCCTATTACACAGCGTATTAAGAATAAATTCTAACTTAACATTATTATTAACACTGGTGAATATTAGGTAGAGATATGCCTGAGCTGTAAATTTCAAGGGCAAATAAGAATTTCCTTATTCCGTGATCTCTTGTTTAGAGCTAATTGCAGAAGCAGGTGAAAGGTTACAGATACGAGCACGACTCCTTTTCTGCCTCTTACTGCGTCCTAACATTACTACTTCTTCTGCATTTCACTGCCGTGATCTCTGTTCTATTACTCCACAGGATTCCAACTATTTGCTCTTCATATCCCCTGTACAGTTTCTTATCTCCCACCTATATTATCATCTAGACCTTTGGAAGCTTTTCTCCCAAGTTTTTTCTCAAGTTTTTCTTAAAGTACATCTGTGTGGAAGGATGCCTGAAAGCTCAACTGCTCAGTTTACTAGCAATTGTTTTTCCTCTTCTCTTATTCTTCATAAAATTCTTGTAAAATTGTCCACCAAACAAGCCATACATTCACTGGTGCTCTAATTATTCTAAAACTAACGGGCACTTGCCTGCCCTAGGGTCTGTATGGCCAACTAGGTACTTACAAATAACAACAGAATATAGTTATTCTTCATGAGTATTGGTAGAAATGTAGTAACAAAGAAACGTTTATATTTTAAAGATAAGGTATGTTCTACGCTTTTTCCTTTACAGTAAATATTTATATATGTTTATACTGAAAAAGTGGTGCAAAAAGAATCGGTAAATATTTCTGTGTATAGGAAAATGTGTTTTTCTTCCTGCTTTATATTCCATACCATATCATTCCTCCCAAATCTCCTTACGCAGACAGTTGGTTGTTCTGCAATCCATTAGTATAATGACAGTGTTTCTGCTACAGTAGCTAAAATTATGTCAGCATTCCTTTCATAAACCGTTGTCTTTAAGTTTTCATAATTTTTCCCTAGATAAAAACAAAACAAAACCCCAAAACCAACCAACCAAGCAAAATTCCAAACTGAAACTAGCTACACAGAGCCTAAGAATTTAGTCTGGAAGTGTTAATTTGTTCTTAGAACATTTGAAGAGAAAAAAATTCATCATTTTTAAAGCGATTTATCCTGGCAACATTTCTTAATGGTCTTCTATTTACAATGTCTTCTCCTTTTTGTTTTGATAAACCATACACTTCAACCAAGCCTCAACTTCATTTTTTTCTAATCAGGTTTCTATTAAGAGACAGTCTTCTGTTGACAATTTCCCAATAGGAAAATTCCGTAAAATTTCAAGGAAAATTCAGCGAGGCACAAATTCAGTGAGAGACTGAATTTTCACAAGTTTCTACCTAGTCTGCCAAGAGCAAATTATCCAAGGTTGTTCCCATACAGTACAAGAAAAGAATGTTTTCCTATATTCGTACTGCCATCACCTGAGAACTTTCCTTTTGTGAGCAGGATGCCACTTTATCACAGTCTCCCCTGGAATTATTCTCCTAATAGCCTTTTCCCCAGACAAGTAGCACAAAGTACTGCCCCACACAACATTATTTTCATTCATTAAATACTTGTTAAGATTTTTTCAGTGCTATTCTTCCATTTCAGTCGCTATACCAGCAAATGTTTTCCTTCTGTATTTTTTTCTTCCTTGCTTTGTTTAAAAGCTCCAAACAACACAAGTAAATGTCCTGAATCTTCCAAGCAGGAAATCTTACAGTCTGTAACAAGCGAAAAATCATATATCCTCTATGAAAAGTTAATTTAATCCATATCAGAGGCACCAGATAGAAAATTAAGGCTAACTTCAAAGGGTAATGCTACAAGTAAACACACCACTCTATTAATATAGTTCATGATACTCTACCAAAGTAGTTACCTGAAAATATTTACTTTTATAACACTCATGAAAGCTAGCACACTGAATGACCTCAAACAGATTGACTTCGTACACCTGCTGAAAAAAAGAATACACATTTCCTGCAAGTGAATAAATGCAGAAGAGTCGCATCTAAATTCTGCTTTGCACTTTGCTAGCAGTAGGGTTGTTCGTACGGATAATGAGCCTAGTAATTTAGGACTATTTGCAATGGAGAGTTGGGAGAACACGGGCTGCCATACACTCAATGCACTCATTGACTCTCATCAGAAAGAATATATGACATTTTGTGCCGGACAGTAAACAGCAAATCTATTGTCAGTTGTACTTTGGCAGCTGTAACCAGATTATAAGATTAGAAGGCTAATTTGCAGCTTGATTTGTTGTCTGACAACCTTGTTTGTGAGTTTAATATCTCGGTCATTTCAAAATGCATTGGGCTGTAACAGGCTGTAACTTCATATACAAGCTGCTGGCATAGATACGTTTTTCCTTAGCAAAAACGATTTCAACCCATTAAGTTATTTTATTTTTAGGTCTATAGCTTCAAAACACTCATTTGCAAATGTAATTTGGCTGAATGCACGCTACCGTTGTAAACAGCCTTGTTCTGCCTTTGACTGATGCTCATCCAGATAAATATTTCAGATATTTTGGGGCATTTAGTTTCTGCATAACAGTTGTCGGCACTCTTCCAAATGCAGTTCACTAACCATGCGGCACTTCTGAAACTTGTTCCTCACACCACAAAGTCTCAAAATGTACCTTGGATCCAACTGCTGACATCGGGGTTCTAGTGCTCCCTACATGGAAAAGACCATGCCATAGTGGGCTACTTCTACTTGGCTTCGAAGGGAAGGCTCAGCTGCTGTGCTTTGCAAGAACTTTTGGGATTGTTTCTGCTTTATTACAAATAGGGAGAGAAGGGGTGGAATCTTCCACACTTATTTAGAATCGTAGAGTCATGGAATCATTTAGACCGGAAAAGACCTTTAAGATCATCCAGTCCAACCATTGACCCTACTCTACCAGGTCTGCCACTAGACCACGTCTCTAAGCACCACATCTACATGACTTTTAAACACATCTAGGGATGGTGACTCAACCACCTCCCTGGGCAGCCTGTTCCAATGTTTGATAACTCTTTCCGTGAAAAATTTTTTCCTAATGTCCAGCCTAAACCTCCCCTGGCGCAACTTGAACCCATTTCCGCTTGTCCTCTTGACTCAGGCTGCCACAGTTATCATTCAAAGTCAATTGTTAACACTGCTCACAGCATAGTGCTCCTTTTTATTCTTTTTCTTTTTTTGCTGTATACTGTAGGGAAACTAATGAATAATATGTATTCATACATAAAATAGTTGTCATTAATGATAGCTTTTAGACTTTAAAAATGAAAGCTAGAAGTCTGTAAAAGACAAGTAACTCAAAAGGGTAGTGAACAAGACGACGATTGTCAGATTATTATCAACACAAGTCTAATGACTCTGAGTGTTCTCATGAACCAACTATTTAGTTTTAACACTCACTATGCCAAAAAGGATGAACAGTTAAATATTTTATTCTACTCCATCTGTTTAACGGTATGAATATTAACAACATTCTATTACCCCATACTTGAAAAATTTTAATTATATTCAATTTACTACTCATCTCCAAACCACCTCTGACTCAAGTAAGCATTTCTTGATCCATTTTTGTTATGGACACACTTTCACAGTTGTGAAATCAAAAAAAGAAAATACTGTCAATAGACACGAGGACCAAGAACAATATCTTCAGAGGTTCACAAATGACTTTGGGAGCTTAGTTATTCCTAAATGTGGACGAGGTACAATGGAAAATATAGGGAATACCCTGTTTACATAAACTGGTGATTTTTCTGCTTCAGATGCAAAGTCTGTCTCCCTTTTGAAACCACCTCCTACTAGGCACAGCAATAAAACTGTCCTTGTGAGAGTTACCTGAATATTCTACAGCTGAGACTTTCATGTTGTTTTCAGGTTTTGGGGTTTTTTTATAGGCTAAGTCTCTTTCTGAAGTTTGAGGGTAAGGATCTCTCTGCATTTGAAGGTGGGCTATGCTAATGCGGACTTAACCTTTTTACTGTTATTGAAATATGAAAAAACCTACTGAAACTATTAGGAAAGTAATTAAGTTCTTGATAAACTAAAACTCCAAACCCAAAATTATTAACTTTTGATGACCAGTTTTAAAACTTGAAAAATTAAAACTTTGAAGTTTATAACGACTTCGCCTTCATGTGTTGGAACTATCCCTAATGTAAACTCATTCTCACTCTTGGATGAAAGTCCCCACTTCCAAACATGAAGAGTAGGTGGGAATTAAAAGTATAATCGCTGTGTTGAACGGGTGTAAAAGAACCTACCAACATTGCTTTTCATCCCGTCGTACCTCTTTAAAAGAGTACTTGACTATTTTATTTCACAGTCTATATGTGCAGTAGTTCAACGCCAGTGTTGATTGCTTCTAATGCCGTAATTCAAGTGGCAAAATGAAGCTGTTTACACTCCAGCTGCAGAATGAACTGTGAAACTTATTTAAGAAGAAGAAATATCCATGTTCAGGATGCTTTATCTGGTTTTCAGCTGGAATTGGAAATTCCCAGTTGAGCAGTAGCTGGCATGATGAGATTTCATGGAGGTAGATGTGGTGATGAAAAAAAGATTGGGCCAAGGTGACACTCAGATGAACTCAAATCACAAAAATTAGTCATTAGAATCTCAGGGAGATGTTAAATTATGTAATTTGTTTTGCTACAGTTAATAAAGCTGCGGCCAGTTTCTACTGCACTTCATTAAAGTATGTGTCGTTTTTTCATTCGTGGGTGACCTTCATATAATCTTGGTCATATTATGGTAAGGATATGTTTCCCTCATGTCTCACTACCCATTACCTCTTCATAACTAAATTCTTCTACCACAAACTAAAAAAAAAAATAATAATTTGACTGTCATTCTGAAATATATGCATTTAATTTGTTTATTTACTTTTAATTTACGTACTACCAAAAATGCTCACTAACATTATTTTGTAGCAATAATCTTTCCCAATTGTCCATATATCACAGACGGGGCTGGTTTGAACTACCTCACCTGGATCCTGGTCCGTTTCCAAATTTTGCAACCGAAATGCTGAAATGATGTTTAGTTCCAGATCGTTACCAAAACATGTCAAATCTACAAAGCTCTCATGTTAGAAATAGTAAATAGAAGTTAATTCTCAGTTGTGTCAATTTCTGGTCCTCAAAATGTCCTCTTATGTCTTTAAAAAAAAATAAATCTGTCTTCACCTAATTTGATGTGTGAGTACTGAGCAAAGGTTAAAGCTGAAGTTCCAGTTTAGGACTACCTCTACCGTGGACCAAAAATGTCCACATAATTTTCTCCTGGTCATCAAGAGAGGAAATGCTGGAGTTTTACACAAAATTAATTGGTCTGAGGGAAAAAGGATGACACACAAAAATAGCTGATAATCTTTTCTCAGAATGAAACTACAGAATAATCAGAGAAACAAATTGCCAGTGCTGTAACGACATCCTTCAAGCATCAAGTATATAAAGCAACTTTGCAGTTGAGACTGTACTGGTTATGTGTACGTGATATAGAAAGGAATTAGACTTAGGAACTGTAACAGCAGAAATATGTAAGGGCAACCTTGATTCCTTGAAGAGGAATCCTAATCCAAAGTCCCAAGAAACCAATACAAATCTTTCAGTTTACTTCTATGGATTTTGGAACCTTCTTGCTTTTATTACATTCATCCATTCATATAACCTTCCTGAGCTTCACTTTTTATTTTCACTTGATCTCACAGTAGTTTCTAAAGCTTAACTATAATTTCTGCAAGTTATATAAATTTATAGCAGATTTAGAAATCCTGGCTAGAAGGTGACATATCACATTTCATGTTTCTATGCAATTACTGAAACTACAAAGAATAGTAACTGGAGCCTGAAGGAAGCGGTAAAACCATGAACTTGTAGTATCACTATGAATGTGATACAAAAGTTTACAAATGTTAAAAGCAGTCAAGATTTATTTTTTTCTTCCAGAAGGAGCACGGCTGGATCATCCGCTCTTTTACATGTTCATGCTCTGCTTGTCAAATTTAAACTCAGCATAATATAAGACTTTTAATTTACAGTATCGCTACTTTTAACCAGTATTGGCCTGAAGCCGGAAAATTTTACAGCAACAATACTAAACCTTACCAGATGCTTGCACGTGCCTGTAAAAAGCATACGGTTTGTATCGTGAATAAAGGATGATTTCACTTTTCTTGTCCGTGCTATGTTCAATATCAATCAGCAGCTTCTAGAGAAGCTATCTCACAGCAGATGCAATAAGGAACTCATTCATTTATGGAGCCAAATAATGAAAATTGTACAACCGTATCTGAAATTAGGGTCCGTGTTCAGGGGTGGAAAAGAAGATCTAGTAGCGTCTGCCTGTTTTTCAGCATCAAAACAAGTTCTGAAAAATCACTGGATTGTTGGCAATTTGCTGCTTGTGCTTTCCGGGTTCTATTCCAGAAGCTTATGTCCATATTCAGCAAGTTCAGTGAACCGTGCAATGCAGCGATTCCCGTGGCAATTAACAGGGAGTTATTGGGAAATTCACGATTCCACCTCATACTTTTAAAGAAGCATAATGCAGAAAGAATGCAATTGAAAAAAACGTGTCACTAGCAGTACCCATAGGGCAACGTAGTATTTTCCAGCTCCCCCTACAGCATCACAATGTTTCGCAGGAAAAGGTTCAGATTAGGTACGCGTCATTGCTTTCGGCACAATGGAGTGTTCTTCTCCTCTGGAAGTAAGATATGGGGTGAGGATGTCGAGTGTGGAGCAGGAGAAAAGAGACACTGACAGTTCAAGGCAAACACACAACCTTTTTCCCTTTTAAATAATACGTGAGAAAATAATGTAATCTATACGTGTGAAAAATGCTGCTCCTCATAAAGTGTAATGAAATACAACAATTTGGTGGGTAGGTATGAATTTTGAAGGCAGCTACAGATTTCCCATTTATCTAGAATAATTACTGCATGTCTAGAGTAAACCCACATGTCAAGAATACACATCTATATTTACACAGACTGACATAATAACTATTTTAAAATACGAATGAGACAGAATCATTGCAGCCCATGAAACACATTAAATCCAGTATCATATTACAATACTTTAAAGCAAAAACTTTCACGTTATGTTATCTTTTTGTATACGCTATTAGATACAATGGCTTCTGAAAGCCATAACAAACCCCCTCCCCCAAAATGTAATGGCACTGTAATGAAGACTAAAAAGGTAGGTATATAAGAAATACACCTACATATGTAAGTTTTAGCTCTTAAATATTTACCAACATTTAGTTACTGTCAGTCCACTGTCCGTTTTCTTTTCTAAAATCAAAATAAAGACAACACTGAAATCGGCTGGATTACTCTACTTTCAGAGGTAACTCCACTATTTCCAACTACATGAAATCAAGAAAAGCTGTATTTCAGCTATTTTTAGCCTTTTGCAAATAATACATTCTAAATGATGAGCCTTGTATAGTATAAGTTGTACAAATCGATTTCTGATTCCATCCATAAATGTAACTTTGAATTGTAAACATAGCCTTGTGTTTCTGAACAAAAGTTAAAAGGCATTAAGCTTAGGAATTATTCTCATGTCTGTTCCGTTTATGCAGAGATTGGTCATCCCCATCTGCGGTGGTGGGGACGGTCCTATGCTACGCCTGTCCCCAGGAATGGGGAGTAGCCCTTAGCGGCTCAGGAATTCAGGTACCTTTGCTACCCAGTTGTCTACGGTCCTGCTCAGCACTGGTGAGACCGCACCTGGAGTACTGTGTCCAGTTCCGGACTCCTCAGTACAAGGCAGACCTGGACATACTGGAGAGGGTCCAGTGAAGGGTCACGAAGATGATGGAAGGACTGGAGCATCTCTCCTATGAGGACAGGCTGAGAGAGCCGGGACTGTTCAGCCTGGAGAGGAGAAGGCTCCGGGGGATCTCATCAATGTGTACAAATACCTGAAGGAAGGGTGTATAAAAGATGGAGCCAGGCTCTTTTCAGCGGTGCCCAGTGACAGGGCCAGAGTCGATGGGCACAGGCTGAAACACAGGAGGGTCCGCCTGACCGTCAGGAAACACTTTTTACTGTGCGGGTGAGCAAGCGCTGGCACCAGGTTGCCCGGAGAGGTTGTGGAGTCTCCATCCTTGGAGATATTCCAAAGCTCTCTGGACACAGTCCTGGGGAGCCTGGTCTAGGTGACCCTACCTGAACAGAGGAGTTGGACCAAAAGACCTACAGACGTCCTGTCCAGCCTCAACCGTTCTGTGATTCTGTGATTCCATGATTCCATCTGTAACCGTAGTCTGGAAGCTGCAGTTTAGTTCAGGTATTAGTAACCAGAGAGGTGATTATCTCTTTTGACAAAATTAACCTGTTTTCTTTCTGTTAAATACTGTTCTATGTAATAGTAATGTACTAAAGAATTAATAATATCCTGTAATACCAGTCCGTAAACACAATGCACTGGCATTCATTTGATAAACAGATGGCAATGGCAAATCTAACTTTCCATAATTTCAATTCATTGAATGAAAATCAACGTTTTTGCATGTAAATTCCTACTTATGGAAGTTTTCACATAAGTGTTGTTTTTTTTTCTAGACATAACTGGTATTTTTAAAATAACCCACAGTCAATAGGACTTCAATTTCGGTTGACCAACTTCAGAAAAATAATACACGGGACAGTTTTCTGTTGTTCCTAGAAACTGTTAGTGATCAGTCTCAACCGCGCTTTTGACATTTTTACCCTCAGCTTACTAACATACACTTCAAGGCTGCAATAACTAGATTAAAGCAATAACCCACCAAGTGTTGCTTCAGGCTACAGTTTTAGCTGACACAAATCATCTTTCACTGGACAGACTTTATGGTTTCTAACACAACATGACTTCGCTGCAAAGCCGGTGCTTTCATATTACAAACTCACATTAATCTGCAGCACTGGCCTACAAGTTTTTAAGCATTTATGCTAAGACTGAGCTTGTCTAGTTAAAATGCCTTAGTTAAAATTGTGAAATCGCATCAGAATTACTACAACTCTAAAAATAACCGTTCAGCGAATCTTCTTTGTTACTTTGTGCCTGGTGCACTGCATTTAGAGAGTAGTTTAAATTACATTATTGACTTAAAAAATTATACTTCTCCTTAGTGCAATCAAATTTAGAAAGTCAGAGAGATACTGGATTTTTCAGATTGAGTGGTGAAATGGATAACTCTTGGCAGTATTAAAAAATGTAACAATAACAAAGTTTTTTCTCTATATACTTAGCAGAAAATATGCCTGATAAGCTACAGTGATCATTACACACGCCTTCTTGACAAAAGAGTGGAGAAAATGATTTCCTTATTAAAATTACTGTTAAGTTTAAAATAGCTTTCAAATAAAAAAAAAAAAAAAAGAATACTACATCCAGAACACAGCAAAATTTTCTAAATAAAATCATCTGAAAAAATTCACTTCTTAGAATCATAAAATCATAGAATCACCTAGGTTGGAAAGGACCTTTAAGATCATCGAGCCCAACCAAAACTCTTTTTGTAAATAATACTGGAAAACTGAATAAATTTAGCGTGCCAAATGAAAGTCTGTACCAGGGAAAATAATCTCATACCGGAAAGTCTTAAATTTTATCTCACCGTGTAATGTTTAATATTGTATATATCATTGTATCTCCTTTTAAGCTAAAAGATAATTCAGAACGGAACTAATATCAACTCAGAATGTCATCATTTTATGAAATTTTTCAGAATTTAAAGAATTTTAAAGAGCAAACTAGATAGCATTTCTGAAAATATACTGGAGTACAGTAGACTGGATTTGTCCAGCCTTTCAGTAAAACATATTGAATTACTTTTTTCATGACAGATTATTGCCCGAGTAAACTCCAGCAGCTTCAAGGGAACCATTAAGGACACATCATGCTCATTCCGTAATGACCTGCGTTTCTTTCACAATTATTCTCAGACAACCTGACAGAGTTACCATGAATGATGCAAGATAATCATTCAAGTCATCCATGTTTTTAGGCAGACTTCCAGTGTCCATGCCATTCAAGCCCTCATAGTCAATCATGGAAATTAGCTGGAGACAGTCCGTGAAAGGCGGTATTGATATTCATAGCAGCAGTCACCAGTAAATGGTTACTGAAAAATTGTCAAAGGAAGCTAATCAAAACAAGTGCAGCACGTTTGTCTGGGCTGTTAATAAGCGTTCATAAATTTATTTTATATAGCTTGGATTTGCTAAAATATACATTTCGTTGGGGGGAAAAAGGTCAGTAATATCAAACCCAGACACAATTAATGATGCAATCCTCTGCTATTATGAAGAGGTGAATAAAAATGTTACAAATGTCTGACAACTCCCACTGAATTTCATCCTAAATTGACTGTATGCAGAAACTGTGATTAAAAAGTCACTTTTGGTTTCTCAGTTTCAAAACGTTGTGTGGTTGTGCAACAAGATTATTCTGTACACCAGAGTTATTTAATTATAAGAATAAGCCTGACATACCATACCTTATATAAGAAGCACCCAGGATCCCACATAGGTCTCACAAACTTATTTTCAGTGGGTACCAATTAGGATGGAGTCAGATTAAGTTAAGAATTTAAATATTGCAGATTTAAAGGATTAAGCTAATTATGCATGATATTAAATTTGTTAAAATGCCTTTGATTTGGAAGCAATGTACTTATTTACATTTTTAAACAAAAATACGTAAAATAACCCTTACTGCTTGAAATCCAGACATTTTACCACAATGAATTAAAGAAATAGCATCGTTTAAAAAATGGAAATGTTAAGAAATACAAGAGACTACCAAGAAACATTTAATTTTGATTTGGGTAGCATGGTGGCTTTTCACAAGAAATCCTATTGCTTCAGACTACTTGCACAGTAGAACAAAATACGTGTTGTCATTTTTTTTCCCCTAAAAGACACGGTAAAAAAAAGAAAAAGGAGAATGAGAGAAAGAACGTGAGCTGCTGAAGAGGATGTCACCCTGTAAGTCAGGAAGTTCTGTTTCTGCTCCCAGTCTTACCACTGACGTTGCTGGTGACTTTGAGGCAAAATCAGTTCAGGCTATTAAGCAACAGCTTTGCTATCCATGAAAGCAGAGATAATATTTCCCTTTCTTTCTACAGTGTTTTGATATAATATTATGCTACATATTACTAAGTATATCCATGTTTTCATTTGTAATTAGAACAATTTGGCAGGCAGGAAATGTTGTTATATGTATGTTTCCCAAAAAGCAACTCCTCAGAGAACGTGGAAAATAAAAATAATGTAAGTGAATCATAAAGGACATGACTCAAACAACAGTTTGATGTAGATTTACAATCTCTCCCCCCACACACAATAATTTTTTAGTATTCCATTTTATGGGAGAGATATATCCTTTAAAACTTCATCTGAACAGACTCTCAATTTCAATCCTAGTGTAAAAGAAAAACAACATGTGTGGCGATGCTCTGGTAACGCCACACAGTACCCTCAGAGATTAGCATTAAATACTTAAAAATCAGTGCTACAAAAATCATCTAATGATCTTTGAAATGTTTTGAAATTATATTTTACAATCTTGCTTTGCCGCACGACAAAATCAAAGCTCTACTTCCTAAATTAAACAGTATTTTAAAAGTACTAACAGATTTTAATAGCTAACTTACAAAATTCCATGTTAATTTTACATACCCATGTGCAGTTGAGACCTTCTTTCTACTAAAGCTAAATCCCTTCTCTTTAAAAGTGGCTTGAATATTTATACGTGCAGAGACTTTCATAATTTATATTTTTGACACTAAGTCATTATACGACCCACTGAAGAGACTTAATTAATTGGATAAGAATGTGTCTGTGTAGATTCGCAAATTATTCTAAACATGCTTTAAATATTTTAAATTAGAGCTTCCAATTAAAATTGTACATGTCACATTGTCTTATGTAATTCTACTGTTCGTTTCAGAAGACACAGCCTCAGTTGAAAAAGCTGCATTGATGTGAGCTGAGCTCAATTAGTTTCTGATGTTCTGCCAAATTGCCTCATTACCTGTCATACTAACACACTACTGATGCTTTCAAAGTGAAATTCTTCACTTACACATTATTCTCTTTCTTCGAGAAAGTTTGGTGTGTAAAAATACAAAAACAGGAATGTGATTTACTCAAAATATCGGCTAGCCGGTGAATAATCTAGATTAAAACAGATGCTAAGTAAGAGTACCCCAATTCTATTATATTTAGAACTCTTCCAAGCAAAACATTTTCTAAACCCCGCGTAACAGTTGTACACAAATGACTTGCTCAGCAAAGTCGCGAGTATTTAAACAGGAAGCGAAACTCACAGGCGCAGAACGCCCACGCTCCCGATTGCGTTTACTCACTTCAATATCCCATTGGAAAGACCATGGATGTGAGACGCTTCCGCAAAGCTCCCATTAAGCTCCCACAAAACAGCTGTTGAAAGGCTGACAAGCCTGCAGATCCGTTTAAATTTCAAAGTCAAAAAGACTAGGTCTCTCCCTTAGATATTTACTATATTTTGCTGTTCGGTACGTAGAAGAGTGCAATGTTAAATGGGCCGTTTGGCAGACTTACCTTCAGCTCATCTGGTTGTGGCTGAATCGATATAATAAGGGCATTCCATTAGGAAAACAGGCTGATAAAAGGTCTTGGCAATATGCAGTTCTGGGGAACACAACGCGGATTTGTTGAACATCACCACTTAAAAGATCAGCTTTCTCAGACTCGATCATAACATTCAATGCGCGCTCCACTTCGTTCCCAGAAATATTCCTTAGTTTCTGAGGATACGGGCACGCAGAGAAGATAGTGTGGGGAATTTCTCTTGGTATTTTTTCAGTTTGAGTCAATTCCAACTTCTTTTGATCATCTGCATTTCACAGGAAGGTAATCCTGTAATAGACCTGTTTTAGGATAGGTCTTGCAAAAATTGAAGACCCCAGCCCTGTCTTATGGAGCAAAGAGCGGTGACCATTGGTCTCCTAGTCTGGATGACCAGGGAACAAGAACTGCGGTGTGCACATTTGAAGATATAAATTACATATTTTGGACATTACGCATCACATGATTTTGAATTACCTCTCTGATCTTTTTATTCTGATCGTGCCCATGATGGTTTTATATCTGGAAATAGATCTGTAAAATAATCAGAGCCTTTTTTGTGAATTTAAAAACAAAAAAGCCCATGTATTTTGTGTCTAGATCGACATGTAAGTAAATACCTCACAGGAATAAGGTTTGAGGACTCTTGCTCTTAAGAGTTGTTGTCCAAGTATTGGAATTTAAGCCAAAACCAAAACCAAAACCAACCAACCAACCAACCAAACTTTCTCAGGGAAACTGAAAATATTCCCAAATACTACATACGAAGTTCTGAAATTACACACAGACACAAAAAATACTACCTCTTCCTGTATTTCTCACTACTCTGAACTGTAAGTTCTGCATAGGAAATAGAGATCCATAACTTAATAGCATAAAAGCAAAGAATGAAATACGAACTGGGGATTCAGAAACAGCACGAATAAACTGGCTTTTTAGGCCATTTCCGTGTCCACAATTTTTGTTTACTGTTGTGGATTCTGCTAATGAAAAAGACTTCTTGCAACAGCTGTTATCCTTCCCATAGTATTAAGTGCAAATATCAAAGTTAAACTGAGGGGTAATACCCTTATCGACATTCTTTGCTGCTACTGTAAAAGATTATGGCAAAATTTCTAAAACCTCTAAGTATCTTTTTACTTGAAGGCATCACAATTCAAATATAAAGGACAGACCGACTTCCTTGAAATGCTTCTGGTTTAGTTTACCTTGAATATGGGTCAAACAGTTCTACCCTGAAAACTGATAGCACTGATTATGTACCAATCAACCATCCAACCATTTCTGAGGATTACAGCACGATTAAATTGTCAATTCGGAAACGGAGGAAATACACGGATATATTTTCCTTCCATTCTTAGCTAATATTCTCTCACACCAGTGAATATTTAGGCTTCTGTTGGGGAAAGGGGAGGAGTAGATGCAGTTTACTTAGTATAGCTGGAGTATGAAATAGCTTTACGATTTTTTCCAGGTGAAATCCATACCAATTTGGAGCATTAGTGTATTTTGACACAGATTTCTCACTAGCTCTCTTGTTTACTTATTTTTAAACCTCCATTGATTGTGGTAGCTAACTGAAAGCTTGAAAATAATCATTTTCCCAATACCCTTTTTGTCTTTTTCCACTTAGCAAATATTAGACTCTCCCCAACCCTTATGTTTTGAGTAAGCTGACATTAGAATTGATGTTTTTGATTAAAAAAAAAAATTCAAGCTAGGTATAGCACCTATCTTGTCAAATATCTTAGCACATGGAGATCAAACATAGCAGACTAGCTATGGGAATAGCGTTTGTTAATTAACTGCTGCTGCAAAGCCAACATGAGGAACGCCGAGCACTGTGTATTTTATTAGTGTCTGAAAAACTTATGGCTTTGTTTGTCTGTTATTTTGAAGAAAATTATTGGAGATGGAGTGACAGATTAAAAAAATATATTAGGAATTTGGCAGACTTTCACCATAAGAAAAGAACAACTTTCATTGACAATACCATTCCTCATTTTGAAATGTGATACACTTGTAAGGCAATGCAAAAAAAGGTTTTGGCTTACTCCAAAATCACCACATCTGATTTTATCATTGAGTGTGTGAATTTATTTTTTCAGACACATACCCACTTCATATACATACTTGTTTCTAACAGTCATAACTATCTCTATATAAATGTGGTACACTCAAATCTCCTAATTTTCCTAAACCCATGCTTTGGTCTCTACTTTGGTCTTACAGACCTATGCTCAAAATGCACCTCCACGAATATTTCCCAGAAAAGGAATGTACCTACATCCTGTCTAATCTGAACGTATTTTCAATAGGACTTACCATAAATATGCAACAAAGCTCTCTTTCGAGAATCAAGACAGTAATCTGTAATTTTAGACCTCTGCCATGTGAGAATTCTGTATTTCAGCTTGGATGCACATAACCCACATTGGAGGCACCCTGCTGGGCCTCATGTTAGGAATGGTTAGGAATGTGAAGGTCAGGTGCAGCCTTGGCTGCAGTGACCATCAGATGGTGGAGTTCAGGAGAAGGGAACAAGGCAAAAAGTAGGATCGCAACCCAGGACTCCAGGTGACTTTGGCCTGTACAGGGACCTGCTTGGAAGAATCTTACGGGATACAGTCCTGGAAAGGAGTCCAGGAGAGCTGGCTGGTTTTCAAGTATCACCTTCTTCAGGCTCAAGAATGGCTTATCGTGATGAGCAGGAAATCAAGCAACGGTGGCAGGAGGCCTGCGTGGATGAACAAGTAGCTCCTGAGTAAACTCAAACATGAAAAGAGCATACAAGAGGTGGAAGAAGGGACAGGTGACCCAGGAACAATGTAGAAACACTGTTGCAACCATACAGAGACAGTCTTAAGAAAGCCAAAACTCACCTGGAGTTGAAATTGGTGAAAGACATAAAGTGCACCTCTTTGGGCTTCTGCAAGTATATCAGCAACAAAAGGAAGACTAAAGAAAATATAGACCTACTGTTCAATGGGTCAGGATGCTGACAAAGGACACAGAAAAGATCAAGGTGTTCTTTCTGGAATTTACTAGTAATGACTTCCTTCGGCAATTCAATATCCCTGAGACCAGCAAGAAAGTCTGGAGCAATGAAGACTCACTCCCAGTAGAGAAGTATCATATTAGGGAACACTTAAACTATTGGGCATATGCAAATCCGTGGAACCTAATGGTAAGCTCCCACCAGTGCTGAGAGAGCTGGATGATGTCGCTACAAGGTCAATTTTGATTCTCTTTGAAAGGTCGTGGCAATTGGAGGATGTTCCCAAGGACTGGAAGAAAGAAAATATCACTCCCGTCATTAAGAAGGACAAGAAGGAAGATCCAGGAAAGTACAGGATAGTCAGCCTCTACTCAGTTCACGGGAAGTTGTTGGAACAAATAACCCTCAAAACCATATCCAAAGACACTAAGGACAAGAATGTAATAAATTTGTGACAGCATAGATTTAAGGAGAAATCACACTTGACCAACAGGATAGTTTGCTATAATGACATTACTGGCTCAGGGGACGACAGGAGAGCAGTGGATATCTTAAACTTAGCAAGGCTTTAGAAAACCTTTTCACCCCGTCTCCTATAACAAGAGACAATGGCCAAAAATGGAAACCAGAAAATGCCATTTAAACATAAGAAAAATCTTTTTTACTGGAAGGTGGATCAAACACTGGAACAGGTTGCCAAGAGAGGTTGTGGAGTCTCCACCGTTGGGAATCTCTAAAACCTGAGTGGACATAACCCTGAGCAACATGCTCTAGGTGATCCTGCTTTGAGGAGGGAGGTTGGAGTAGACAATCTCAAGAGGTCACTTCTAATCTCAACTCTTTTGTGACTTTTAGTTTTGCGAATTGGTAGAAAATTTGGACACGATACCATATGTCTCATTAAAAGTATGGTACGTGTCATACTGGTATTATGGTGGACATGATGGGACCCTACAACTGCATGGGTTAAATTGGCACTGAGGAGAATGATACAAAAAGTTATGATATTTAAAGAGACATTTAGCTCTGTCAAAAAACAATCTCCTTTGCATATAACACAGAAAGTAATTTTGAAACATTTCCAGGACAAAAAGCATTGTTTAAAATTGTAAATTCTGCTTCTGTTAGGAGTCCCATTAAAGACATGGAAAAATAAAACTTAAAAATTGAGACTTTACTTTTCAGACATGGAAATGAGAAACTAATCAGAAAGTGAGAAAGTAAAGGAAAAGAACCACAAAAAATCTGGGTGTGAGAAACCATTATTTAAAAAAATGGAGACATATAGAATGTACAAGTCTGTTAATCAGCTTTTAAATTAGGAATATAGTTGCAGATAGCTGAAATATTTTTCTTTAATGTTAGACATTTGCCCAAAAGAATAAAGAAAAAAATTTACAGCTCAAACACAAAAATGAATTAAGGTGCCCTGAAATATTAGTATCCCAAAGTTACACTATTTCTCTCGGTATTTGTCTCCTCATACTGAAGTTTTGACTTAACTGAAAAAAATTATGGAAAAGACTGTTTAAAATAAATATTTTACTTAACATGAATCCATTTGCAGTTTGGTTTTCGTGTTGCCAGGAAAATTAAACATCGTTCGCTTCTTGTGTGCCTGAAATAATTTCCCTAGTTTTTTTTCATTTTAGTCAGCAATCAAAAAGCCATTACTTACCCTGATCTCACTAAAGCCTATACAGAATATTTGTGATCATCAAGAGGCCTGGAATCATATCACTTGCTGCCCTACGTTATAAGTTGTCACTGGGCATAAACAGGGTGAATCAGGTCATTGAGAATCTGTAATTGCGTTTGCAACCTCTGCAGGAAGTAGAGATTGTGAATATCAACCTTGTGCCCCAAGCCAACAACAGAACGAGGAGCATTACCGTAATGAGGTATAAATTCCGGCTTCTTTCTAGCAGCTTCTGGTCTCTGTACTGTAGTAATTCAGCAAGTTTTCAGGTCCAATATTCTGGGCAAATTCCAGATCCTTTTGTTCTTTAAAGGATTAAACTAACCTCATAGCTTTAGATAACAAATTTCTATTTACTTCATGTCCTCAGTCATTGAAAAATACTTTTGAGAAGCACTAGGTGATAAAACCCATTGCATTTTATGGTGTAATGATGCTACATAACATAATATTATTTTATCTCTAAGGAAAATAAATCTTTGCCATTCAGTATCAGGAAGGAAGTGATTTCAAATATAGTTTACCATAATTTCTCATTATACTATAAAAAAGGCAGCGTAAAGGAATTAAAAGTCATTGTGATATACTAGTGACTATTGAAAATAATAAATATGGAAGTTACATGGAGAATTTGTTACGAGTCATAGCTGACATGCCTTCACAGAACCCCAGAATTTTCCAGTTCTCTCTTCCTACCCATAAGGGACTATTACAGTACATTATGTGGAATTCTTAGAATGGAATTATTACAATATCTATATATCATATATTTCAAAAGTAGAGTGAAAATATAGAATGCAGATGTTTAAGAATGACGTATTTTGCTTAGTTTTGTCTATAAATCAAGTCCATTTGTCTCCTTCCAAGTTGTCTATAACAACTTGAAAATATTAGAATATTGAATAACTTTCATTTATTATTCCTGAAAATGTTTAAGTTGGTTAAGAAGAACATTTCAACAGCCCACTATTAAAAACCTGAAACTAAAATGTCAAAAATTTCACTCTTTTTATTTTTAACTCTTTATCTTCTTATTCCTATTGTCATAGTAAAGACATCTTAATCTTTTTATTCATTCTTTGAGAAAATTAAAACAAAAAGAAGGAAGGATAAAGTTCTCCAGTATGTTAGAACAACATAGAAAGTCAGTTTATGCCAGGCTTTCCATTCCCTCCCCATTGCACTGGATAAGTAAAATAATGATGGACTTTTTTCCCCTACCTTTTTCGTCAACTGCATTCTAGTAACTTTCCTGAACTAAAAAAAAAATAGTCATCAGGTGGGGGGAGTCATGCCCATCTGTAGGCAGTTTCCTTATACCCCACACAGTGGTGTACTGATTTTAAAACTTCATATTAACTCAACATGATCCTTGAAAGGGCAGAAAAAAAGTATGGGAGGTCTGGAATTTAAAAGCAAGGGCAGGAGGACATTTCCTTCACATATCTACTCAAGCTTTTTACAACTGTGCGTTTGCAGAAAAAACAAAACCATTAACAGATCAATTTTATGTCTTAGAATACCATTTTTTAATTTTGACCAAATGCTTCCGACTAAAACAAAGCAATCGGGACGAAGACTGTAAAAAGAAGGAAGTAAACGCCAAAGCCAAACAAGAATCCTACATAGCTTTAACAATATTTGGTGGTAAGTGTGCCCTGAGAAATCACAATCCAGTTTTCAATCGACCCCAAAGTGCTCCTCTGTTTAATGTTATGGTTCCTCAAACACATCATTTGTAAAAGGAATAAGCTTCCAAGTGATCTAAGTAACCTAGGCCTTGTTAGACTTTTAATATATTTTGGGAATAATCACAGAATGGTTAAAGAGTAGATGTAATTGTATAAGGTTGATTAATAGAATGCCGGTGCTTAAAACAATATTTTGGGACTTACGTTAAGTGCTGCTCATTTTGTCCTCTGTACAATCCTGACCAAGGCTGGCCTAAAACCCAGTCAAGCTGAATCAACAGAATAGTCAATGTAGAATGTGATTAATCCACAGTAAGCAATTTATAAAAGGTTAGATATTAAGAAGAGACATAGAGTCAGCTTAAGTTAATGTAACATCTTGAGTTTTCTGAGAAGTCTATAGGAGGACTTTGATGGAGATTGTTTATACATAAGCTACAACTTCAGAAGAGGAACTGAAACGGAACGATGAGAACCAGCTGGGACTCGGGAAAATTAATGAACTTTTGGAGCTACTGAAGAATGAAGAACTGGGAGACTTTAAAGAAATGCTAAGAACTTTTCACATAGCAATCTCTATTATGTACTGTTGTGTGTAATCATACATATAGGAGGTGTATTTTGTTAGTCACTTGCCACTCACTGAGGTGATGGCTCAACTCTGAGCTGATTAATAAAGCAAACCTAGAGGTACCCACAGTCTGGTGAAAATCTTTAACATCATTCCATAGCAATGCTGGATTTTCTAAGACACTGAGGCGGCTGGGGTTTAAGACAAGTGGATGCGTTGCAAAAGTCCAGAAAACAATTTTATCGCTCCTGAATCGGTATAAGAGGCATTTTTAAGGCTTATCCTGCATACCTGTACTTGTGAAGTTGCGTCATTGCTCAATTTATGGTAGTCCAGAAAGAGAACAGAAGAAAGAGCGTGATTCTTTAACCTGATCTTGAGGGCACTCAACTAGCCAGAGCAAGTTCTTGGCCCTCGTTCCACCTTCAGGACTTTCAACACCTCCTGTAATGGATTCCAACTCCTACTGTAAAACTTTAAAAAAGCTACACTTCAGAGCTGGTTATGTATCCTTTTGGGTGATGCTTTATATTGAAAAATAAGTTACTCCCTGCAATATTTTTTCAAAGACTGTGCAACAGACAAGCTGTCAGAAAACTCTGGCGAAAGCAAGACGGTGGAGATACAAGGTTAAAAGTAAAATCTGCGCTGCAGAGGAAGGTGGTAACTGGTGCTGATAAAGACCCATGAATGATAGTATTTTGACAAATGTCAGAAAATCAACGTTCAACACTGAGTTTTGAGAGACAAACTTTACTTTTGTAAAAAATTCAAACAAACCAAAGTGACTTTTCTCTGTCATCATCACTTTCATTATGTACATATCAGACTTCTTCAAGAACGCTTTATAAACAGCGTTCAGCTGTAGGTGTTCTTTTCTACAGCTGAACAGTCAAAGTGTTAAAGTTCCTGTAAGCAGAGTGAAAAAAACATCCCTCATCATAATTAGCTGAACTTCTGGTGTAATGGAACTGTGGTCCACTAAAGGGATATTATAGACTTGAGCGCAGGGGAGGAAGGAAGAGAAAGGAAGGAATAAAATGAAACAAAACCCAACTAACCTTATCAGAAGTAAAATTTAATTAAAATTTGAGAAAAATAAAATTGATTTCTTATTGAGTCCTGAAGCCAAAAATGCAGTATACATTCTTGTGTTAAAATGCAATAACTTTTTTTTCAAATTTTTTTTTTTCTCCAGAATTTCTGTGTAAAGCTGGGCGTAGGAAATACCGCTTCTATTTTAAAAATAGGATATCGGTAAAAACCAGTGATTTATTTAATGCTCAGAAGCAATTGGTTGTCTGAATAATGTTAAAGCCCAGGCCACGACGCTATGTTACTCTTCCATATCACGACAGTGCTGCTATTATTAGTAGAATACAGTCAGCAACTTTCACTGATTTCAGTGGGAGACGCTAAGTGCTTAACACTTCTAAATGCGAGTGCAGTTATTCTGGCACACAGATATAAATGTAGGAATCTAGTGTTAAGTATCCATTTTTTAAAACGAATCCTGCACAATCCAAATCTCACTGTGCAATTACCACAGTGCAAAAAATAGAATATGTTCCCCTCCCAGCAGCGCTTCCATAATAAACTGCCACGTACTTTGAACTGGAAAGATTATCCCTTTATTACCACGGAACTTAAATGTCTTCTGATGGCGTGAATTTTCCAAACAAGCATGACCAGATTTTATTTAATTGCATTTCTCAAGGGCACTTTTCAAAGAAGTGATAATTCAGAAGTGTGTAAAAAAATGTCAGTGAAAGTCAAAAGCACATGACTAAAGGGTCAGTGGAGATGTCAGTTTTACGAAGCAGTTTAGTCTATTAAATTTAGCTGTTGCAGAACTGCACGATCCTGCAATAGGGAAATTATATTATTATATTATATATTACATTATTACGCTTTGAAAACATTTGTAAACCCTGAATGCAAACCCAGATTATAACATACAATAAAATCACACTCACAGAGAAAAGAAAAAAACAGATTGTGGTCAATATATTAAATACTCATGAACCAAAGCATGAAATAAGAAAGCGTAGTCTCGCAGTCCCACTAATACAGCGCTCCGACAACAGGCGGCGAGCTTTGCAATGGGCTGACCACAGGGGCCTTGTCGGGCTTTGCCTGGCCTTGTCCTGGCCTGCCCACACCCGCGTCTCATCTACCCGTGACCAAGTGGCTGTTGCCTACCTTGATTTGGCTTTTGCTTTGCTTTGCACAGTTGTGATGTGTGACGCCTAGTGTTATAAGTGTTTTCTAACCAAAAGATAGTAACGTCAAGTCCTTGTTCTGCGTAGAGCTGTCTATGGCGCTTCGTTAAAACGCCGGCTTGGGGAGTACAGACACGGGATGATGGCAGAAGCCTTGAAGTAGAGGCGCGGATTGATACCAGAGGGTTACAGGCAACTCGACTACAGTCAATTACTGGTTATTATGGAAATAAAAATTTGGGAGAGAGACAAAACCAGTTTCAAAGGTGACAAGGAGAACAAAGAGCAAGAACCCCGCCAGGTTCAAGGCCAGGTTGGACGGGGCTTTGAGCAACCTGGTCTAGTGGGAGGTGTCCCTGCCCATGGCAGGGGGGTTGGAACTAGATGATCTTTAAGGTCCCTTCCAACCATTACCATTCTATCATTCTGTGATTCTGTGAACCCAAGTATGTAGAACACACCACATACAGACAGTGAATATTGCAAACTAATGCCGACAGAGCAAGATGCAGAGCATGCTAACAAAAACATGATGTCCCCAAGGTGACCCTGAAGAGAAGAAGAAACCATAATCATAAACACTGTAACTCCCTGAGGGAAGGAACCTCCCCACTACGAACATCAGCCTTCTCCTGCTGGAGGACTTGGGATGGTGACAGCTCATCATAACCCCTTTGCCTTAGACTGAAGCCACTGGCCTGAGGAGCCGGGGTGGCCCTGGAAGGGTGAGCATAGCTCCAGAGAAAGAGGTAGGTACTAGAAAGGTTTTGCTTATTAGTCTTAGGCAAATCTAATTCAAACTAAAAGCATTACTAACATCATAATGGACTAATAGTAAGTTTTTGAATGAACTTTTAAGACTTGAAGAGACAATAAATTCTCTGCTTTGCACAGAAGGTGCGCTCCTTCGGCCTCACACAAACTGCAGCAGGAGTCTGATGGAGAACTCACACAACCTAGTCTCGGGAGACAACCCACTGGCGGTGATGTGGTCAGAGACAGATTTTATAAGGAAAGAAGTATCAGCTTGTGGACAAAGGCTGGGTATAGAAGTGAGGGAAGAACTGCCCATCTAACTTCGAAGAGGTGTCAGCTGTGAGAGGCTCACGCTTTTGATGTTAAAAAGGAAGATCCCAATAGGAACATAAATGATGGAAAACCTGAAAGAAACCAATGACAAAAAAAAAAGGCTGAACTATGCCTTTACTGCTTACAGGCTGCGATCTTTAGGTTATGCATGTAACGCATGTGTTATAATTGGATTATATCAACGAAAACAGAATTTTATAAAAACTAATAGCCAGCAGAGCCTGAAGATTATAAGATGAAAATATGCTCGCTAAAATACCAAGACTGCAAAAATTGTGATGTTAAGAAAAACATTTTGCATTAGTTCCTAGAGGGAAACACCACACAGTGCATCAACAGAAAGCAGTTCTTGGTAGAAGTAAATTATAATGAAATGCAAAATTTTATAGACACACTAATGACCAGATCTCAAACCCCAATATTGACTCAAAGCGATATGTCTGGGATACCAGGGGGTATGAAAAACTACTAAAGAAGCTAGAATGATTGATATTACCATTTGGGGGGGTGGGGGGTGGGAGGTTACAGAATTAGAACCCTTATGGGGGGAAAAAAAGGGGAAAAAACAACAGGAAAATGCGAGACTAAGCCTTATATTTAAGCTATGTATTGAGGACTTTCATCCCAGCCTATCTTTGGAATAAGCAAGTCCCTTCAGAGGGAAAGACTGAAGTTTTGCTTTGCTTTGCTTTTTTTTTTTTCCTGTTTAGATGTCTGCTATGGCTCCATTTCTTCCTGACAGACACTCCTGACAGCTTACATAGCCTGTATGCAAACCCACCAGTTGTTCCCACTACAATCAGTGAACCAGAGATGCACAATTTCTGAAATTTCGACGTGCAACTCCAAAAAGAGGACCTCCAGGCACTAACAGGAGAGAGAAAAGCAAACTTGTTTTTAGCTTTAATTTGCTTTGCTCAATTGATGTACACGACGGAATGAATAAGGAAAGATAGGGTAAGAATGAAATGTCAAAACCCTGTAACAAAAAAGCTCAGGCACGTATACTAACCCTCCCTTGGCTGGTTAACAAATTCAAAACTGGGGCTGCAAGGAAAAATTCACTTCTGCAAAAAGAAATTGAAGAAATAAACTGGAAAACGTAGAGGTTTTGAAATGCAGCTAAGTCAGTTTCAGATGCCTCATTACCTGTGTTATTAAGCAGTATCTAGTTACATATAGTGCTCATTTGGCAATGATTCTGATTTCTGTTTTTGAGAGTGCCAGAAGTAAACATTGGCAGTTGGGTATATCATTCTATCTCCTTAACTCCCTTTGACTGGATCACAGCATTTGGCAATAATAATAGAAATACTTCTCTTTTTTCCAGGTAGAATAATGCAATACCTTTAAATGGGTCCACAGTTGAACTGTTAAATTATGTGCCATAAAATAAGCATAGCTTGTCATTTATTCCTGATATATTGTTGAGTGTGCTCTTAGGTTACTGACAGCTACAGTCCACAAATCGTGTAACACTTTGAAACATATGACAGTCTTTTTCTCAAGCCTTTTGTGCTAGCAATTATTGTATGGCATCTTAAAATTGTGTACCAGAAGGTCGAACTGTGAAATAATAGAATGCTCCAAGACATGCCTGTAACTGAGGATAGCAGAGCATTTCAAAGGAGAACCCTCACTATACAAGATAAAGAACAGCCAAGGGAGAATTCTGTACTGAAAAATAAATTTGAAACCTTGTACCTCCAACTGGGGAGGAAAGAAGAGGTGGGAAGGGGAGAGCAAGGAGAGCAGTTAGGGTACAGTTCCTCTGGGAGAGGCTAGACGTTTTGTCTCCCTCTGAATTTCCTGCTTTAGTGGGACTCTATAGGAATCACAGAATTGTTTAGGTTGGAAGAGACCCTTAAGATCATCGAGTCCAACCGTTAGCCTAACACTGCCAAGCCCACCACTAAACCATGTCCCTCAGCACCACGTCTACCCATCTTTTAAATACCTCCAGGGATGGCGACTCCACCACTTCCCTGGGCAGCCTGTTCCAATGCTTGACAACCCTTTCGGCGAAGAAAGGACTGAAGGGCCAGGAGATTCATGCAGCAGAAGATTTGGGATTTTTTCCTATTTTATAAGATTTCCAAAGAAGAAGTAATTTTCAAACTAAGAAACCTGATTTCATAGATAAGGAATGAGACAACATTTACAAATTTTTATATGGTTCTCAGTGTTAGCATGACGCTAGACTGTGTGAAGTTCAGAAAACAAAAGCAACCAAAACCTGAATATTTCTCCTCTCTGTATGAGCCAAGATAAAAAAATTTACCTGTAAATATTTTGTACTGATAACACTGAATCAAGCAGTGTCTGCATGTAAGGACACCGCAAATAGAAAGTAATTGATTTTTTTGTAACTCTAGATTATTTAAATAGGATTGAGTGTCCAAAGACAGATCAACGGAAGTCCCATATCACTCTTCTAGCCGGCGAATATTTATGTAATTTAGTACATATTTCATGTAAACTGCATATTGAATCCATACGCATGGCAGAAGACATGAACTCTATTCTCCAAATTTAACTACTGAGCCCAAACTGGTTCCTTCTCTTTGGTTTACAGAGTCTGGAGTTCCGTTCAACAGGACAGGAAGAAATTGCTGTTGCCCAATATAACTCACTACTAATGATTATGGCCCTCGCTAGATGAAAGATAAGAATTTACATTTTCTTGGACACAGAAAATGAATTAAACTTCAGCCCTCCAACATTCTTGGTTATATATCATATTCTGCTCACAAAGGAACATATAAAAGGGGATCTTCTCTTGTAATATTTTAAAAACACACAAAAGTTACTAATACAACTTGCAAGGGTCCTGAGACAGTCGGTTATAGGATTCTGGAGTACAGTAAGTAGAATGCATATTAATTGTGCCCTTCAGGCCAAAATCTTGTATTACATTTTAAAAAAGGTAACCTCAGTCCTATTTCCCAAAGAAAGAAACAAGAACAAGGTTTAGCCACCTGAATCACTTAGTGGCATTAAGCCTAAACCCTGAGAGGATTACAAATCCTGTCACTTCACAAGCATTTTCACCATACTCTAGGAATTCCTAACACCTGACTGTAGGTAAACCTCTGCTCCATACGTTCTTGACTGTGGATCTCATTCCCAGGCGCTTAACTCTTTTTGTGTGCTATGTAAGGAATGTAGGTGCCTACAGTTGGTTCTGAATTAGGCATTGCGAGGCCTAAGTGTGTTTATGGATCTTGCCCAAAGTCATTTTGCCTGCTAAATGACACCATCTCCTAAGTCACATTGATTTTTCTTGAAACTAGGCTCCCAAGTCCCTTCAGTCCTTTGAAAACCACTATATAAGTCTGTCTAGAGATTCTTATTTTCTAAACCACAGACCCTTTACCTCTTTCACATCACAGCAGCTATTTCTGTCTTAAAGAAAGAGAATTAGTCACATAACTGAAAATGGCAGTGGTGGGAACCGTATTTTTTTCCTATTACAAACATACCTGCTTGGCAAATGCGGTTTTAAATAAAATGGATGGTACATGCTCGGATTCATAATTCTTCCTAATGCATAGGCAGTAAATAGCAAGTAACTGAAATGCTCTAGTACTTAATATATGTGCCTTTAGGGAGAAAAAAAGTAGGCAATAAGCCATGTCATAAGTAAATATTTCGCCCATTTGCCCTCAAGGCAAGTCCATCACATTTTACCAGGAAGAGCAATATTTGGAGTGTTCAGTATAGAGAGGTTTGGCCCGAAACAGAATGCACTTCATTGCTCAATCGTGCTACAGACAATACGATTAAAATTAGTACTTATTTTTATTTGGAATTTTTTACTGAAATTCCGAAAAAAATCTCCACCATATTTTTTTTGAAAGGTTCAAAAAAACTTTTCCAAACTGTTTTATGTATTGAAATGGCTACGAACCGCCTCACTATGCTACCGGAATTCAGAAGGATAGAGAGCTACCTTCTCTGGAAGCAATTGCTCTCAGGATTAAAATAGCATCACTGAAGTAATTCACTGCAATGAAATTTATTCATTTTGCTTTAAAATTTCTGTAAAGTTTTGCATGCCCCAGAATTACAGAAGAAAGGGGAAAAAACAGGTTGCTATAACCACTTCTACAAGACATAGTGTGCCCATCCTTGAATTCCATGCGCTCATGAGATAATATGAAAGACAGAATAAAGTGATACTTGCCCTTTCCTGTCCCTGTGTTTAGTTTATCGCGCTGCTGTCAATACTAGTCTTGCTCAAGGAAGACTGTAAGATCGTGTTTAACTCTTAAGCGCTTCGTGTCAGACTTGAAGGGCTCCATTCCTTTTATCTCTCGTCCTGGCTTCCTGTCACATACATGTTGTATACACGTGTTCATTGTATTTGTGCGGCGAAATATATCTGCGTGTGTCAAAACTTAACAGGATGGAACAAAACTACTTTCCACTTGAGGACTTCATAGCAGCAGTATTAATTTAAAGTATACCTTAAAATAAACCTGATACTTGGGAATTAATATTATGTATAAATTATAGTCAGGCCTTAGATATACAGGGCAGCAAGAATAATTCTATCCCAATTAGAATAATTTATACTATACAATACATCCTGTCAGGTACAATGTGCTGACATCTTTACATGAAAGGACAAAAAGAGTAATACATAACAATAAACTCCCAGGACAGCATCAATTAACACTGCCAGACTAAGCAGTTCCTCTTACTTATCTTACTAGAGTGGCTTATTTAATAAACAAAACAAGACTTCTCAAGAGGATTGTAATGTCATTAGTTTTATTCTTCCCTTCACCTCCTATGCTGAATAGGGCTTTTTTTTTTCCACAGTTAGCTGTACCTGTCAGAAATGTGGCATGTATTTTCTCATCCTGATACATTATGTCCTTTGGAGATGTTTCTCCTGGGCATCCTCAGTGGCATTCAAATAGGACCTTGGAGTACGGCACCCTTTCTTTTTCCCTCCTTCACTTGTTCCTTTTTTTTTTTACTACTTTTTTTTTGTAACTGTCCCATATTTTTCACTTCTAAGGTTCTTTTTTTCTACTTTCACTGAAATATTTTCACTTAGCCAACACCATTTAAATCTTGGCATGATCAAAGTCTGTCTGAAGTACTTGGGAAAGTAACAAATTACCTCATCAATTATATTTCTATATAAAGACAAGACTTGAAAAGAAAAAGCAAAAAATAGAACAAACTTGGCAACACATCTGCACACACAGAAAAGTCAGCCTTTTTGTAATATTATGATTTCCTTCATAATTTCCAAAGTATAATAGACTACTGAAGATTTCGAGCTTTCTGATGAATCTACGCATTGCAGGTGCGTTGGAAGAATACAAAGAGAAGGTTAGGTAGCACACTGAGGTATAACAAGAATGGCTTCCTATGTCTCACAAGACTCTGGGATTTCAATCAAGATGAAAAAATGGATTTCTAAAAGATTTTTTGAAAGAAAGTCTAAAAAACCCATAAAAAATTAATAAGAGTACCAGAGCTAGAATAGCGAAAGGCTGAATATTTCAGGCATTCTTCTGGGACATAAGACCAGGCTTGAAGTCCTTGGTCTATCAGAGCCCTTTCTGGGAATAGAGCATGTTCTGAGATGAGCCTTTGACTTTTTCACTCAGAATAGATACTCCACCATGACCATCAGCATTTTCTCTCAAGAAAAGCTCCATCTGCATGTTTTTGTTCCATAAAAAGTCCAGTACTCAGATCGCACGCTGGCACAATCCCCAGAAGCCTGTGGAACTTGGTCAGAACTTCTCCCTCTCCTCCATGAATACACAGGAAAAAAGCTACACCCAATAATGTCTGTAATTCAGAAGCTATGTTTTGGGAGGCTGAGGTAATTATGGAATTTTTTTTTTTTTTTTTTAAAATGGCACCATTGAAGTGTATGGCTAAATATTAATTAATTACTAGAGGATCTCCTATCCCTGCCAATGTATGCATTAAAGCATATCCATAAATGACATATGGTAGGCTCTTAAAGTCCCCAGTGTTTTAAAATAAAGTAGGCACATACATGATGATCAGAACAATAAATTGTTGCTCTTGCTTTCTCTCTGGTTACCAAACCCACGTTTAGGGCAGACCACAATGGCCATATTATCCCCTCTAACTCGATGACTTACAAATAAAAATCATAGTGAAACCTTGTACCCTATTACCTGTTTTTCTGAGAGACTAGAATATTCTCTGTAAGAGTGGACAGTACAGCGCAGTTTAAAAGTTAATCAACTATTGCTACAGGAGAGGTAGCTAAAAAGCCATGAAGTCGCGCAAAGAACAGTCTGGGTACGACCCGACACTGAGTTATTCCCCTCAAGTGAAAGTGGAAAAAAATGTATTCTAAAACGAAAGAGCTCTCAAAATTAATTAAATGTTTGGAACTACAGACAAACTTATATTTCTTAGAAGAGTGAAAGGAAGTTATATCAGTAACAAACAAAAAAGTGAAGTTAGCAAGTTGTCACATTAAAAAAAAAATAAAAATCTATCCTCCTATCTTAACCACGCAAAATTTTCTGGAAGTTTAACAGTATTCTTTTAATCTTGCACAAAGAAAAATACGACAAAAAAGTAACAAGCTTTTAATATTCTATTTCCACACAGGAAGCCTTTTTTCTGCAGTTATCAAATTAATTAAATTTATCCTTTCTAAGAAAAAAGTGAAAACTTGTCTTTCATGTGTAAACACTGCTTCACAAACAGGAAGTCGAAATCTATGTCAATTAATGCCATCTGCAATTCTCCGCAATCAGCCAGATAGTCAGAAAGAATTTACATTCTCCATTTTCCTTTCCAGCTGATAAAGCAGAAGGAACGAACATTTGAAGTATTATTTTTAAGCAGGTCCTTACCTTTGAAGTATTTTGCAGTTCCTTTTCGCAATCTACCGAAATGGAATATTTACCTGTTACAAAGAAGATACGGTATTATTAGTGGTATCTCAGAATGCACAGCTAAAGTAAATCACCTTATTAATTAGTTATATATATATAGATTAATGTTAATTGTGTTCCTCAGTGTATTTCTATGATTGTCATCAAGGAAACCACAGGGTTTGGGAAATGGGATATGCTTTTAGAATTGGAAAAAAAATGCAAAGAATATATGCTCAATGTGACTCGGGTAGCTCCTAAGTGCTGACCTCCCACTTCTTTTTGCATTTATGGGCAAAACACCTTTATTAGTCTAAGCATATTTCAGCACTCGTTTTAGGTAGCACCTACAGAATTTTCTACAATATCTGGAATCTAAGTGAGTATGTCTGCAGAGAATCGTGTTGTCCAGCATTTTCCTGTCTCTTGTTCCTTTCCTGTTCATCTGCGGTCTCTTCCTGAACACTTATGTTTTAAGTTCCAGTGGGTGAGGGCCACTTTTTTGTTCTCCAACTGAACAATGTCTTGAACAACACAATTCTGACTCAGAGGTGTTATGGCAATAAATACATAAAAATAAATACCATATACAACTTAGCATATGGTAATATGGTATGGTGCATACAAAGATTTATGACAAACATTTACTAATTATTCATATTTGCTATTTAGAGTTCTATTTTAAAAAGTTCATTAGGTTTTTGGCATCAACTAAAGTTAACTTACAAACTCAGGAAACAGAAAAAACTATTTCCAGACCTCTAGGACTAAAATCAAGTTATTCCTCATTCTTTTCATGACTTTAATAATCACAGAATACATATTTCTTTGAAATCTCGCCTTATTTCTTGTTAGGTTGTAGCATTTGGAGGTATATCCCGATAGAATGGAAGTCTCATAAACGCAGCTTTTTGATAAGAGCACATTGAATTTACTGTCTCACTTTAGTGCTTCTATTGTTTTTCATTTATTGTCCTCACTGCAAAACTACAGAATGATAACTGAAACCTTCCTTTTGTCTTCAACGGGAAAACATGAAATAATACCCCCAAGACTGCACATGCGTATGAGAGCAATGTTTCACTCTCTCCTAAAAGCGTAATTTTCAGCAGCAGCCTGTTGGTAAAAAGTATGCTGGATTCGTTGCTGCTACTAACGACGTTTTTACTGACAGTGCTCCCGGCGTTTCATTGTAGAAAAATAAAATGAAGTAGTTGAGAGGGAAAGTACAAGGAAGGTGAGAAAAAAGCCCAACAATCTTATTTGTAAAGATAAGGGAAGGACAAATTTTTTTCACTCTTTCTTACAGTATTTAAAACTACTTGTAAAAGCCATGATGCCTTCAGAAATACGCTATAAAACAAATGAAATTGCAATTAAATATATTTTCTGTTTTAAAAAAAGTTAGTAACTTTTTAATAAAAGAATTACTTAGTAATTTACAAAACTACTCTGTATCAGTATGTCAGCCTTGATCATGTGAAATACTGAGAAACATAGGAAAAATATGAAAGAAACATTTAGTTTCACATAAAACACTGTATTACTACGTGGAATATCATGAAAAGATATGTTCCAGATTTTCCCTTCTGTTCAGAAAGCTCAAGAACCATATCTTGGCATAAGGACATTCAGCAATACCATCTCTTCATTATTTGAAATAGCTCTTGTTCCTTATTTTTAGAGTATTCTTGATTGATACAATTTCTACCCTTTTTCACTTTAATAACACACTTACCTCTACCAAATACTCCAAAATAATACGAAAATATTGAGCTGAATCTTCAAATATGCACAAAATGAAAGCCAAGGGAGTACTAGAATTTTGGTTTGGTGTAGGAATATCAAGATTTTCATAGTTATCCCAAGCCAACCACGCAAGTACTTCTAACTCAACAACTGTTTTATTGCCTGCAAACCTTCAAAAATAAATGTTTACAGAAACACAACTGTGGAAATTTACAGATCACACATATTTCATGAAGTTTAAAATTTTACTATTGAAAATACTGTGCCCATTTTTATTGATTAAAATCAATCAGTCTCTAGCCTTACAAACCCTTCTTGGGTAGGAAATGACCATCTGAAATGGCTTCTGAGTAGATAACTGCTTATTTATGGGATTGCAGAATATATAGCTACATATATTCTCAGTTGGAAACAAAGATATTCTGTCCAAAGAGTGAGTGCTAAAATAATATAATGTAATCTCATGGATAATAAATAGAAAAACATGTAAGCATATGGTGAGAAACAGCCAGCCTGAAAAAGTCACACTTTTTTGGGCTGTTTTCTTATTAAAAAAGAAGAAAGTCATTTTAATAAAAGCTACCTTCTCTCTTTGCTCGATGATGTACTGAAAGCATTATAAATTCCATTTCTTTTTTTAACTTTTTGCCTGCTGTGTCTTTTAGTGACTATTTGTTACTGCCATTGATGATCTTCCATTTTGGGGTATTTGGGTTCATTTTACAGAAAACTGAAAGGATATTTTTATTGTAAATATTGACTAATCTTTTGTCATTCTCACTGTAAGGAAATACAACTTTTCCAAACTTGTGCACACGTATTATACAAGCGCGTGCTGCTAGGTAAATAGAGAGTAACTTGACACATCCTTGTATTATCTAAAGTGATTAATAGCTATAATTATGGGCGGCAAACATCCTATTCTAACATTGCTCTATTGAAAAAGATGTTCATAGAATTGAGGGCCAGCGTGGAACTGAAGATTGCTAAATTAAATATGTTACCATGGTAGCCGCTCACTGTAAACCGTATCAGAGCAGGGTGGACAAAAAGACATTTCCAAAACATTACCGAGTTCTTCTGTCTTTGGGTATTTTGATGAGTTTTTGAAGTGTTATTTCAGAATCGGTTAATCTACGTTACTCTTCTCGAATGCATTCATTGTACATACTGTGAAATGCAAAGTCTACCAATGTGGTTTAGAATGCGGATTTTCTATCCCGCCCCACTAAACATCCAGGAACTCGGGCATCTCTACAGGTGAAAGATAATCTGTTTTGTTTAATGACCGGTTCTGAACTACAGCGCCATTGAATATGTAGTTTGGTGGGGCTTTTTTTAATTGTTGCTCTTCAGAGTGCGTCACAGGGTCTGTCTGGGCAGGGGGTTGTGGCACAGTAGAAGTTGAATGCAGGCAGTGTCCTTAATTCCACATGTATTTGACACAGTATGGGCCTTTTCATCGTGTATACCACAATTCTAAGGGTTTCTCAGTGATTCCTAGAGCTTGAATCCACTTGCATTTATTGTAGCGCATTTTAAATATTCTTTAACTTTGAATTTATCAGGATCATTTAAGCAAGTGGCACCATATCCTGATTTCCACACCTATCCCGAATCCCTAACACTTCTATACTTGCATTTGTAATCAAAAGAAGAAAAACATAACCATTGTCTTAAATTTTATCCTTAGATTCCCAAAGAAACTTTTATCATTTTGATCAATGTTAATTCTAATTCTTTTTTACTTATGGTGAGATTAAGTAGGCAAATCTCTGTAACCTAAAACTAATCAGGGTCAACCTGTTTCAGCAGCTGCCAACAGATGGATCCTTTTGTGATAGATTAGATACCAACCACTACACTGAAAAGTTTGAATATATGTTTAATTTTAGCTCTTATTTTAAGTCTTTTGCTAAGCTTTGGTTTAGCATAAGCTTTCTAATTTTTCTGTCTTACATTTTCTCAGTTATAAATGAAAAATGGCGTGTATTTATTCCATCAGATATTATTCTGAACACGACTATGTTAGAATACGTTTTGGAAATTAAAAACATAATGGATAGTGATAGCTCATATTATTATATTAGTATCTTCAGGCAACAGTTTTAGGGTCAGCAGAAGATAATTAACATTCAAAGTTCAGTAAGGTACTGATTTTTGCATCCAAGAAAACCCTAAAAATTGGAAGTCTGGAATGACAAATGGCAAAAAAATACAACGGCACTTGCAACAAGAATTTTACAATCATAAAATAATACTTGTAAATGTAAGTAAGATCTCTAACTATTATCTTCCTAAGGAAAAATAGAACGCTTGTGTCTCAATCAGGAGGAAACAAGAGGAATCCATTTGGTTACCCTCCAGAACTATCGCCTACCAGCAGATCCCGTTGTTCTGCTCTTACACGGTCTTACTAGAGCAGCTAGTCTACCCAACATATTATTTTTATTCTTGGGCTACCTCAGTTTCTGCAGACAAGTTATTTCTTTTAAACCCGATTTTTTCTTTTTTTAAAGTGTATTTCCCACATTGCGGTGAGCAGAGGAGAAAAACTTTGTAGTTCTTTAACTTTCTAACTAATCAGTCCCATCAGACCTGTAAAGACCAAAGGCAGGTAACTCCCTTGCAGCCCTCAAGAGCTCTACGGTAATTTGCTTTGTATATACCGAAACTGCAAAAGAATTGGTACTCGTCGCTTTGCCTGCCCCGTTACAGCCAATATACGCGTGTGAGTGTACACGCGCACACGGAGTGAGTGACACATTGTGGCGTAGTAAGGAAACAAGCAGAGAGAACTGACCTGAAAAATTCATAGTTTACACAGTAGTACAATACATTTACAAATGATGAGTGTTAAACAACTGTCGATGATTTAAAACAAATACAATTTACCATCATAAGACATTTAAAGAAATTAAGATCTTGACAACCAGCCACTTTCTATTTTTGAGAAGATTAGAAATAAAATTGATAATAATGGTACAAGCACCATAATTTGGATTTACATAAAGCCTTTGATAATGTCTCAAATGATAGTCTTCATCTCAAACTGAAAGCAGGAAAGATTCAGGTTAAACAGGGGAACAGATAAAGAACTGATTAAAGTAAAGTGATTAGAAAGTAAAGTGTTGAAAAGGGTCACAGGGGAGTCAGTTCTCAGATCTTTATTGCTTCTAATCTACATAAATTACCAAGACAGAGAAACTAGCTGTAGAATTGCCAAATGCACTGATGACTTACAACTGAAATGAAGTAGTAAGTGGAAAGCAAAAGAATTAAATGATAATTCCCACTGGAAAGCGGTTTACATATTAAGTGGAAAACAAAATTTAAGAATGATAAATATAACATATAGAGCATTCCTTGTTTTTCTTTCCAAAAGTACAAGAAGCCTACCTGCAAATACTACCACGCAAATTTCAGGGAACCTTTCTAAACCTGGCTAGATTATTGAAAATCAAAGAGAATGGGAAGCAATTTCAGTATACTGCAGCTCTGGAGTAGAAAAAACAAATAGTCAGCAGTTCAGAAAAAAACCTAATGATCATAACACTTGCAGCTGCATCACTATTGTACAACAATAACTAATATTCAATCCCTTTCCATTAGAAGTCTCAGAGAAAACAAAGCAACCCCCCTTTACATTAATACTAGCAAAAGATTACCAGAAAACTGAAAAGATTTCCACTGGAGTTCTTCTTGCCATTTTCCCCATCTCCTAATTTTTCATCTCAAATAAAACTTAAAATCACCTAGCTCCAATGGAAACAAGGAAAAGTAAAACATTACACAATGCGATGAATAATAACCCTTCTGGACATTACGCTGGGGTTTTGTGCTTTGTTTTGGTTTGTTTTAATTTGCACACAGTAAAGTAGCATATAAATGCTGAGGATCAGGCTTGCAGGAGAATATCTATCTATACATTACTGATAGCATAAATATTATAACCTAGTGATAAATATTCTAACCTAGTCAAAAAGCATGGAAAATTTAAGTTAAGCAGTTAGAAAATACATGTTAGCGATGAGGAATGAGTAAAAGAGGTATCTCATAGGAAGCCAGGTATGATGCTGCTCACCATCACTGGAATTTGACCCATTCACCATGCTACAGAAATACTGCTATAATTATGCTATTTGTATCCTTCTGAAGCCTTTGAAACCGTTACTCATATGATAGAAATTATAAGACAATGAGTAAAATTTTAGTTTGAAAAATCTCTATATACAAGTAATTACATTTTACTACTTTTTTTCTGTAACTGATATTCCAGTCTTCGTTCAGTATCGTACCTTGCCTCCATCCACGTCTCCCTCTACAAGTCACACTATTTGATCTTAGTTTGTATAGCGAGCTGTCACCAAAAAAAAAAAAATGAAGTGACTGCAACACAAATGGCAACGCTCAAAAGAAGAAAACAAAGGAAACAGGAAGAAGAATTACACTAAGCTGTATTTCTTGTGTGTAATGCAGATTTATAATTACATGTACATATGGTCCTCAAGACAGCTGCGTAAAGACAATGGAAGCATAAGAGTCTATAGTGTTGATGAAATTGCATTCCTGTGTCCACTGGAATGGTAGCTGAAGTGCTAATTTTAAGTCCAGCACCTGCAAAATATTTTCATACGCTATACATAAGAAATGATGATCAAGGGATGCTTGTATCGGGGTGTACAGCTAACAATAGGGAGAAATAAATTTGTATATAGGGAGAAAGGACAAGAAAATAAGAGAAGGAAATTAACATTCATTCTATTTTACCACTACACATCCACTTTTTCAATATTTGGTTAATGAATTTAATATCTCTCAGTGCCCACCAGTTTAGAAATACTTGTAGTTTGATAGACAGCTTGACACCAAATATAGAAGGTTTCTGTATTTAACATTCCATTGCTACTACTTGCTTTGGTTTTTAAAGGTCATTAACGTTATTGATTACATTAATTTGAAAGCTGCTTGAATAACACAGAAAATGAATGTAAAATGAACAGCTGCATAAGCTGACAACACGTAAAATTGCTGTGGTCTTCAGACATGACTCCTCCTGGGTGTTTCCCCAATTGATCAGTTTGAGGTAGCAAGAGCAAAAGAGCCCAAATATAAACTTTCAATTAGTATTTTATGTTCTAGTAAAAAGTTTGGTCATTTTTCCTTCACTTTTATCAGTGACATCCAGCAACTAGATAGCTTCCTGGAGAAGAATAGGGACTGCTTAGATTACAAAAGCAAGTCTTTTTATTCTTTTTGTACTTATGCTAAGTATAAGAAACAAACAGTCTGATAACAAATGGCATAATAAATTTTATGAATCTAGTCTAGCATTAGTTATTGTTTAAGAAGTTGAACATTCAAGAGTTCTCTCTTCATTTTGAATTTAGGCCAGTGATAAAAACTTCATCTACGGACATGCATCTTTCCAGAAAAACTAGATGATCTTGTAAAACTATCAAAACCAAGATGATCTTGTAAGATCACCTAGTGATATTTCTGGTCTTCAAAACAGAAGCAGAGAATAGTTCTAAAGAACCAAGGTTATATGACACACTCGCGATCTATGCAAACAAAGCTTTTAGGGAAAGGACTTTACAACGGAATTCCAAGTCGCAAGCCTGGGCATTTCCCATCTTTGGCTATTTGAAAGACCCTGGCCAGTGTACGCCTTAAACTCACATGACTTCTTAGTTGTGCTGGTTTTACTACATGGATTGATGAACTTACAAAGTCTAGCTACTTGGAAATGCCATATGTTTTAAGAAAATAATATAGCCCCATATTACAGAATTACTGCACATAATTGCGGGGGTAAGCATTGTTTTATGGTAAAGGGGAAAAAGTGTGTACATACTACTATAATTAGGATCTGTTAGATGAGCCAGTCTAGACTGACATCCACTCTGTGCATAACTTCATCAGAAATATTCCATCAGCACCTACTTTGTGATTAAAGTAGTGCATTTGTTCTTTGTTTCACCTTTCTTGTTTGTTTTTTTTTTTATTTCCTTATTAATTTTTCAAGTGAATGTGAGCATTTACTGATGAAGACTGGTTGGTCAGCTTTTACAGGCAAGGACTACCACGTTGCTTCAGGGTTTTTATACTTAATAGGAGTCGAAGGCCCGTAATAAAAGTAAAATATAGCATCTTGTTTCATCATTTGCTATGTGTTCATAAACCAGGATTACGTTGTTCTTCTTATGCTCCTACTTTCTAATTATTATGATCTTACAATTACTTCCTTAAAAACGCAGCTCCATTATTCCAGATCTTTATCAGTTAACAATGTAAGAACCGTGAGTTATCTGAGTGCACTGACACAAAAAAAGTGTACGTGAATCTCCTGAAGATGACATAGCAAGCATTTGTATTTGTCATAAACCGTTGCTCTTGAATACTTGAAAATAATATAAAATCACTCACTTGTGATCGATGAAATGGTAGATGAAATATTAAATACTATGGAGATGTACAAAAGCATTATTATTTGCATCTTAGTCCTTGGTTTCCCAGCAGTTAATTGTGATGAGCTAGCATCATTTAAAACTTGATATGCAATTGAATAACCCTATTCAAATACAAGAGTGCTGGAAAAATCTTTGTCAGCAGCTGCTTCCCGACTCTCACGCACACCTTGTATATGAAGGATGACAACAAGAATATTAACATCCCACAGGAAATAAACTGTGCTGTGAATTTAGCTATACCAAAATACAACAATTTTCAAGGGGTTCAAAGAAAGGCCCCAAAGTCCTGGAATCCTTCTGGAAGCCAATCCTGTCAAACAAATCCCACGAAAACCCATGCCTGGCCACTGTATGCAGAGCGGGTAATAATCAAAACCAAACAGATCATAAATAGGAGCAATAGGCACCTTATTTGTTTTAAAAGAATTATGTGAGACGGGAATTACAAGAGAGACACAACAAAGCCACATCAAACGACTCAAGTTACGATTTCACTAGTGCAAATAAAGACAAAGCCTCTCATTCCGGTGCAAGGAAACATCCAAAGCACAGAACAATTTAATAAGCTAGAGTTTTCTACAATCTTTCTTCCCAGACAAATTCTTGATTAGAGTTTTAAGACCAGAGCTTTAAGAATTATAATCTTTGCTGTGAGTGATTACTGTTGACTTTCAAGCTGACGAATATAAAAGGAATGTATAAATTCTTCGTCATCCTCAGGAAAACGTTTATGCCCGCCGATTCTGAATGCCAAACGGAGAAACGTCACTCCTTCTCTCATGAAGTCTGCCATTCTACCTGTTGGGCTGAAATTAGTATATAAAGTATTTATAGAATCACTGAGCATCCCTGCTCATCAGCCTCTCTGTATATTGAACTGTACATTTTAAAATCTGGAATTCTTTTGAGATGACTTAAACCTAGGAACATCCCACAGTTCTACTTAATCTTCCTCAAACTGCTCCTTAGGAACTGCAATTGAACAGCCCTGTGAGAATCATCATAGGAAAAAAAAAAATATCATCTATTATCCATGTATTGAAATGGATGGTAATCTCCCAACGCTGAACAATTTGAAGGATTAAGTCTTAAATGTACTATGAGAAAACCAAAAGTTTAAGATAGGAAAACACATGAGAGAATTTAAGAGTAATTTATTTCAAGACGCACTTGGATCTGTTACAGATCCAACTGTTTAAAAGCATTTCTTTTGAGCTGCTGGCATTAAAATAAAATTAAACTGAAAAAAAAAAAAAATTAATGATGGTAAGGTATGACCAGGGTAATAAAACAGGCATAAAGAAGCAAGTGAGGTGACACTCATATTAAAAAGACAAATCAAACCAAACCCTCTACGTCTGAAACAGAAGTTGTTACCGCTCAGAGCTAGCATCAAGGCTGATTTTGTTATTTATTTCTTTAGAGCTAGCATCAAGGCTCTCGGTTTCATTGTTTAAACCGAGAGCTTTCTGACCCTCTCTCTGCATTTGGTACGTTGCAGAGCTCACTGACTCAAGAGACAAATTTCTATTGCCCCAATTCAGAAAATATTTCAAACATTTTTCAGCAAGGGAAAACCTCAGTATAAATATTTGCCTGAAGCAACACATTTGCTTAAATACTACCCTGCCTAGTGATGTATATTTAATTTCCCCACAAACTGGGAGTAGCTCTAATTTGACTCCCGTGCTAATCAGAACGTTCGAGCACACGTTCTTCGGCGACCCACGGAACCAACAGCGTTTGTTCTTCTGTGTGTTCTTGTGTGTTCTTCTGAACAAGAGATGCTCTGTGGGCTACGAGCATCGCCCGTCCGCAACCCGCTCGCTCTGCTGCCCAACATGGGTACTGCCTCAGATCACCGAGCACCCTCCCTCGGTACTACAGAGAACAATGCATAAAATCCCTCTTTTTTTCAACCTAAATGCCAATTTTCATCAATCTTGTAAGAATTTAATATTTCTCAGACCTCTACTCCTCTGTCAAGTTTGCAGAAATTAGCTACCGGATCTGAAAGCGACCCAGGAGAGCGCAGGGATCTGGCGATAACCTCAGAGCACAAACAAGCCCTAGGAAACTATGTTAGAAAAGAATCTGATAATAACTAGTTGTAAAATATCATTTGGTAAACAGCATTAAATTGTTCCTTCTAGGCCTAGAAAAATGAGTCAAAATCTTGCAATATAGAGTATAATAAATTTACAAAACTCATAAAAGACTTACTTTTGCATAACAAATAAATTAACTGAACACTAGTAGCTATGGTAACTGAAACAAGGCATAATTTTTCCTCAAAAAATAAGAAATCAAATTTACACTGCCAGCTTAAGTATACCAGTTAAAGGACATCAAAGTATAACGCATGAATGGTTCAGAACCTTATCCCCAAATGTTAGATATTGTGGGTTTAATCCTGTGGGATGGGCATTCCTTGCAAACTGCAACTAATTATAAATCGGCTGATACACCACCGCTATTAGGCTGTGTTAACATTTTGAATTTGTTTGCCCACCTTAACTTCTTTAATGCTAGTCCAGCTACTTTGAAAGAAACAAATTTTGTCAACACCACAGTTGTAAGCTATTTTGTAATAAAGGCCATTCTATGCACATTAATAATACTGACAAGAACAGATGGCAATTATTGCTTTTAACAATTATTTTTTTTTCTGTTAGTATTAATTACTTAGGCTTAATTTCTGTTGTTATGTCCACTGGGCACCGAGGTAAGATGTTAAAAATCTGCCCAAATACTTTCATCTCATTGACGGCGACAGAATTCTTATTAAAATTGAAACATTACTGTCATTTTAATTAACTCATTAGGGATGCATCCAAATCCATCATTATTGATAGCTATTTTTACTGCTTTCCTAATACTAAAGTGCTGTATAAAGTGAGCAGCATTCTTGCTAATTCTACGGTTAAAGCATCACCTGATGTATTTAAAACAGAGAAATATCCGTACAGCTAATTAAAATATCAGTCCTATGAATCACCAGAAAATTCTCTGCAGCTTTCTAAGTGTGCTGAAAAATCTCTGCTGTTTACCAACTTAAATCTTCGGATTTAATTCCTGTTCAGTGATGGTCTAGGAGTAGCACTTTTCCTATTCTCTCTCTGGCAGAATGCTTATGTCCAGGTTAGGCAGCTAGGGGGTTCTCTGCAGTCGCATGAGCGAAGGAAGAATAAAATCCTAAACAATGTGGGTCTGTAATAGCCAACACTCTTAGCAGGGAGCTGCTTAACCTTTGTCAAAAGATAACACCAAACCCAGTCCTAAACAAGCACCCTTCGGGGCTTCACAACAGGGGCACGCCGGCTTTCAGTTAAGCTTCATGGCCACAAGCTGGTTCAGTTCATAGTGCTCGAGCATTCATCCAACGATCTGAAGACACGTTAAGGATGTCGTGGACTTCAAAGCTATCTATCCCCAAACCCGATTACTAACGCGTAGCTTCAGTAGTGTGAAAGAAGACCCTATTCGGATCTTCCTAAAGACAGAGCGAAAGACGTGATGCTGATACAATCTCTCCTGAGGTTGAACAAAAAATGACCCTGGAACCACCGGACAACTCAGTTCCACTGGACCAGCAGATTAAACACAAGGGCAGGACAAAGAGCTCAGGATATTCCACTCACAAAAAGGGAGATGTGGCCTGATACTCCAGCATAAAAGCTGATTCCACCTGCCTTGTAATTGGATTTTTAATTTTTTTTTTAAAGTCCAGGCTGGAGTACAGCCCAAACGCACATGAAACTCACTGAAATCCCAGCTATTTGGAAAATTCAGGAAAAAGAAAACGCGTTCAGGGCTTTGCATGAAAGAAGTAAACACGAATCCAGTTCTCTTTGATTGTTCCAAGCACCCGTTTCTGTGTGTTTTGGAATAACGCTCTTTGGTTCCTTTACGTAGAAACTTTCCAACACTGGTGGACCCCTCATTGTGTCAGAGAGGAATTTCCAGGGCACGGCTGCAGTCCCGTCAATGGTGATCTCCTTGGAGATGGAGTCCTGCCTGCAACGCCTTCGGTGAAGGTTTAATGACTTGATGAAGCGCTCGATGGAGCAGTGCCAGCTAGCGACCTGCCTCGTTGCTTAAATACGGTTTCTGCTTTACAAGGTATACATTTTAGCCATTTGTTCACTCTTTATTTTATACTTAAATAATTCACTTGTACATGTTACTAATTTAGTAAATAACTTTAATCTTATCTCAATGAGGGCACAACATTTTTGCACTAGAGTTTCCTAGTATGTTAATTCTGGTGCTAGTTTATTAACAAACTTGTGTGTGTAAAAATCACTGTTTTATTTTTAAGACCTGGTGAAAAGTTAAGATAATTGTAAATAACGCAAGAGTAACAGTTTACCTAACAGATAACAAGATTTTAGGTAAAAATGGTTTAAACAACATTGTTTAAATAATACAATAATATTATAGCTTGCAATTTACTACAGCATAGAAAATGTTCAGTGCCTTTTAACCTATAAAACTAAAGCATCCAAACTAAAACTTTATGATCCTTAAAATTATTCTTGTCTTACAAGAAGGGTTTTTTTTTCTTTTTTAAGTACAGGAACTCATTTTTATTCAGTGAAGTTTTACCACAGTTGCTACTGTTTATCATAAACATTTCAGAAACAACTTTAATAACCTGAATAAGCTTCTTGGCAATATATCACAAAGCACTAACTGGGAGCCTCCAAATTTATAGGAAATCTGAAAAAAAACCCAAAACCAAAAACAACAGCTAGCTGAAAATGTATTATGGTTATTCCCTCCCTATTGCTCATATTGGGACTCAAAAAGATCATCTGTTTCAACAGTTGCAGATGATCAGTCTGAACAGAATTACAGATATCAACTAACAGGATACCCAAGACATGAAATGAATGAGAATAAAATAGTAGCTTCAAGCAAAAACTGGTGAAAAATTGTTAAGGATTAAAGTCTGAAATGCATTGTCTCACACTGGAAGTAAGAAGTGCAGAATGACTTCTATTTCATTATTTGCTACTGAGAATTTGTAAAAGTTATTTCCACAACATTAATGAAATTAGTATTTTTCACTTTCCAGAAATACTGGACTCTCCAGCTGTGTCGAAAGCCCAGGACCCAACCTACGAGATTCAAGAACCCGAGAGTTATCGGTGCTGCGGTTTCCATCAGTTTCACATACTAGAGTTTCCTTCCTATGCAAAACAGGGCATTAGGGCCAGGAATTATGCATTAGAATGTGCCCAAAGCAAGGAAAAATCCTGAGTTTCACAGAGTTTTGAAGCCAATGCTGGGAAAATCTTCGAAAATTCACAGTTCTATTTACTATCTTCGTTTTGAGATCACCTACTTCTCCCCAGTTACATTTGGGCAAAGACCTGAATATATCAGTTTTTCTACCAGTAATAAAGTTTTAGGCTGGGATTACCATTCTAAATATTATCTTTTTCTGCAGGATTTTAAGAATGGAAATTTCCAAACATGGTCTTGGTATGGATACCTGAGGTTAGGCTTTTCTTCTGACCATTTAAAAATAATATACATTATACTGCACACTTATTATTCTCATAAAGCAGTAGAATATGGTTATTCACCATTTGCAAGGCTGCACGAACTAGTTCTTCAACAAATAAAAAAAAAGCCAAAACTAAATGAGTTTTTTTTTACTGTATTAGTCAATGGAAACTTCTTTCTTAAAATAAAATTAGAAATTATTCAAGCAAAAGGGCTTCTATCATTGAAAACTATTACAACCTAAACAACTGTTCTGCCTCTAGACAGATACACCTTTTTTTTTTAATACCGTTCTTGATCTTGGGAAAATCCTCTTCCATTTCTATCTTAATTAGTTTATACAGATGCTGAGGTCAGTAAATGATTCTTAGGCCGTATTTTGAGGCAAGATAACAAAGACAGCGTGTTTGCCATGGCTGTGAGACCTCTGCTATGCCTGCTGAGTTATTATCAAACGCCTGGCTTCTACCTGGTTAAACTGCTTCTCTTCAAATTGTGTGGGAGTCTAAATAAATATAAAAGAGGCTTGAGCTGGCTGCTAAAGTAGCTTTGGAAATATCTTTTATAATGCTCTCAACCTCAAGTAGACGATCCTTAAAATTTTGAGCTACTGAGATACCTTCACTCAAGACTCTTCTTCACATGCCTGGATTCAGGAGGTTTAAGAGGCGGCACAGCGTGCTGTTCTATCAAATTCCCTTGTACAGTGCCATTCTTCACTGGAAAGATTTAGTGTGATAGCACAAATCAGCTTTAATATGATTCTTAAATATAGCTAGGGTACAAAGCTAATTATTCCCACCCTATTAATGCTTCGACTAATTTGAGTCAATCTGATTTCACACTCTTTCTTCCGGCTCCTTGTAATATTCACAGTGTTCCCTGACGTTGTTTGAAGGGCTGTAGAAGGCAAAGCAGACTAAGTGGAAAAGCATCTGACCTCTGTTTCGTATCTACTTCACATCAGTCACTGCAGGTTAAAATAAAAGGGCGACAGACAGAGCAGCACAGACCATTCAGCACAAGTTATGTAGATAGGTATTAATTCATTTGTTCAGATTGTGAGATTTTCTCTCTTACAAAAAATAAAAAAGTTAAAATGAATACCTAGAAACTGTAAAATCATAGTCTCCTGATTTTAAAACTGAGAAAATACCGTACTGAAGTCAGCTATTGTATCTTTTTTTCAGAAATTGAAGGAATTTTAATGTTTTCCGGTTAACAGATATGATCTCCATCTCGGCAGCCACTTGCTTTCAGCTTACAATGGAGCTGAAACAAAAAAATGGCCTAAAGCACTGAAGAAAATTTACTGATACCTTAAATGTTAAGTTCATTATGAAGTAACATATTTAAGGGAGAGTACGAAGGCAGCATGAGAGTTTATACTATACCTAGTACAGACTAGATATTTAGAAGTGATGGGTCAGAGTACATCAGCCAGAAGCAACAAGACCATCACAAACACTTTGTAGTTCATCGGAGTTGGGAATTAAATATGTATTATTTTATGACACCAGGTTTGCATAAATGGCTTAAAATGCAATGAGAAAGTTGGCACTGAGATTTTATTTCAAAAGCGCAATTCCTGACGCATGCCATGTTGATTAACAGATTATGCTCTTTGCAGAAGACACAGAAATGGGCTGGTCAGAAGCAGTGAACAATTGCCTTTGCAACATTTTTTTTTCTTCTTTTCTTCTTTTCTTTTTTTCTCTCCACTTACTAAACTGTATTTATCGTGACACAAAAATTTTTCTCACTTTTACCCTTCCGATTCTCTCCCCCAACCGGCTGGAGTTAGTGAGCAGCTGGTGGGCGCTTAGTTGCAGGCCAGGGTCAACACATCGCAACATCACAATAGTAAAGCTTCACTTTCAGCTTAAATTGCTCGTTAGCAGAAAAATGTTAGGAAATTAACATATTATTTGAATAAACAACAACAGCAAAAAAATGCAGAGATCCATTGGTTTGGTTGTTTTGAGTGCTTCTTTCTGAAAGGACAAGAGGAAATGGCCTCAAGTTGCTCGAGGGGAGGTTTAGATTGGATAGCAGGAAAAATTTCGTCACCAAAAGGGCTGTCAAGCATTGGAACAGGCTGCCCAGGGAAGTGGTGGAATCACCATCCCTGGAGGTATTTAAAAGCCGGGCAGACATGGTGCTGAGGAACGTGGTTTAGTGGTGGGTTTGGCAGTGTTGGGTTGATGATTGGACTTGATGAACTTAAAGGTTCCTTGCAACCTAGAGAATTCTGTGATTTTATGATTCTATGATTCTATGAAAGGACATTTTCAGAATGATTGACTCGTGCTGTCACTGGAGTGCCCATACGTACTCTTCCTCGCCCAGAGGGTTACGAAAGAATATTATTGCTGCCATAACCAGCAGCGTGAACTTCCCTAATCATGAGGGCTGGCTTAAGGGATGCTCTGCAGGTCGATGATGCAAACAATGATGGTTTCAATATTTTATTCATAACTGATAACGAGTAGTCCATTATTCAAAGAACCCCATTTGTAGCCATAATCTCATTGCTATGAAACTGCTGTTTTCCACTCTGTGCAGTTGTTCTATGCATAAGCCTTAAATCACCTTACGAAACAGATGAAAACTACCCCAAAAGCAATTACATGGGAAAATACCTATGGATACTCTAGAGTACAAATTTTTCTGTGTATCTTCAAATACCATAAAAAGTACACAAAAATAGGCAATATTGCACCTGAGGCTGTCTAGCATTAAGCAGATGATCCAGAATTACAGCTTCTACCATACGAATGTTCTTTGTCTCCTGATAATACGGGTGCGTTCCCATTCTCATAGCGTTGAGCTGGTTGAATTAGTGGAATCAGGTGGTGACTGATAAAGAATTTTCCAAAAGAATAAGCCTGACAAGATATATTAATTCTATTAACTGCATGAAAAAATGAAGCTTGTATTTTTCTCCAGGGATGAGGTTTTCTAAAAAGCCTAAATCTTGCAGCTAGTTTTTGCAAATGCAGAGATTTTGAAATGTAACCTATGGGAAATGTAGCTTCAAATTTCAGGGATGGAACCCCTGAAAGACAGCGGCATGGAAGCATTGCCCGCAGAAGCACAGCAACACATACAATCCATAAGGAACACCCATCAGAGTTCCTCTTCAGCTTCATTGGGTTACCGGCTAAGTGGAGCGTGGAAAGAACGGAGAAGAAACCAACACAAAGCCCGGATAGATGATAAAATTTATAAGGCATATAGGGAAGGTAGTGAGGTACGAGATGAAGATGTATGACTGGAGCTCGCTGCTCTTCTCGTGTGTATAGCGTCAGAGTAAACTAATGACACAGCAACAGATGCATTAAGTGCAACCCATTTCTTCTATAACTTCTGTAGTTCCCCTATGTTCTTATGGCGTTATTTGGAAATAACTTCGTAGATACAGGGCGTGAAAAATACATACGTAATCGCAGCACCTGTTTTTTAAAGGTTTTATACATTATTACAAAAAATCTCATTATTTGTTAGGACTGTAGTGTTACAGTTCCAGACAGCAGAATGACCTTCCTCTAACTTCATTTTTTGTGAAGTTTATGTGAAATATGTAAAATTTACACCTGGGTGGCAGCAGATAATGGTGAATTGATATATTTCTGAATGACAGCTATTATTAGAAATATTAATATAAAGTTATCCTAATGTTAAGTCTTGAACTTAAATCTTCGGTACTGCAGCTGAATGATTCTAACCTAAATTAAAAATTGGCACCCATAAAAAGGCTGTTGAAACAGGAAAAGATACGACGTGGTGCATGAAATATGGAAAAAAAAATTCCAGCGGAAGTGTTGAAATAAACTATAAAGACTAAAGTTCTGGCACTAAGGAAGTTGGCTAAAGAAAATGCCTAAATATTTTATTTCAAAGTCATACATCGAAAAACAAGGGGTTTGTTAATAATGGGCAGGTATGGGGGAGGGGTGTAATTTTTTAAGTTAATACCATCATACAGAAGACTGGAGTAATTTCTGTAATGTAATTTCATTCATCATTTTCTGATACAGTATGTCCTTAGCAGTTTAAGATAAACAGATCAATTTAAGATAATACACGGTATACTAAGGTAAACATGGTATTCCTTGTGATTTATCATGTGTTGCTGTAGGACTGTTTTCTGTCCTTCGTATTTATAATTGCAACACTGTCTTCTTGTAAGCTAATGAATTCAGAATGCTGTACTTTCTCATGGACAGTGTTCTGAGGTTGTAATTGCAGTAATAAAAGGAAAAATTTTACTCGGGAAAATAAATTACGGAACAGCCACATATATTTAAGAGATCATGATAGAGCTCAGGTTGTTATAATTATGTTAAAAAGGTTCATGGTTATTTCCTTACCAATACGGGTATTAGTTATTTAAAAAATTGATAACCTGTATTTAAAAGTTAACTGCCATGTATCTGGCCTGACATCACCATTTGAATATCAAAATCAATACAAGTGACAGAGTTTTGAGGTGCTTTCTCCATTTTTTATGAATTTTATCACCCAATCTTCTTTTTGAATGTAGTTATCCAATATGGATCAGCTGTACAGAATCACAGAATCACCGGGGTTGGCAGGGACCTCTGGAGATCATCTAGTCCAACCCCCCTACCACAGCAGGGTCACCTACAGCAGGTTGCACAGGACGGCGTCCAGGTGGGTTGGGAATGTCTCCAGAGTGGGAGACTCCACCACCTCTCTGGGCAGCCTGTGCCAGTGCTCTGCCACCCTCAAAGGAATGAAGTTCGTCCTCATGTTTAGATGGATCTTTCTACATTCAAGCTTGTGCCTACTACCTATTGTCCTGTCACTGGGCACCACTGCAAAAAGACTGGTCCCATCCTCCCGGCACCTTCCCTTTAAGTATTTATAAGCATTGACGAGACCCCCCCTCAGCCTTCTCTTCTCCAGGCTAATGAGACCCAAGTCCCTCAGCCTTTCCTCATAAGAAAGATGTTCCAGACCCCTAATCATCTTTGCAGCCCTCTGCTGTCCCCTTTTACAGAAGTTCCCTGTCCTTCTTGAACTGGGGAGCCCAGAACTGGACACAGGACTCCAGGTGCGGCCTCACCAGGGCAGAGCAGAGGGGGAGGATAACCTCCCTCAGCCTGATGGCCACACACCTCTTGATGCACCCCAGGATGTCATTGGCCTTCTTGGCCACAAGGGCACATTGCTGGCTCATGGGCATCCTGTTGTCCACTAGGACTCCCAGGTCCCTTTGCACAGAGCTGCTTTCCAGCAGATCACCCCTAACCTGTACTGGTGCAGGGGGTTGTGCAGGACCCTACACTTGCCCTTGTTGAACTTCATGAGGTTTCTCTCTGCCCAACTCTCCAGCCTGCCTAGGTCACGCTGAATGGCAGCACAGCCTTCCGGTGTGTCAGCCACCCCTCCCAGTTTTGTGTCACCAGCAAACTTGCTGATGGTACACTCTGTCCCTTCATCCAGGTCATTGATGAATATGTTGAACAGGACTGGACCCAGGACTGACCCCTGGGGAACACCACTTGTTATAGACCTCCAAATAGGCTCTGCGCCACTAATCACAACCCTCTGAGCTCTATCTGCCAGCCAGTTTTCAACCCACCCCACTGTCCCTTCATCCAACCCACACCTCCTAAGCTTGCCTGTGAGGATGCTGTGGGAGACGGTGTCGAAAGCCTTGCTGAAGTCAAGGTAGACAACATCCACTGCCTTCCACCCATCTATCTGTCCAGTCACACCATCGTAGAAGGCTATCGGATTAGTCAGACATGACTTACCCTTGGTGAATAAGAGTGTCCAGAGTGGACTACTGGACAAAATACACCATTTGCATTCACAATTTTGCATTTTGTTGTGCAAATCCTTGCCTGTACACATTATATACATGTGCATTACATCAGCAACACAGCACAGTTTCCCTTTCCTGCATTCCCTTATTCAAAACGCTTTTATGCAAACAATTTTAAAAAATGATAAATCCAATGGGAAAACTCCTACTAATGTCAATCAAACCAAGCTATTTCTCCTACTAACTTTCAGTTTTTGTGTGACTGAATATTATTTGTCTAGTAAAAACTTCAGAAAATCAGGAGTATACAACAGATTCAGGACTGAACTGACTTACGAGCAGAGCTCTCCTGAACCGAACTGAAGGATTACTGAAGGAGTTTTATGCCAGTTACAGGTATATAATACAACTATTTCACATAGCTTATTACAGCGACATGATTTTCACAATACCACAAAACTAAGGTCTTAGAAGCTTTATATATGCTACATACAGGTAGCATGCCAAAAGCACGGAAAAGTAAAAGGTTCATACAAAGTACTAACAGAATCAATGACTCCTTTTTCTTCAATATAGGGGAAACAAAAAATATTTTGTAGATGTCACATCGCATTACTTTTTGTACTATACCAGCCTGTTTTGTTATATTTTCAGTTTTGTTTTGAATGCTGCCCCTATATACATTTCCATGCTTGTTTAATAATACATGAAGTAAGTTTACATTCTTTTTATATTTTTCATCAAAACACTCTTGTTCTCGTTGTGATAGATATAAACATAACAATTTCTTCCCTGGTAACGATTTATTAAAATATTACATTTGTGGAACCACATTTTGGGATTTTCTGCTTAGTTTTCTGTTGACTGTGGACAATTCCTAGTACATGAAAAGTGCAAATAAAATCAAATTCCCACAAGGAAGATAGCGCATTTTGATATTAAAAACGTTTTCATTTCACCAAGTGATAGTGATGCACTACATAATCTAATGAGATTCATTCACTATAGATATGAAGAAAGGGTTCCACAGTATTCTGACAAATTAGACTATGCCCACTGCTGGCTTTGCAGTGCTAAAAAATTTCAATTTTCAGTATTGTCCTAGGAACCCATGGCCTAAGTACCCCCAAAATACTGAAGTGGAATTTAAAAACTTTTGTATAGTTCCATTTGTATATTTCAGGAGTTTAGTTTAATTTGATTCATCTCGATGGAAATTGAAATATATAGATGGTGTATATTTTATAACACAGCTGAGATTTTGGACTGATCAGGACCAACCAATCGTTATGATGGGTATTTTGCCACTGACTTCACCAAAGCTAATCAAAGGTTAAACCTATTTTTTGGAAGAAATGTTTTAGGCCAGTCTTTCATACTAGTATGGTATTTGTGAAATCAGTTTACTGTGAGGGTGGTGAGACCCTGGCCCAGGTTGCCCAGAGAAGCTGTGGCTGCCCCATCCCTGGAGGTGTTCAAGGCCAGGCTGGACGGGGCTTTGAGCAACCTGGTCTAGTGGGAGGTGTCCCTGCCCATGGCAGGGGGGTTGGAACTGGATGATCTATAAGCTCCCTTCCAACCTAAACCATTCTAGCATTCTGTGACAACATTGATGATAAAATGCATTTTCAAGCATTTCAAATGCCTCCAAAGCATTTGCTGTTTGAAGAAATATGAATTAAAAAAATTAATAATTGAAAAACAGAGCTTAGAAATTATTTTGATTGTGGTGAATTTAATGAAAATGATCATGAATTATGAGCATAAAGAAGCTCATGTGTCATTACTATTTGCTTTAAATTAGCTTAAATGGTCTTACATGTGTGGGGTTTTTTTAAATAAACTAAAAAACCACCTTGCACGGTTATTTCAAGTATTCAAGTAAAACAAACCCACTAATTTGAGAATATCGTCTTGCAACTGCACACCTCAGATAACAGTCATTCCCATAGTTTTTCTTCCACTCAAGGACCTGTGCTGTGTGTTATGCATTTCCTTCTATCGAGCCATCACCATACAACTCTGCAAAAAGGACTCATTTCTGCTGCAGTATTACGGTCGGTTACAAGCGTAAAAAGACATACCAGTAACTTTAAAATGTTTAAGAGTACCCGTAAGGCAGCTCAGGATATCTCAAGTATTATCTTGCTAACCCTTAAACACACGCTATACAATAAAAGGAAATTTTAATTTAGTTTAACATTTCTTATTTCAAGACAGCTTTGCTTTTTCCAGTAGATATCCTAAATATTAATATAAAAGACATCAGATTATACGTATCAAGTACTGCTGGTAGAAGACAATTTGTCCACAGCAGCCTGATAAGGTCAGAATGATACGGCTCCTCTTATTTATGACTATCAGCCTGTAGCCTGCAGACATTTCCTAATGAAACTCCAAGATATCGGTAAAAATTTTCAAGCTGTCAAAAAGTACCAGTGTAACAGAAATAAAATATAAACGTGGTTAATGTGCACAACAAGTGATGCACAAGCACTGCCTTAGAAAAGCTAGCAAATACCGTTTTAAGACAAAGCCTGAGTAATAACAATTCTGTATACTAGACAAGCATATTCTTTTATGTTTCTGAACATTAGAAATTCTTATTTAAAAGATCGTTTGTCCACAAGGATGTCAAACATACATTTTTCACAGCTCAAAATTTCAGCTCAGAAGCAATTCAAATTGTTAGAATGTGTTTTGTTGTTTTGTTTATCAATTGCCCATGAAACGTTTGATATTCCCAAATGCATCCACTATTCAAAATGATTTGGCAAACAATTCATTTAAACGCATTTCACCTGTGTACTACTTAGAAACTCTTTGTTGCAACTATCAACTTGAGTACGTACTATTCAAAAATTGCTGTTTCCACGTTTGTATCATTCTGCAATTGGTTGCTGTATTCTAAACAGAGGATTCACAAGCTGATGAAGGGCAAAATCAAATGCAGTGCCGCAGAGCACCGTCAACTTGAAATCAATTCAAGTTCCACCTAGGTAACCTTTGTAAAAACAACCCTCTTTCCTAACATGGACACTGCTGAAAACTAGTATGTCCCAGTCATGGAGTATTTTGGGGGTTTAGCCCACTGTGTTCTTTTCTACGTCAAATAGACACGCTGACGTAGAAGGATGCAAATCTTGCTAACATCTATACTTTAATACACATCTGACAAAGGAAAAAACAACTTCTGCAGGCAAGATCGTTCCAAGAAAGTCCAATCTAATCTGAAGTGCAAGTTGAAGGAAATTGCACTAGGATTGCATTTAATTTTTTTATTGCTTGCAGTTTTCACTTTTTGCTCTTAAAGCATTCATTTCAAATGCACTGTAAACAAAATTCTTTAGTGGTTTAGAGGAAAACCCACATTAATGTTAAAATGTAAAGCGTTTGTCTAGTTTAAAATCACGATCATCCCTTCTTTGCAGGAAAAAAAATATCTTTACGCAGTGTTTCCCAACATTTTTTTCTGATACGAAAATAAGCCTTCTGTCAATATAAAATTACTTATTTTCATAGCAAGCAGTGCTGAAAGCAATAATTTATCTTGCCAAAAACATAGCTAAAACCAGATTTAAGATGTTAATTCCTGTTAAAATACTTAGATCTGTAGCTGAGCTTCCACAAGCCAGAGGTGAAAACATTATTGAGTTTGAAACCGCTCCCCTTCCTATGAAAGAGGCGTCATGAGCTTCCAGGCCAGGAGCAAGGAGGGACGTGTGTTGACTTGTGCTCGCAGTCTTTAACAGAATTCAAAAACTAATTAGGTAACAGGCTGCTTTTATGAGGGGGAATGACACCTTTTAATGATAGCTTTTCATTTCTCAGCTTTTGTTATAATGACAGTAAGGCTTAACTTGCACCTTTGTCCTTTATAAAAAAAAAATATAAAAAACACCCACAACAAAACAACCAAACTCCAAACCAGTATTAGAAGAAAACTTTGGAATTACGGGAACAGTACACACAGGTGTTTTCAAACTAACAGCAGAAGAAACAACTTCCATTTCAGCTTTGTTCCCAACCTGACATTCAGGAATTATTTCCTAGATGACTTCTTACTAATTATCACTTAATTGCAATAAAATTAGAAGCAAAGCTCCGCTGTGTCAACCGGTATAAATCTATTTGCTTCAGTGAAGTTGTGCCGACAATAAGCATCAATAGGGTTGCTCGGTGTTAGCACTGGTTTGGAGTTAACAACTACACATTATATTAGGACCGTAAAAATATTGTCAGGATGCAGGTAAGTGTTAGGCTCAGAAGTAGTAAATAAAAACTGGTATGTTTACAAGGAATCACGTGTGGCTTGAACCACAGATGAAGAAAAAGAGTATCAAAAGCTGCAAAAAGAGACTAATGGCAATCGCAAGGTGGAACAGTTCCTTAGGGCACAAGCTATTCAGAAGCAATCATATCTGCTCATGGTCCTCACAGACGGTCTGGGATGGGATGCAACGTTATGAACGATGCTATATTAACGGGAAAGAAACTTCGTATTAAAAATGTATACATCCGACTGCAAAAAGAATGCTGAGGCTGTGTTCCGAACGCTACGGGGTCATACAGCAATCTGGCTCCTGGGAAAGATGTCAGGGGTCCCTAAGGATGTGCAGTTCCAAGTTATGTATTGCCCTCTTCTGCAGAGCAGAATTGGGTACTCAAATGAGATTTATGACAGGGTACTTTCTGGCCGCGGTTTCTGCTCTCCACAGATAAAGAAAGAGGTCAGACCACTTAGATAAACTAGCTCTCAACAAGGGAAAGAGTATAAAAAAGTGTACATATACATATACAGTTTTAACACACATTGTACAAGAGTACAGATGTACTCATATTTAAAATATTTGCATATATATGTAAATATTTGTGTAGGTGTTTGTATATATATGTATGTGTACATCGGAAATAATCAGTGGAGTATTCCTGTCAAAGGCAGGGTTAAGGAATGCGATTCCTGAAATACTGGCCTAAGGGTGACAACGTGAGTCACTTCACAGTGTGATTTTGAAATGGGTGAAGGTAAAGGTTTGGAAAAAATCAGGGGATTAGGACGAGCACAGTATTTTTTAAACCAGTATTGGAAGGGAAAATTTGCCCGGCAGTTGGAGACTGTAATCTAAACATGGTGGTATCTAAAAATGAACTAATTCTCAGCAACGTGGGGCAGTGGAGAGGAAGGGAAAAACAGGAATTATTTGAGATCTGAACTGGAATACCTGAAAATACAAGTCATTCTTCTGTCCTTATTTTCAGCTGGTTCCAGGGCTGTTATCAGTGAGCCAAAGTTTCAGTAAATTCCTCCACCACCTTTTGAGGAAAAGAACTAAACGGCTCTGTCTAAACTTTCTTCGCTAAAGCTGGGCTAGGTTAAACAGTGTGGGACTTCTACTTTTGCAGCGCAGGCATACCCCTCGTTGTTTGGGAGCAACAAACAGATGGTTTGAACGCAAGATTTATTAAGTGTCTAGGATCTAAATTAATTTTAGGTTGCGATTAGAGTCTAACAAGGTAATTTGGGATTGTCCTTTTGGCAGGTGTTCATCGCTAGCACTTTTCCCACAGAAACCGGTTCCTTAATAACCTAGAGTTACAAATGGAGTAAAGGGAAGGCTCCGAAGAAAGCTGGGAATAATTTGTCGGTTTTCCGCCGGTTGAGAGCGAAAAAGACTCCCTCTGCTAATATCTGCTTAAGCTTTACATGAGAGGGGGGATGTTTACAAGTTCTGTCGCAATTTTTTTTGTTTTATACATCTTCCACAAGCAAGATGTAGGCGTCTGGAGCCCTATTAATAAGCTGGGGCAGGATGGGAGGCCAGGTAGCAGCTCAGCCTAAAACTGCAGTAATCGGAGAAAGAATGGGTGACTAGCACTGTTTGAATAACCCAGTACAAATCCAAAATGAATTAAAGTTTCCAGACAGTCAAATCCACGTGATCTTCTTTTGTTTTAATTTCCTGCTTTGATAAAGACTTGCCCTGCCCCAGAGAAACATCAGTTTCACCGAAAGCATTACGAAAAGGGTCCAGTTTGCCGGCTTTACGTCCTGGGCGGCGAGAAACGAAAGCAGATCGCCATTTTTTCCCAGAGCTGTTAATTACTAGAAGTTTCCCCTCTCAGCAAACCAGAAGCTTTAAAAAGGAAGACTGCTGAAAAATATACTTACGGGATTACGGTTCTGTGTAAAACACACGTACACATACTTTTTTAGACATATTTTAGTGTAGGTAATTAATTAATTAGCATAATTAAACCCATCAGCTTCTTTCTCTCATATAGGTATGGCGATGGTGAGGACAGTTTAAAAATAATACAGCTGGAAAAAGAATAGGTTGCAGGAGTTTGGGAATTCAGTCTTCCAATCAAACTGATACACTGTATCATGGAAAAGCAAGCAAACAAAAAATAAGTCCACAACTTTTGTGACTTTGGTATTTACTTGTTTAGAAGACGCAAAAGGTTTTCTTGCTTTACAGACCTCAACTTCCAGACTTAACTGAGATCTCCAAAGGCAACGAGCGCTTTTCTCGTATTTTCAGCATCTGAGGCTTAGTTTAAAATCGAGATGGACGTGGCATGACAAAAATAAGTACACAAAGAGAAAAGGCAAATGGTTGGGCTAAAGTAAATTCAAAAGCTGATGTCTTGCTGCATTATTTATTTCAGTCAGAAAGAATAAGTGGTAAGACTAAGAATAAAAATCTAAGCTTACCATATCACAAGCACTGTCTATTCTCTCCTTTCATTCACCACTGGCACATTCATAGGTTTTGGATTAGAATAAGATCCTGTTACCAATTAATACATGTGTCATACACAGTTTTATTGATAACAGAGGATGTTGAAGACACCTCTGCTGCTATACGCCTTGGAGGTGAGGAATCCTTGGCAGGGAACACATCAGAAACTACGCATAGGATAAGAACTTTCTCCTCTTCTCGGGTCTTCTCTTCATAACTTGGATTAGGGAGCAAGAAAGTTAGTCGACCGACTCTTCTCAGGTGCAAAGATCACTTGGGGCTTCTCAAAATAGCGAAACTTTACTAGTCAACTGAATTTGAGCAGTTGTACGAGGCAACAACTTCTTGAATTGGTTTGGTAATACAAGGAGAATCCGGCAACAAACTTCGCTACCGTCTCCAAAGTAGATGATTGAGGAAGCACACCAGTGTTACCAAAGAGGCGACTAATTAAATCAATCCCATGTCTCCATTCCTTTTACACTTTTCCTACTTAATAAAACAATAAAATGGGGGGGAAAGGGGGGGATCCTTGTATCTTATGCACAGTTCAAAGGAATAATACTTTAAAGGGACAGACCTGCTACTGATTTAAAGTGCCGCAGAGAATTTCCAAGCAGTGGAAGTGATGGAGTTAATTCCCAAGGCAATTTGAAAATTCTTGGATGAATCATAAAAGATTGATGAATACCTTCGCATATAACCACGAGAATTTTGGCTTTCTGTCATGCATAAAACCCTAAACATGTTTGTCATTTAGGTTTCCGCACTACTTTTTTCATCTTCATTTTAATTTCATTCAGCAATTTCTCTGCTGTCACTTTTATTAACGCTAGCTGCTGCTCTTCCTTGAAAGTATTCGTTTCTATTCGTCTTGTAACGTCACCTGAAAAGCTGTGCTGCTTTTCGGGAGAGGGCAGGACTTCACGGTGATTCTTCAGCTTTATACTCTAAACGGAGTAACGTGAAACCACTCACCTCAAGACGTTTTATGCACTTTTAATAGTTGTTCACTGGGATGTGTGTCATAACCTTCTCTCTAAGGACACCGAAGGGCACAAGGTGAAGTGCTACAAACGTATTTACAACACAAGGGTTTTTATAACTTCCGCAACAGAAACAGCAAACGATACTTTCAAAAGGAATAGACTACTGGTACAACTGGGGTAGGACGCCTTTTAAAAATGTTATCCATTCGTTTTGGTTAATACAAGTAAGCTTAATTGATTACATCAAAATAAAAAATAAAACTGTTTTCAGATAAATATTGTGCATTTGGTAAACACAACCGCTGTTTACATCTTTTGTGTTTAGTTCTTGTTGTGGACACACTGTTGTCTAATACAAGTATTTGGTACTTATTTACCAAGGCTTAAGCATTATCTTCATACTTAGAAGCTCCAGAGATATCAGAAACAGTAAAATATAGGGATATGATGTCATTTTAATGCCCCAGCTAAACTAAGTGTGAGCAGTATGTGGGTCAGTCATAAAGTTTAAATGCTATGCTAACAGGAATGTTAGCTACTAAAGTTAGCAATAAAGTTTATTTTTAAAAAGATATTTTGAAATATACATTTACCCCATAAATAAGTTTTGCAGCATAGCAATTTCTCTCTCCAGTTTAAATTGTGATGCTTCTTTAAATACTATACATTTTAAAATTCTAGTAATCCTGCAATGCTTTGATATAACACGAATTATTGCGTAAAAGATCTGTTTTTCACAGCATGTAAAATGCACAATCCTATATACTCCCATTTTCAATTTTTTTAGTGGCCGTGATTTTCACATTACCTAGATAGAGGACTGACTCTACGGGATCGGACATGGAGTACATTTTAAAAGGAAGACTGGAGAAATTGGATAGATTTAGGTGGTTGAGAAGACTGAGAAGACAGAGAGGGTTGGAGCGGTGAAGGTTAGAGGGGCAACAGAAGACTATGGGGGGTGGTTAAGACAAAATTCTCTCCTCCCAGTTTGCTCCCACTTTGACTCCTCGATTATCCTTGCTTCAGCTCTATTCCAGATCCAGGTGAAAGGGTAGTGAATAGACAATCAATTGCATATGTCACACTTCAAAGCTGAAGAACCTTCAAGACTCAAGAGAAATCTCATAAAATCTTCCCAGTATAGTGGGTTTAGTGGATTTCTTACAGAGGATAGAAAAACTATTTGCTTCAAAAGTCCTTCCAAAGAACCTGATTTAGAAGAGGGATATCAGACAATGGCAAGGACACTGGGAGCTCAGAGGAAAATATTTTGGTTTTTTCCACCACCTGAGATGAGGGCAGGTAATGGAGAAATCTAACACGGCTGAGGGAATATTAGTCTTCTGAGTGCTTAGAAAAATGGAATAAAGTAGAGAGTGGGAACTGTATTCTAAAAGTTTGGGTACACTTTCTGTTGAGGTTTTTTGAATTATATGCATGGAAATAGTTAGTGAAGGTTATTTTAAAGACATTGATCTATTAAATATAAGTGAAGAAAACAGTGTTACGATTCGTATTATTTAAAGCTAACTGAAGTAGTAGGGTTTTTAGATAATGTGTCTAGCTTTATAAAATATAGGGAGAAATCACAAAAGTAAAAATCTGAAAAAAAAAAGGCAATGTTTTTTGTGAGAAGGCAAGCTGTTCATTTTCATGAAAGTTTCAATGCCGTTATCATTTCAAGGAACAGCCATTGAGATTGTATGGTAGAGGATTGTAAGTTATATCAAGAGGAAAGGAATGTGGTTTCTGACCTTAGGTCACTGTCCTTAAGCAGGTGAAAGTACTTGCACCCTCAAAAGAAAAGTATGTGATGGTAACATGTTTATTTGTAGCAGTTAATGAGTTCTAAGGTCATGATCCTGGCACAGGTTGCCCAGGGAAGCTGTGGAGGCCCCATCCCTGGAAGGTTCAAGGCCAGGCTGGACGGGGCTTTGAACATATGATCTAGTAGGAGGTGTCCTTGACCATGGCAGGGGGTTGGAACTGGATGATCTTTAAGGTCCCTTCCAACCCAAACCATCCTATGATTCTATGATTTACATTCTGGGAACGACAGGATAACAGAAATTCTTGTTGCAGCACATGTATACCTAAACATTGTGCATGTACACCATTACTTTCTTCTTCAGCCAAAATTATTTATTTAGTCTTACTTAAAATGGATTTCATATTAAAGCAATTTAATTTACCATTTCTCAACAAAACGTGCAAATAAAAGATATTTTGATACATTTTATCTACATATCTTGAAGTACTTTATAAGTGTCATATTTGGCTTCACAGAACTTCTAAGAGGTAGGCAGACATTCTAGCTGTAATGTTAGTCTGCAGGAAGTTGTGACAGAGGGAACTATGACTTGTTCTTGGCATGCTGTTGACCAAGGAAAAGGCAGGAATAAGATTCAAAGCTTCAGATTTCTTATCTTCCACTATTAAATGGTCATCTGTTATCCCTATGCATAGACCTGATATTTACATGTCTCTTACAACTGGTATGAAAGCAAGAGAAAAAGAACAAAAGAAGGAAAGAAAAATAGATAAGCAGGCCTACATAGGTTATTTTAATTATTTTGCATTTCTTCTCACTTTTATGACTCTATTTGTAGTCCGAAGAGATATTCAAGAGCTATGTTTTTTATGCTGAGGGCAATAAAACTATAATACAAGAGCAGTTTTTGGTGGCATGATGGCTAACTGGAGATAACTGTAAGATCTACTATAATATCTCTGATTAGTTGTGGTAGAATGTATGACTGACACATGCAGTAACAGTAGCATGAAATACCAGTGCTTTTAATTAAAGAAGCATATTTAAAGAGACAAAATCTGCATCGTTTTTAAGAAACAGGGCTTGGGAAGAAGAGATTTGCAGTACAGCAGAAGGGCACCTTCAATTTCAGACTGGGGGGAATTTTCCTGCAATCCCTTTCCCTGCCACGGAGCACTGCTGTCATGGAGATTTTCACGACAATCTGTCAACAGAAAGCCCAGGGTGATCACAGCTCCCAGGATAGCCGTGCTGCTATGAAAAGGAAGAACGGCAGTAAGATGCAGAAATTCCCCCTATATTAGGGGAAGTTTGAGTATTCCATGAAGTACAAGTGTTCCCTCGGGATCTTGCTTTCAGATGTGCTCCCATGCCACTTTCCAGACAGTTTTGCTCCTAATCTCTGGTCTTTGGGAAACAAAGCCCATTTATCTTGGCATTGTTTTTAACATAAGCCAAATGAAAGCAAAATGCAAATTCAGGTGTTTGTTTACAGCATGGAAAATAGGTAATAGCAAATGTTTACATACAGTGATGAAAGAAGATCACACTTCACAATACTTATTTTAGGATCAGGTATCTCTTGCTCCAGCATTTGGCCAACCTGCTGAGTTCCTGACTCGCACTCTCAAAGACTTCTATTGGAAGATATTACCTAAAGTAGCCAGGTCTTTCGTAGACTCCTTTTTGTTTTCCTTCAAACCTGAGGCAGATCCATGTCATCTTCTCAAATCTTATTCCTTCTAGGCATCTAAAGGTAGTTCTGGTGCCTAACTGTTGATAATCGTCTTCTCGCTGGAGGTGTAAGTGTGGAACACTAACTAGGTGCCAGTTCCTGAACTCAGTTATTAATGATTCCTTGACTATTAATGATTCCTTGACTACTCCGTGGAACAGCAAAATTTCCTTCTGTATGCATTTCAGTATGAAGTATCTCTGTTCACTGAGCCATAGCTCACATAAGCATGTAAACTAAGTTGATACAAAATACTGAATATAAATATATAAACGGAATGAATTTTATGAATGAAACAAGACAACTTTGGGCTGAAAATCCAACTGTGCTGAAAAATATCCAAAACCTACTTTTAAGACATACTTCAACAGCCATGGTAAATAGGCAGATCTTTTTATAAGCTTCTGTTATTTGGGTAGATTTTAATATCAGGGACAGAATTTGCCCTTATTTTGAATTTCAGCTATAGTACCATCCATATTCCCTAAAATATATTCTAAATTATTAATTTATTTCACTATTGATTTGACTACAGTAAGTGAAATTGAGGAAAAAGAAAAGAGCAACACAACAGGATTTGCACAGATCAATGCAGGTCAGATTACATTACAAACTGTTCTGAGAAACTTCTCAAGCACATTGAAAGGCTCCTCATCAAGTACTGTAGATCTAGTGAACTGAAACCTGACCATGATATAGCTGATAAGGAACTGAAACACAAGACTGCTAACTCATGCTTCTTAAAGGTTCTGTAACAATTTTTCCATTTTTAATTTTTTTCCTTCAACTGCTACACTGTCCTCTATCAGAATGTTCTACATTCTAGATTCATAAACATCTTTTCTCTAGTATTCACTGCCACGAATCCAGAAATACAATGTCTTTTAAATTATTTCATTGCTGCTATACAAAATATGGCATACACAGAAATATTTTACCTGTCTATATGTAGTCAGAATCTGCTGCCAAGGAGATGTTGAACACCCTATCATAATGCTACATACTGTATACAATGAAAATACAAATTCATGTGAGAACGATAACATTAATCTAATTGTGCTGTGGAAGTAATAAAAATGATCAAAAGGTTTTTTTAGACACTAATAAATGTGCGTATTTCACCTAATGTAATTAATTGCAAAGCTAAACTGGATAGGCGTAAAATCCTTAGAAGATGATTTGGCTATTTTACGCTATAGTACTGCACTGCAAGCATTAAATACAATTCCAGCGTCATTCTCCATAGTGTATTTTAAACAAATTAACTTTTCTATTTAGTATCACTTCAGTCTATCAGGCTGAATAAATAAGCGTGTTTTCACAAACTACTCTGTAAGTGAAAGATTCCTTGGTGTTCCACGGCAGTAAAGAAACACACGCAACTAAACCGGTGATGAAGAAGCGAGAAGCCAGAAGGAAACGACCCGTTCTCTAATGCTTTTTACCTGCGGCCGATGTCAATGTGATCATCAGCAGGCTCAGATGCCTGACTAGACGCAAGTGATGGGCCCTGAATCGATACGGTGCCATATACTTTACAAAGAGATTGCAATTACTGACTTGGAAAGCACTCTCGCAAAATTTCAATATTAGGTCAATATACTAAATGCCTCTGTTTTGATCCATGTTGTGTTAGCTCAAATGAAGAAATATGTAACTTGAAGACAAGTTACTAAGTATACGCAGAGATTGTCATAACAAAAAGATGCACAAATGCAGGAAGTACAACAGCACCCACCAAAACCAGCCTTCTATATTTCTAACAAATTTTAAAAAATCAAAATTTTTTCAGTGAAGCAAATGCTATTTTTTTAGTTATATTTTCACGCTTCTTTGTCATGTCTAAGTGAATTTTTACGATTTCGTTTATTTTCTACTCCTAAGGGCAGGTTGTAGATATACACTGAGACTCTTTAAAATTAAACTATACATGTTCCCTCAAAGTGTTGAAGGCCAGGTTGGACGGGGCTTGGAGCAACCTGGTCTGGTGAGAGGTGTCCCTGCCCATGGCAGGGGGGTGGGAACTAGATGATCTTTAAGGTCCCTTCCAACGCAAACCATTCTATGGTTCTATGATAATTATATATAAAAGGATATATATATAGACACGCATATAGTATGTACACATATAAAAATATGTAACTATTACAAACACATATGGTTTGAAAATAAATGTAGTAGCTATAACAGTAATTCCAGGGGAAAACCCCAACTATTTAGGGTTAATGGTATTTTGAATGGAAAACTCATGGTGACTAAAATAATTCTTCTATTGCCACACACTTAAATATTCTGTACATTATTAAGAGCAATTTCTCCCTCTTTTTAAAATGTTTTGTTTTTTTTTTTTTTCCTTATCGCTAACAGAGAAGGCTGTTTCAACATGAGGGGAGTACGGGATTCAGCACTTTTTTTCAGTACGGAATTCAGCCAGTTTCCAAACTTCAACACCAAGCAGACCCTCAGCCAGTTTGCCTCGTGTCACAGCCCGCGTCGATGGCGCTCTGCCAGCTTCACCAGCTGAGAATACGCATTGAACTTAAATACGGTTTTTCTCCGGGTGAAAACAAGGTTCAAAACTGTGCCATTTCCTCCTAAACTATCCCGAATGAATAGTGCCACCTGCTGAAGCTCCAACCCAACAAACACTTCACCGTAAACATACGTTTTGAAAGCAGTTACACTAAGTGCTCTACTGATTTAAGGCCAGAATTGTGATTATCGTTCCCAGAAGGCACTTTCAACGTTCAAAAGAAGCTTCCCTTCCAAGTGACAGTTTTGCTGTTTCCTCGTAGCTTCGTAGCACGATAGCGGCCTCACAGACTAGTAGGGAAAACAGAAGATCCAACCTATTTCCTGTTATGCGACTCCTTCTTTGAGCAAAACCGTTGTAGATATCCGCAATTCACAGACGGCTATGCTGCTAGTGTGCAACTTCAGCTGTCATAAAACATTCAGAGATCAGAAACATAAGAAAAATATTAACTGGCATTACAGTCAGGTGGTCTGAGTAACAATTAACAGACATTTGCATACAGTGTCAGTCTCTAACGCGCTTTTAAAGTGCCTTCTGTGTCACTTAATCTCATTTCTAAGTAAATTAGGAGGAAGCTGGTTTTGGGCAAGAACAGATCTGTTTCCCAGTTTAATCAAACCCTTTGGCCATTCACACACGCCTGTATTAATTTTTGATTGGTTTTGGTCGTTTTGAAGGAATAGATGGACATTTGTGAAGATGAAGCAGCAACTCCCTTCACCTCCTTTCAGCGTGCTGCCAAGTGGAGCCTGTACTTGCTGAAAATGAGACTTCTGTCACCACTTCCCTGCTGACGCACATTGAATCTTAGCTATTTATAAAGCAAAAGTTGTTCTGTGGAAATTACTCAAGAGGGAAGTTCGGGTTTGATGGCCATATGACGGATAAATGTACAAAAGACAGCTTCTCTTGTTTATAGCCGCAAAACCGAGTGCAAATTGAAATCTAACTATTCGCATCTCTAAATAGTCATTGGAAAACATCAGATACCCAACATATTCCTGCATATGTATTTCAATTCTTCACAGAAAGCTCAGAACTATGTTTAAAAAAACCTCTACAAAGAGCGTTCGGGAAGAATAAATATAGATTAAACATTTGAAATGTCTTGTTAAATTGATTTCTCTCACTCAATCTTTAGAACTCATAACAAATACAAAATACCATCATCAAGCCTATTCATGTTATTGAAGTTTGGGAAATTCATAGATAAATATGGGGTTTTGACAGGGCAACAACCATTGCTCTAGTGAAATTTCATACAAGAAAATTAATTTAGCTTGTTTACTATGTGAATATATATGGACCCACCTGGACAATGTTGGTGTTAAAGAGCAGAAAACTACATGTGGCAATCAAAGAAATACAGCAAAAAAGATTTCAGGTAGAAATGCAACGGTCTTAACTGCAGGAATTAGTGTAAAATTTCTCAGCACAAGTAAGGCCAGATCCGCAAAAAGGCTCAGGGGTGCAACTATTGCATTGAGCTTCTGAAGAATTCCTGGATCAGGAATTATTTCTGCCCTGCAGTAAGGAATTCTTTGCGCCCTGCAATTCTCTTCAAAAAATGTTTTGTGCGCTGCAGAATTAAAAAGTTGATTAATAAAAACGCAGTAAGTAAGCTTCAGAAGAGCTGTATTTTTCAGGAATGCAATATCCATGGAACAATGAGAAAAAAAAAAATTGTCTACACATTGTTAGGAGAGAGTAGAGCTCTGGAATTTTACACACCAGTGTAAACCAAATTAGTTTATAAAAGCAAGAAACCTCCTACTTCCAGCAGCAGTATTACGAACGCTACAAACAAAAGGCAACATTTCAATCAGTGAAGTGGTAACCTACAAGAAGATACGGAGTTCTGCTTGTGAGACACAGAATGAAAGGATAAAAAACTTGTGAGACACAGAATGAAAGGATAAAAAAACCAAACAAAGGATGGATAAGCGGGTGGAGATACCCTTGTAAAAAGATTATCTCAATCATAAATTTTCTTTAAAAAGTTTACCTGTCATATATCACTGCCAGAAATTTTATAGTAGTTCTTCTCTAAAAGTATAAGGTGAAGATCATAAAAATAACTTCTTTTTCCCTGAAACTCTATGCCCGCCCTCTAACCTGTCAAGAAGTTACAGATCTCATTCCCATGTATGCAAAATGATGACTTAAAAACAGAACATATTTTTTATAAAAGTGTTTGTGTGTGTTCTTTTCTGTTTTTGGAGTGTGTTTGCACCAACATTCAGTGTTTACAGCGTCACTAAAAAAAATCTGGTGAGAACTATTATATTTAAGCAACAGACAATTAATTTCTCCTCCACCCAAAACTCCCCTTGACAAACCCCAAACCTAAAAATGTCAGTAATTAACATATGAGGCATTGCAAACAAGCAGATATGAGTAAATCAAATTTCCAACAATAAAAAAGGACAAATAATTTTACAAGTGTGTGTTCCTAAAAACATTCTCACTGAGAGCAGTCATGAAAACAAACGTTATTCACTGCGAAATATTTGCCCAAAGCTAACGAGGTAATTTTTTTGCATTTTGACTTCATACTTCTGTGACTCACTACTACGTCGGCATTGACTGAGGAGAAAAAGCAGCAGCCGGTTTATATTCCCGACAAACACGTTCACTGCGCTGTCGCTTTGTACACAGCATTCTGAAACGCAGGATGCAACAGACCTAGGTAAAAGAAAGTGTCAAACTCCAGAACATCTGCTCTCCTGTACCGTTTTTGACAGAGCAAGCACCTTTACCGAATGTAAGACCATTATTGAAAATCAAAGTACAATTTATTTTTTTTTTGGTCTTGACAATTGTCACCTGTATGTTGAGTCAATGGCCTGGAAATGATGCGTAATTATACTGCTCAGCAAGGACTTGCAAAAAAAGGTAGAATTTAGAACAGAATGGCACATTAAACACATAAGAATTGGACACAATCCATTTCTGTTGTTCTCGCAACTTGTAACGTTAATTTCGTACTTTCTTAAATATTTATCACACAGCAAGGGATGAAATTACTGGAAAGAAAGCAGTACGTTTGAGAAAGTACAAACCAGGAAAACAAAGTGAAAAGACAAAGCCCTCGGTGCACATCAATCATCTAGAATTCTATTAAACGGAAGCACCTATACCTCCATACTCCCTCAGCCAAGAAATAAATGTTCTGTAAACTTGAAATATTCAGATGCTTCTGAGAATGAGCTCTGTAGTATTTGCATCTAGTTTTACAGCGTGCATAGTGTCACAGAAGAACCACACAGATCTTTAAGTATGTTGCTACTGTACACAAACAATTTTGTAGGCAAAGACAAAAAACATGAGCTGTACTTTTTGACATAAGACGGTAAGATAATTTATTGAACTACTCACACTGAGAAAAAAAAAATTCAAGAGAAATTTAGGAATCTGAGAGATGACTTCATAAGAGTATTAATAGGTGACATGACGGATATTGGCAAGATATAATTATCAGTCTTGATAATAAAGTTTAACATACTGACAAAAAACTGGTGATTCATATTTCAATTCAAAACTAATGGATCTGATAAAGCGCCTGATAATGTCTGTACAGAGTGGAATGGATATGAGGATGATAAGAATCATCCTGATGTGTTTAATGTATTTGAAATTTCATTAACAGAGATATTAAAATAGCTTATATACAACCACGACAGATTCTAATTCTGCTCACAAACAGAATATTTCTGGACATAATCATCTAAACACAATCATCAGTTTCTTGTATCCTATCAATGTGTACATGCTTCCAATTTTTTTTTTTATAACAAATAATTTTTTCAAGCTGTAAAATGCATCACATTATTCCAGCGATGATTTGAAATCTTTCTTGAGCATTTTAGTTGTTGTCTCTTTGAGTTTTACATCACCCCGTTCCAGTTTCAGAAAAGCTTCAGTTACCCAGTATGAATATCGGTGGGATAATGCCGTTGCCATGGTTCCTGTGCCAAGCAGGGAGTCTGCCCCTCGCTCCGCTCTTCAGGCAAATGGCAGAGGTTCCTGCATCTCCCTTCTACGCTCCGACAAAATTCTACCACCACCCCACTCTATTATATACAAAAACACACAAGTAAATACTTTTTTACCGTTAGTAACATCCAACTACCGCTGGATGTGGCTGTCTCAGCAACATATTTGAAGACAAAGTGCGCAAGACAAACGCCAACCGAAGGTATAAAACTAGAAAAGGTGATGGCGTAGGAAAGGTTGGAAGAAACAGCTTGACATGCATTTTGGAAAAAGCATTTCAAGCACAGGGAGGATCTGTGCCCTTCACAAACAGGAAACCATTATTCTTCTTCAAAGACTTAAATGCAATTTCAGAAAAAACTTGTGGAATAGGAGAATAAGAGCATAGACATCAGGAGTGGGTTGTATAGCTGCGAAGGTTAAGTATAAGATCAGAACTAAAAGCAAAAAGTGAATTTATGGGCAGAATTTCAAACTAGAAAAAGCCTTTTCCAACTCAAATCTGCATTGCAGGTGACAGACTCAAAGTACAAATGTACTTTCCACCTATAAACACCATCCTTTTAATTCCAGTAACATGAAGACACTTCAACTACTTTAAAAACCAGGTAGATTAAAAATCTTCATATGAATTTCAGTAATACAAAATGTGTTTCTTCAGCAAAACATGTACATTTGTTTCCTGCCTTAGTTTTCAGCCTAGCTCTCATCACCTGTATAAACAATATAATTACATAGACAATATAATTGCTTAGGTTAATTTGACATTTAGCTATATAGTATTATTCTTTTTGCTAAATATGAAAGAAATAACATATTTTATGCAAAAATGTAGCCAAGTTTGTCAGAAACCTGTTTTCCTGCATCATTTTCAATTGCCAGTAGCACTATGACACCAATTATGTATTACTTAGATCATTATTTTTAGAATAGTCTTTCACGTTGACATGTAGTTTTATTTCTCAAGATACAACATTAACCCTTAAGTCTCACAAGCTTTTCTGCTGCTCCTCCGTGGGTTACGCTGCAACACAAATGTGCTTATTCTGGAATCACATAATGTATGTCTGTAAAACTGGTTTTAGCCTTCTCTTGGACTCTAGATAAGATAGTCTACAAAGCCAATTTTTCTGAACCTGGTTGTATTTCTTAATGGGCAGCAAAAATAGGTTACTTTCAACAACTTTGAAATCTTCTTTAGCACGTTAGGAAAATTATCATTTTTAGTGGTACAACCGCTCTCTCTTTACAAGCTTCCTTAATGAAAGAGAATTCAGTAAAAACCAGTTGCACTCCTGTACCTTAAAAATGTCACATTCCTGTGTGTGCTCTTTTAGAGATGACGGGAACACTTAATTTATTTACCAAATACTTGTGCTAGAAGCCCTGTGGGAGTTACAAGTTCTTCATTTTATTACGCATAATTTCTCCCAGTGTAATATCAAGGCTAAAATAAACTGTTGGGCCTAAACCGGAATGAAATTAACTTTCTTAAACTCATGAATATTGTATCCGAGTTTAAAACAGTCGGCCTTCTTTCCTTCGGTCGTGAATTTCTAGCTGCTCCCAGGGTAGCCACTTGCATCCCTGTGTCTGAGAGGCTGATCAGGAGGCTGATCCCGCCAAGAAAATTTCTTTGTTGTTGTTTAAGCACAATTTTCAGCCTAATCAGATAATTGACCATATGACCCCACGGATACAAGCTGCCATTTTAATAGAAACAACAAGACAACAAGCATCGAAGTATGAATCCGGGAGGTCACAAGGGAAAATGAGATCAGTGCTTTAAGAAGCTGTCTTTTTTTGAGACTGCACTTAGAAGACAGCCAGATCCAGCAATGCCTCGGAGTTGTTCTCTGTGGTCATGCCCCATGCAGACAAAAATCAATATATTAGGATAAGCAAGGATATCTAATAGGAGTAGAGGAAGGAAGAGAAAGACAGCTGAAAGCAGTGATGTGTACAGATCTTGAGCAACCTGGGTTGACAGTAGCCTCAAAGAGATGCTGAGGACCTGGGGATAAATGAGGGTGGTTAAGAGATGCAGAAAGGCAAGGAAGGGGACTGGGGAAGCGGAGAGAGGACTCCAGAACAACGGGGCTTAAGGGAGACCAAGTTGATTACACTGGGAACAGTAATTGTGATGGGGGGTGTGGGAAGTTTTGGGGGGACTCCTCTTTTCCCATCCAGCCACCTACTTCTGTTCCATCATACCTAGTCTACTCCCTCGTGGTTCTCACAAACCCACGCTGCTTCAGCTTCCCACTCCCTTCCCTTCCGCACTCCATATGTCCCTACTGCCAGGCTTCTGCTTCAGGCGCGTCTGCACACTGGGAAGGGGCAGAGCTTGGCTAGAGAATTGGGCTGAACAGGGAAGGACAATCCAACCCTGCCACCGGAGGTGGACTTAGAGGCAGGAAACAGGGACTGCCTTTCTCAAAGGAAGCAGAGATCTGTGTGAGTAGAAGACCAGTCCCTGGACTAGCTAGTTCTTTCTCCTCTCCCTAGGCAGCTGCATATTTTTTCTGTAACTAATAATGGTGTATCGAGTTTTCTATCTGCCCCTAGGAATGCTAAAAAAAAAATTCCATCAAATAAGATACCTGTTCCCACCAAATTCAAAGTGCTTGCAATATTATAACTTAACAGCTATTTGGATTCAGGGATACAGCGGATGTTTCATCTTCTTTTTTGTTCTTAAAGGTTCATAACCTACCATTGCAAACAGCAGGTATTACAGTAAGGTCTCATTCTCATTCATTAATTCTTCTCCAAAGATCCTAATAAAATATACACCGCATCTGCATTTAGAAGCACAGGAAAGACCTACGAGCCAAATGGATTTGTAATAACATCAGTAGGTTGCTGTGAAGTATCTATATGATTTGCACAATTTTAAAGTTATCTCATGATAAACATAATATTTATTTTTGACAAATACTAATAAAACCGCTTATTACTATTGGGTTGTTTAAATAAAGAAGACTTGTGATTTTGTTCATCAGAGCAAACACCTGCCAGGAGTCTTAAAGGATATATTCAACTAGTAACTAGGATTGCACTTTGTTCATAAAACTGTAAAAGGATTAATATGTTGTTAACTAGACAATAATAATGGCCAGGTGACAGATTCCATTTACGATGACCTTTTGATCATCTCCCTGAGTCTTTGCCTTTTATTACATCTGCACAATCTTAGCATTTTTCACAACTCTTACAAAGAGGTATTCATCTCGCTCCTGTTAGAAGGGCCACATTTCAAGTTCGCTATTATCAATTATGCCATTTTCACACCACAGTAGGCCAGGAGTGGTTTTATGGTATATATCAAATATGATTATTTTTATCTTCCAACTCTCCGTCATTTAAGAGATTGGTCTCTCTACTGAGTTGTGGGCCCAGTGACTCTGGTATTTTACATACAAAGATAAAAAGTATGATTGATGTTCACTGGGTCCAGTAGGCCTCACAACAAAGAGAAGGTTTTCTGAGGGGACTAGAGACTTTCCCATGACCGAATTATTGGAAATAAACTGAGCCATCCCTTCACAAGTGAGCAGGGACCTCAACACCGCTCCTTATCGTTCTCTGATGCAGAACTCCCCCTCTCTCGTCTTACGAGTAACTTGGCCTTTGTCTTTACTATGACTTGAAATCATCCGGCCACAGGACCTCATAAGACATCTGGAAAATTAGATTATCCATTTTAACATGTTTGTAAGAACTTAGTAAAAGAAACAGACTTACAAAGCAGTCATTGGCTAAAACAACTATGAATGTTGCTCTTAATATATTATTGCATTTCTACTTCTCACTCTGGGGTTTAAAATGTCTTTAGGCTTCACATTTAATATCTCACAATAGACAGTTTAGAACCAACTGTGGAAAAAACTTCCTTGGTCAAACGTGCAGGTTTTGTTTGTTTTGTTCTTCAGTCAGACTGTCAATCATGCACTGGTTCTTATACAACTTACTTATCGATCATTAATTAATTACAATAAAAACTGAACCACACCTTCAGTATTTAAACGCCATGATGATTCCAATGAAAATGTAACGATTTATACCAGATAATGACGAAGCATTTCACACGTAAGATACCAAAGATAAAAAAGGCAAAAAGTTGGGAAAATGGTTTTGATGAACACAGACTGTGTGAACCTTGGTGAATCCGAGACATTTTTATGCCACCTACTCTGCTATTGCAATTTGCTACTCTACTCTCAAATACGTACGGGTAAAACAGATGCACCAACACACTAGTTGTCTCAGCCATCATCTACAAGGATTTTTAAATTAAATTTATGTTCCTGAATATATGAACACCTTCTTCAGCTATATAAGCCTAGCTGTGTACTAGCTAGGGCTCAGGAACACAAACCTTTGATAAGGGAACACCAAACCTTGCAGGACAAATGGAGTGGGCAATTGCGAAAGACTAATCTAGAACAACTCCAATAAAATATTCTCTCAGAGCATACGAAATATGAGTATAAATATGGATGACTGAGTTCTTGCTTCCCCTTACATACTTTCATTATCTTCCATGACTGCTGCCACAGAGGGAGGGTTCTAATATGTTTTTTTTTACCTACTAAAGGTGTAAAAATGTGCACCAGGCCTACATGTCAGGCTGATCCATCTTTGAAATAGTCTCTTATTAATTGTGTCTTCATAGTAGTGAAGGACTTGTCCGTAATAACAGCTGGAATCTTCTGTTAGATCTGTCCACAGCAATTTCCACTATTAAAACTGAAGTTTTAGAGAATATCAGTTACGTTCCGTATGTTATTAAAAGTTTAGGATCGTAAGATTATTTCTGTCCATCTACAAGCTCTAAGAAAGAGAAGCATCTTTGCGCAGAGTGACTTGAACGAAAAAGAGGAAAAGATCTAAAGCTTATGCTTTACCCGTGTCTGTGAAACAAAATATTGAAGTGTTCTGTGATTATTTCATTTCTAGATACAAAACTGAGAAGGAAAAGACATTCTATTAAAATCACTTAGCTGAGTGCTGTATTTACATAGAAAATAACTGCACAACCATATACCTGAAAGAATGATGCAGTTCCCCAGATTTTTGATCATGAAAATTTGTGCAGATGAAGTACATTATCTCCACTTTGTTGAGGTAAAACTCAAAGATATTTCTATAGCATCCATCAAAGCACTATCTGAGCGAAACTCCAAAAGTACGTAATTTGATACTGATTTTCTTACATCCCCTTTGCCAGCTACATTATCTGAGCCAGAGATACATCTTTTCTTCAGAAAACAGATGCTTTCAAGCGGCTGTTGCTTTTTAAGCACAAAGAACTTGGCTGTGGTAGGCTGTAGGCATCTTCAGCTTGGCTTGGTCCTGATGAGGCATTTGTACCATCTTCAGTGAGCAGAGTCTTCTCCCACAGTAATGAGACTATCTGAGAAAGCAGATGGCGCTCAAGAAAATACTTTTCAGCACAAAAAAAAGGGAAAATTCTAACTGTTGAGCTAGACTTGGTTGAGAGCTGAGTTTTATCTCAGCGTACGTAAGCAAATACATTGACAAAAGTGAAAGCTCAAGGAGGAGAGGACCAGAAACTTCTCTGCATGTTCGCTTTCACAAACAAAAAAACTCTTAAGTGACTAAGTTTGGTCTTTCCTTTAAGATTATCTGAACATCTGCTCTCCCTGTAACAAAATAACAGCTTGAGTGTCATGCCTTTGATCTGCAGGTTTCTACTTCCATTTATTCTACTGGGGGAGGGGTGTGAGGTGGGGGGAAAAAAAAAGAGGTTTCTGATTTTTGTGATATTACTTGATACTGGAGCGCTTGAGACTATTTTCCTTGAGAGAAGTGGCACTTGCCTGGGCCTTCTGTTTCTCTTCCAGCAGCTTAAGCTGTACTTATGCTGGAAAACAGGCAAAATTCTTATTCTGGAAAAGCAGGGTAAGAATCTCAGGTTTTTATTGTGCAACTATAGGAGAAAATCTGCAGTTCTGGAGTGAGTGGCTATTATTTGACAGAACTATATTTTCTAGGACAAGACAGAAGAACCATGATAAAAACGTGTCTGCAACTTATCAATCCTGGCAGCAGTTCTGCAACATTCATACAACAATAGCAACATTTAAAGACTGAATATGGCCTCTATTTCCTCCAAATTAGAACCTTCCTATTTTTCTTTAAGTACGAGTTTTTATCTGCAATTATAGCCATTTCCAAATTAATCCATAGTATTCATTTTACTATCCTTAAATATTTAAACTTGTTTTTCAAGTTACACTGCCATGCCTAGACAGTGAAGTTTGTCTTTGTGATCACTATTGTTTCGAATTCTTTCCTGTACTTCAGTATAAGAAAGTGAATGACATCTGTTGTTTTGAATTTCTTATAAAAAAGTGGTTCAAGAACATTTATTCAGTCTAACTCTCTAATATATTTAAAATACAGAATTTAAAAAAAAAATATTCAGTGCAACAGATCTTTAAATTTACTGGAACCATACCAAAACAGGTATCTATTAAAATCCTTTCCTACTCCCAACTCGTTACAATCCATGCCATAAAAACGAGATGTACAATTTAAGGTTCAATTTGTGTCCTATATGTTGTTCTGTATCAGAATTCTGTTAAGCCTTATTTTCTATTTATGATGAGTGAAATTTGTTCTATGCAACCAGCATGTTTAGTGCAAATATTACTATTATGAAGTACATACTTATATAGCTAATTTTAAAGAGAAATATACAGAAATTTATGCATGTTTATTACAGTAAAAGATACAATGTAAGCGGCACCGATAGCATTAGTCTAATTGATAAGAAAGTTCTGTCACTTACATTTGGACATATTTAAGCCATATGAAGAAAATCAATAATTCTCCCTTTCCACATTCTTCCTTATTTAATGTCCAGCCTGACTTAATTACCTGATACAATAAGTATTCTAACGTGACCTTCATCAGTGGTGTAAATCTATAATAATTTCACTTATTTCAGTGGATTCACTCCAAATATGTCATTATTTATTACGAAAGCAAAATCTGAACAATTTTCCTGTAGCTGTGTTAACACGCTCAGCCCAGGCTGACGTTCACACTGAAGCTACTCTTTTAATATCTGTTTTCATAGCTCCAAGAAAAGCAAACAAACAATAAAACCTCAAACCCTCCTCTAATTAAACAAGTAGTGGTAAGCGTAGGACGTTTTGAGCCCCCATTAGCTGAGGCTTCCGCTTCTTTCAAGTGTTGTCCGCTTATGTATTCTCTTTTAACATCCAATAAAAATACGGATGTTAGGAGAAGTTCAGAGAGGAACAAGGAGAACAAACGCAAGTAGGAAACACTTAGATATGAGAGAGAATTAATTTCAGTTACAGGAAGAAAAGGAGTATAGTTCACTGGTAGAAATAGGATGCCGTCAGGAAAAAAATATTTCATCAAAGTGAGCTCCGAGTAATTTTGTGAGTCTGAATTCTGGGTCTCCTCAGTGCTGTGGATATACATGCTCCACCGCAGAGTCAAGCTTAAATCAAAATGAAGTATAGCAAGTAAGTAAGAACAGGAATAGTTGACAGTCCTAGATGATTAAAAATACTATCTTAAACACACTGACATTTACTTGTTTTGGATCGGGGGCCATTACTGATATACGAGTATCTCCGCAGAAATGCAGTAATGGAAACCTAAGCTGACGGTGAATCTGAGCACAACTTCATACACGATCTGTTAGGGTTGGATGCAAACTGGTTGCACTAATCTCGTGTTAGATTATACAAAAAGTGCGTCCTTAGCCTCAAGGTTTTACTCCTGTGGCTGCACCCAGACCTGAGTTCCTAACATTGGTGGTTTTATAGCAAGATGTTAGACGAGATAATTTATGTTTCCACTAGCTCTGAGGAATTTCCTTATTCTCCGTTTTCTAAGTTTAACTAAGAAATAACAGCAGTGATAGCCGAGACACAGAACTTCTGCTGCAGCACTAGGTTTCATAACTACGTGGAAATAAGCGAGTCCTGTTTGATGTGGCAACTCAGTTTTTCTTAATACCAGCATAATAATTGGATCGGCTGACCTTAAAATAAATGGCCACAAGACTAACTTCATCTTGAATTTCATATATGATTAATATTTCCAAGACATCTACGAAATAAATCAACAGAACATTGTAATTTTATCTTTTTGATGGTGTTAAAATATTTTTTCTTGCACAGAAGAAACTTGAGATGCCATCTGATTCTATGAAAAACCTTCTGGCTTGAATAAAAAGTATTTGCTATCTGTTACCATTCATAATATTGAAGATAGTGGCAACTGTTTCTATCAAACATATACAAAAGAATTGTGTATGCTATGGTTTTCTTTTGACAGGTACTCATAAATCCCGTTATTATAAAGGAAACTCAAAATACAGAATAAATTGTACGTCGCTAACTTGCAGACCCAGTTTTAAAAGCACTGTTTTAAGTCCATTTAGGCATTCACACGTGCCTGGTTAACAGAGGATTGAATATTTTAATCTTCCAGATTGGGAAACCAAAACAGAGAGTGACTAAGATTAGCATTTGCTAAAACTCTTGGATCCTCTTTTGATATTCATACAAAATTGCTTCTCATCTTCATGTGTTGTGGCCGTTGGCAGAACTGAAACCAGAATTCAGCTGTTTATTGTAAATGTGAGCTTTCTTCATGCCATAGGTTTGTCCTTCCTTAGTGACAGTGTCGGTCTTTTCTTCCTTTTCAGTAGGAAAACGCTGCCAGCCTCCCACGTCACAATCAGAGAATCCAGAAGCATTTTCGTAGATACTGGCTGCCACTCACTTGATAAAATCCCGTTGAAATTTCAGACAGGCTACCAAATCAGACCTAGGCTACAGGAGTCTGCAAACTGCCTAGCTCACGTTTTCTGAGCATCCTCAACAGGTCGGAGACTGAAACCTCTAAGGAACCCACTATTCCCGTTCCATATCCTTTCCGTTTACCTTCACTCGAAGAGTTTCAGACCCAAACCTGCGGGACACGGGCAGTGGGCGTGCATCTCTTCTGCCTCCTGACTGCCTCCAGATTGCATTCTCACCCTGGATATTTACAATAAAGTACAGCAAAGGACTTATTTCTGCTCTGACAGAAGCTCACGGTAATACTTAACACCGTCAGGAACGCTAGCATTGGCACTGACACACAGTTAATCCACAGGATAGAAGTCTCTAACCATCACCTGCTGTTTATTTAAATCGGATCTGACAATCTAGACACCTACGGTTGACAGAACACCTTAGCGAAGCCCCGAATGCCTCAGCAATAAAAATATGGTAGCGTTACAGGCTTTTAACACATTACGAATATATTATGTTGTCAGATGAAGTCTTTACAGTATCTCGAGATTTAATCTTGAGGTTCATTGTTCTCAAACTATTTCCTGCGAGATTCCACTTGTTCAGTGAAGATTCGGTGTGTCTCGCTAATCAACAGTGCAGGCTGTTGTTGAGTATGTGCTAAGATGTGCTGAAGAAAAATAGTCCCTAATTTGCTTTTCTGACTTAGAATGATTTTTAAAGAAGGCTGTATAGTGCCATACGTCTCTGTGTAAATACCAAATTTCCATCAAACAGCGTCCTGCGCAGGGCAAGCAGATCATTGTTATTCACTGTATGTGTTTCTCTGGTCTTTATGTATTTATATTATGTTTTCAACTTTCTTCATTTTTAATGGATGCCTAACTGTAACAGGGAGAAGGCAATTTGTGATGGAATTATGAAACATCCTTTCATCAATGAAATATAAAATATGGCAGTTCTAAGATTAATTTACCAGAAAAATGAAGTTGAGCTCTTGCATATAGCTGTTTCTGTGTGTATACCCATATACCTAAAGTTACTACGCACGTTGATACAGAAATTTGGTCCTCTGGAAAGGTATTATCTAACGCAAATGTAACCACTGATTTCTAGTGAAATATACATAATCTCTTGTGTGTTACACAACTAACTTCATTTCTACTGTTAGCATACGACATTCAAAAGTGCTAAAAAAGTAAGTTACTAACTTTTTTTTCTTCTGATTTTACTTATTAATCAAATAACAATCTGCTGGATCCATACGTGCACAGAATAGGTACTAGAAGACTCCATTCAAAAGTTTACTTACAGAGCTCAACAAGAGTCAATAAAGATTTGAACAGGTTTGAGCTTATTTCTAAATGCATTTAACAGAATGAGATATTCTGGATGCATTTGGAAAAGTGCTCCATTTCTGTGGAAAAAAAATAAAAGAAAAAAATGTTCTAAAACCCTTCAACTTTCTTAGCTTTCAAAAATAAAAGTTAACATTTTAAATAAATCCTCAGACTGTTCTGAGAAAAGTAGACGGCATTATTTAATTTAATAGCCTTATTCAATAAATTAAAAACTCACCTCAATGGCTTCAAATTAAAAAAAAAAATGAAGTGTGATTAGCACAGAAATGATGAAAACTGATGACACAGATAATAAGTGTCTTTGACATTGTTCTAATACACACATGCAGTTATATCTCATCTCTGAGTCATGCAGTGTCTGACGATGGCTGTCACGTATAGTAACAGAAATGGTACCCTATGCGTGCCCCTCATATACAGATTGTGCGTACGATAAACTAAAATTCAAGACTAGACTGCAAGGCAGAACATTTTGACAACATGAACCTTCTCAGTCCATAAAGTCTGCAGGATAATTCAATGTACAAGGCGGCAGAGGTACAAAGATTCCTTATTCTTGTTATTCAGTACTCAGATAACTTGCTTAACACCAGCTACAATAATGCCTTACAAATACAAAATTTGGGCTCAATTAAATTATTTTCTTATGTAAAATAGATATTCATAATAGTAATACATTATAAAAATTGGTACAAATTTCTTTCTAAGATATTATTTTAGTCACACCAAGCTTTAAAGAGGAACGTAAGCAAGAGATCCACTGGTTCCAAAACACCCTAATTAGAAACTAAATTTATATCAAGAGCAGAGGATAAATAATAGACTGTATAAAGTTTTGAAAACGAATCAATGAATAAAGCCCATCCAAAACCACAGATATTGTCTGGAAGCTGAATCTTACTAAAAAACATGATGAAAAAAAGGTCTCCAATGGCTCAATTAATAGATTTTTCCAGGCACTATTTTGTTTGTTTGAAAAAGTCTTTGTTGGAGCTAAAAAGCTGCTTCAGAAATGTGTACATCATGAAAAAGAGTGACTGAAACTGATTAGAAAAAGTAATTATAACAATGTTTTTAATAAATGACGTTAAAATATTTGTAATATATACAATTCACTTCTGGTTTCTGATTTATGTATAGTATTATCGTGACTATCCCATAAGGTCATAAGTCTCCCTGTAAAGTTCTGAAAAGACTAAATACTATAAAAAATAGGGTATTAATGTTGCAAAGGATTAAGTGAAGTTTGTAAGCAGGGACAGATTCTTAACGTGTCTTGAATGGGAATCTGAGAAATGATACAGTGCTATTTACTACTGTACTTCATATAATTTACAAGCAACTGTCATTAAAAAAACAAAAAAGAACCACAGGAAAAACGCAGTCATAGATTAATAAAAAATAATTGTCAGTGTTAGTTCTTTAAATTGGATTTTTTTTAATTTCACATAACCAATTTCAATGTTTGGAATTCAAAGAAAAATAAGTATCTTCTAAATAGATTGATTATTTCTGAGAAAGGTACCTTGGATTTGGTTTATAGAGTCCCACAGCCAGAAATCTAATGTCAAAATTGGATAGAGAACAAAATACAAGTTTGAGAAAAGAACTGAAGGGAATAAGTGATAAAATCAGCAGGGAATCACCAGTGCTCCAAACAACAGTCTAAGCAGCCGGTTAGTGATCACCAAAATACAAGCAAAGTGATAAAAAGCAGCAGGGAGGCGGGAAACAGCAGTGGGAGCCAACGCAAGTTGCCGGGGGGTGCGTTGGGAAGTTAATTGAAGCAACAAGCTGAGAGACACGTAAGGCGCATTGCATCAACGGGGAAGAGAAAACAAGCAGTCATTGAAACAACTGAGGAAAAATGTGATGTCACCGAGAAAAAAAAAAAACAAAACAAAACCCAAACCAAAGCCAACCCCAACCAACCAAGGAGGCTGCCAGATGTAAGAGTCTACTGCAGAAGGACAAAGCGTCAGCACCCTGAAACCAGGTGAAACAACAGTTTGAACCGCTCAAGACCAGGCTTCATTTCAGATTTATAATCGCTTCTCCTGTGTAGGGTTAATATGCTAGATGCAAGCACCACGGAAATATCTTTTTTCTTTTTTTTTTTTTAGCATATATTGCTTCAGTTCTTACTTTGAACTTTGGCACTTTGTTTGGTTTGTTGTAAGACATTTTCCTAAGTCTTATAAATAAGGAGGAATTTCCATATTTGCTAACATGAGAGACAACAGCACGGCACCGGGAGAGCTTTGCTCTTCGGGGGACAGGAAGAAAGGAGGGACACGGCTGTTTTGTCTGGAAACAGGCAGGCTACAGCGTAAGTAACAACTAAGAACCATAAAGATGTACTAATGATAGCGTAGTGCTCTGCAGGTTTTCTTATATTTTTTTCTGGCATGTAATTTCAGCGAATTGAAGTATCATTTTACTATTGTTTTACCATTGTACTTCAAGGCAAGATAACCGTCTCAAAGTTCTTTATATAAAACCTGAAGTTGAAAGCATAAATAAGCCTTTTTTTAGGGTAAATGAGAATTTTAAATTCTGTAAGAAATGTAGGAATATATCTATATTTTTAGTGAAAAATTTATATGATATTAGACACCTATAGACAAGTCCATAGTGTATTTTTTTAAAATCTTATATGTTTGTGCATTTCACATAAAGAAATAATTTTTTATCAGTTTTGCATCGTTTCAGTTGAGATACGTCTAGCTGTGCTTTTCACTAGAAATTGAGCATTTTAGAAGCTCACAGTAAATTAGATCTAAACTTTCAGCGTATGTGCACATCGGTAGGCAGAATCCTATTTGATTTCAACAGAATACCAAAAAAACAAATCACAAGACTGGCAACAAGTCACATAGTGCTTCTTCCACCGGAACCATGATATCCTCATCTGAAAACGTTCATTAAATGAAGCCATTCAAAGCATCAGCAGCTCTCACATGGCAGCAATTTTTTATCTATTAGCAAAACGATACCATTATATCCTTCCCAGCTCACGTTTCAGTATGTTCCCAACAGAGTTTAGTGTGAACATGGATAACACATGCTGTAAGTACCAGAGAAAAAAGAGAAAATACAGAATTTTTGGTGTAAAGGGAGTGAGAATTCTTAGGAATGCCTACAATTGAAGATGGGAACATGACATCTCTAAAGGAGGAAGAATATACCAAGGCAAGGACCCTCAGGTGTCTCAGTCTAGAAAAGCTCTAATACAAAAGTTTCTCCAGAGGATCCTACTTTACCAGCCACATTATTTTGGTTTGTATTAAAAAGTTGTAATATGTGAATTAATATTTTTTTTCAGCCATGAAGTTCATACACTAACTATGCAACCATAGCAGGGTCTTAAAACAACTTCTGTAAGAGGTTTGTATTAGTTTCCACGGTCAATGATTTTAATCCTGACTTCTAACTGTATAATTACACTTTGTCAGCATAAATACAACTCATATTGACCAGCAGAGATATTTGGAAATATGCACTAGAAGTGAAACTGCCAGAAAGTCTTGTAGGAAAGGAAAGAAAAAAGAAAGGATAAGGAAAGGAAAGGTTTTTAAAGTTCAGATGGAATTTGTAGTCTTAGTTTGACAGAGAGAATGGATGTTGGTGTGTGTGTATTTGTGTGCATGCAACAACAATATTTTTTTCTCTGGTCCTCATACGAAACCAAAAAGAACGAGTTCTTATTACAGAGAAGTCAATAGGGTATGTAGTTCAGATGTAGGACTTTCAGACTCTAAGCAAACCCCCCCTGTGAATCCGGCACTGGCAGAAGCGTGACATGAGGGTTTTGAGCTTGTGTGAAAGCCTACTGTAGAGCTCTGGGTTCAGAAAGTCATTTTCTGCTTTCAGTATAGAGGTTCACAGCATGCAGCAGTGTGTATCTTGAATCTAGTAAAGCCATCAGCCACCGATATCATAAAATAAAGAAAACTGATAAACTAGATCACATTTTAACCGAAATTCCAATTACTTTGTCATATATCACATCCATGAGAAGCTCATATTAATTCAACCTATTATATACTGCAAACACATATTTCTCCAAAACAATTTACACAACAAAAGCTATGTACCATTCAAGAATATCATTAGGTTATGTGGTAAAAGCTCATCTGTGTACCCACAAAGGCGGCCAGGGAGACAATGACAAGTTGGGGGAGTCCAAAAATTGCCCTGCTGGGTTTCTTCCAGGCCCATCACATGAGCCATCAGTCCTTCAAAGGCCCATCTCCATGTCCAAAGGAGAACAGAAGCACAGGAACCTGGGTGCCAGTGACCAGGCAGACCCGAGTCAGTGGTCAGTCTTGGGCCCCTCACTCCAAGAAAGACACTGAGGTGCTGGAGCGTGTCCAGAGAAGGGCAACGGAGCTGGTGAGGGGTCTGGAGCACAAGTCTTGTGAGGAGCGGCTGAGGGACCTGGGGTTGTTCAGCCTGGAGAAGAGGAGGCTGAGGGGAGACCTTCTCACTCTCTACAACTACCTGAAAGGAGGTTGTAGCCAGGTGGGGGTCGGTCTCTTCTCCCAAGTAACAAGAGATAGGATGAGAGGAAATGGCCTCAAGTTGCGCCAGGGGAGGTTTAGATTGGATATTAGGAAAAATTTCTTCACCAAAAGGGTTGTCGAGCATTGGAACAGGCTGCCCAGGGAAGTGGTGGAATCACCATCCCTGGAGGTATTTAAAAGATGGGTAGATGTGGTGCTGAGGGACATGGGTTAGTGGTAACCTGGCAGTGTTAGGTTAACGGTTGGACTTGAGGACCTTAAAAGCCTCTTCCAACCAAAATGATTCTATGAGTGACACCACGTGCCAGCCCTTGGGGTAGGACCAGGGTTCAGAGCCTTATGTCCACGGTGCACCGCCTGGAGCAAGTGCGAGGGTGCAAGCCAAAGGCCACAACCCAAAAATACTCCAGAGGCCATCGTAACAATTTGGCAGTATATGTAATAAAGTTCCAGTGCCCAGTAACATTCCTTGGAATTGTTGAATTCACTAACAAAGATGTGATCACACGTAGGAAATTTCAGAGATGAAGTAGTGGTCACTGCGAGGAACCTGGTCAGCAACAGCCTCCCCATTGCCAGAATTTAGCAGCATGTTCCGGCTGCCCATACTTTATGGTCATATTCTGATTTGATAGCACTGTATACCCAGCCTGTCTTCACGAAACTACACAGGACGTGTAATATTACTACAGAGACTGTAAGACAATGAAGAATCAGACTCTAAATCCATAATCAGGAAATATTTTAAAAGTGCCTTATTTAGGGAACGCAGTAAATCCTTTAGGCAATTTGAGAGTTATGTAGAATATAAAATACAAGGAATGGGTTTCAAGGTAATGAATCCGGCAAAAGGACAAAATGTGTTATTTTGAATGATTGCTACTTGATGAGACTATAATAAAATCTCCAGCTCCATCCTGTTAGACTAAGCAGGAAGGTCAAATATGCGACAGAAATTGGATTGACACGATGCAGTTAGCAGAAGGATCAGTAGCACCAATTCCGCCTTTAATTTTGCGAAGTTTGGATTATATTTAAGCTGTGCAAAAAGCAGAAGCTGCTACAACAGATAAAAATGTGAAAAAAAATCTTCAGACCTATACACAACAGGTTGGAATAAACACAGAATGTGCTGTACTGGAGAGCTGATGCAATAAATTAATGTGGAGCGCTTTTATTAAAAAAAAACTCAAGGGAAAAGCTTATGGTTGCATATTTAAAAGTCTGGTTTTAATTAAAGGCCGTATTCTGGAAGAATATAAACCAGGTCAGGTCTATACTATACCACGAGGAGAGAAGAGCTTAACTCAACAATCGCACTTCTCCCTGCACTGTGGGTTTCAACGAGAGACGCTGCAGTTTTAAGGGATTTTTGTATTCCCAATATTCTGGCAAGCCCCCTCAGGGCTTTCTAACTTTGGCTCTGCTTTCCAGGCTCCTGGAGGAGAAGAAACCACACTACACTTAAGTGCACACCCATTATGCCCTGAAGGGCCTTCTCTACCTTCCTTCATGCCCCTAGCCGGTTAAAATAGTTAAAAGAGGGATTTAGTGTAATTGAGAAACAAGTCTAAGATCTGCGTGTACTCTAAGTGAAAGAGATTAGCTTCGTTATTGTTAATTAAATAAAAAAATCAGGATCGCCTAGATTTGGGTTCACATTTTCAGCTTCTGGGGGAAACTGAATATATGAATCCAGAATTAACTGCAAAGACAAGTTTACACGCCTCAGAATAAACGTTAGTATTGACATAACATGAATGAATATAAAGATGTTAATTTTTTTGCAGTAGCATTTTTTCAGGTTTCTTTGTAAATTTCACTGAAATTTTATTTTCTCAAAACAGTATACGAATGGGAAAAAAGATTTTAAAAAGCCCAAAAACGTAGCAGCATGAGAAATTCAGCCAAGAATGGAAATTCCAAAGCAGTGGAAAGCAAATAAAAGCCCTAAAAGTAATTCTCTCAACACATGCCAAAACATATGCACAAGCAGACATACACACACAGATAGTGACGATGGATCCGGAAACAGTCATTGCAGCAGAGGGAGACGTTAGCTTATGACCTTTTGAATCATCATTTCAAACCTGTGGTTTAGTTCTGGTTACAGTTCTCCTGTTTGGGAAATTCATAAACGAAATCTCAAACTTCATCAAAGACCCTGTAGATTACACTGAAGATTTTTAACATTTGCAACCATCTTGACATCGACTTTCCAGTTTTGCTCTAAATGCCATAGTCACCATTGTGACAAGATAAAGAAATAGGTTTCAGCTCTCTCTGAAAACAGGCTACAAAACCACTGCTTTCCTAATAAGCAAAATTGCCTCAAATGCCAAGGGAAAGAAGCGTTATGTTCGTCTGAGTCATTTAACTGACTATACATAAACAACACTCTCTCTAAATTATATTTTCTTTAATCTATAAGGCAGAAAAAAATATTCGGATACACATCTTTCACATGAAGAGGATGATATTTCACCTATGACCTAATTCTGATTTGTTGATAAATTACCACCCACCCCACTATTTATGGGATTTCTAGTGTTCAACAGTTTTTTACATCGGGGTGCTTGAAAAAAAAGTCTAAATGTTGTAATAAGTGTCATTACATGGTCCACCTCTGAAAATGACACATTTTTAATATATTTTTTGTATTTTGGAATTATTACAATAGTCCAATAGAAAGAGAAATAAAAATATAAAAAAAAGAGGGAAGAAGTGAAAAACAGAGGAAAAAGTAACAGGAATAATTAAAAAAAGGAAACCAAATCCTACCAGCGAGACTCATTCTTCTCTTTTTAAGACTAAAGTAATGTTATTCATTTTTTTATTAATATGTGCACTATGAAGACTTTATGTATCTATACAAGGGCTACCCAGCAAAGAGGATTTAATGATTTTTATTTTTTTTTCTATTAAATCATCGAAGGCTGATTCTGTTGGACATCTAGTTGGCAGAACAAGATAAAAACTTCAGGGAAACGGACAGGAAGAGGTTTCACTTCAGAAACACATACGCTCCTATTCATTTTCCATACATGGAAGCAGATTGGAGAGGTCTGAATTAAATAGAATAACATCAGGTGATGATGAATTTAACGCCTGTATTGCAGTCAATACAACGAAAAGGCAAATCAAAGCAATCAGTGCCAACAGATCACAAGGACAGGCATTGTAAGGCGGGATAGCAAGGCCAGAGCTAATACTTCCCAAGCTAATTCCAATTGGTTTCCCGAGGATCATATTCACCTTTTTTCTTGCAAAAGTAACCATTCAAAGATGGGATTGGTGCCTCACGTACCTGGACTTGGGGCTGAAGCAAATGAGGGCTGAGATTCCAGGGCTGGTGGGCAAATTTGTTTGCACCAACAACCGGAATTCTGCCTCGCAACCTTCAGCTTGCCTTCATAACAATGAGGACCTAAGCCTGCTCCTTGGGAAAGTCATTGACATCTCTCAGAGCGGACGTTCCATCCAAAATCCAGCCCATGCGGTTGCCCAAGAAAGCCGACAGGCACAATGCCAAAACAAAGTAAAATCAACCAAATGGGAAAATTCACTCTGAAACAAAAAGCAACAGCATACGGGATGAGAAAAAAACCAGTAGAATAATAGAACGGTGAAAACGTCATTGGACTTTGGACTTTATCTGAAAACTGCGCTAACCTCCTCACGGACTTCCTGAAACAGATGTGCTGTCTTTGTACTTTGAGCACGCATTTGTTGGGTGACAACGGCATTGGGGTATTGTATTTATGGAAAATGAAAGCATAAGAGAAAACGTGTCCTGTGAGAACTTGTGTTGCCATCTATTTTCAAAGGCTAAAACAATTCACCTTCAAAAATCTGAGATTTCCTTGTGCTTTTATCTATTTTTAAAAATGCAAATATATTCAACACCCACATATTTATGTTGAAGTTTTAGTCGATGTTTGAACAAAACAGAATGGGGCTACAGAAGTTTGTTTTCAAAGGCAGACTGGCAGAAATTACAAGTAGATGGAATAGCATTAGCTTTAAATGGCATATATGTATCCCCAGGTTTTACAAGGTATGAATGCTTTAGAAGTCTTGACATAATTATTGGAACAAAGCTTTTTTTTAAAATTATGATCATTCTAAAATGAGCCTTCTCTGTCTTTTAAACAGCAGGATTTCTCTAATACTGTACATGCCTTTATAATTACTTTACTTCAATGTAATACTTTAATGAAGACCAGTTTAATTAAATTAAATTTCTCCCTAGTGGTAACTCAATCAAAATGCATTCCACCCTCATTATGTTATCCGTAGGAGTCCAACATTGTAAGTGCTATAAGAAAAGCTGGTTTTAATGAGAATGGTCATAATGTATTATACTTGAGAGTCAAGTTACAGAAACTTTAAATGTCATATAATGAAGAACTATATATTAAGATGAGAGGGTAGACATTTCAGTACTAATTGGTTCTGTTTAATATTGTCCTTTAAATTATGATGTTATTTATTACTAATTTATGACAGGTATCTACTTCAAATGTTACACTGCATGCGAGTTGCAGTGACTAAACGTTCACAGATAAATACTCTTTCTTAATGATTAGACAGCAATCACTGAAGTTTATTCTGAAACGACATTCACCTGGACATTCATAGTAGACTTTATAAACTATTCTTTTTCCAGCTGCTAAACTCTGCTTTTAGATAATGAACGTATTCAGTAACCATAAAGGTAGCCAGAAGTTAAATTAGGAGGGATAAACCACTAAAGTACTACGTTAAGGCCTCATGCACCTTGTTTCTCTGTCTCCTGGTTGACAGCAGAATCCTAATGCCACAACTAGAAACATATTCATATGATGAGGAATTCTCTCTGGAGTGAACAAAATAAGTCTTTTGAGTAAAACCTAGGAATGGACTAGAACATGCTGCACAGTAGGGACACAGCCTATCCCACATCTGGCTCCACTGACCTCCCCCAGTCAGCCACATGTTTCCCTCAACCCAAACCTCACCCTGTCACTCTTGAACAGCCTGTGAGGTCCGTCTTCATAAAACGAAGATGGCTGCCGAGCTGCCTTCTTACTCAGATGCATCTTTGAAGGTCTTAGACAGGTTCAGAGAAGAGGTGATTAACACCTTGGTTGGATCTCTATGATGCTCACAGCCAGAAAAAAAAAAATACTGAAAGATAACAAAATAAAGTGTCCAAAAAACCCAACAGTGTATGACTGTACAGCAGTAAGCTCTGTCACAATCTGTGTTGTTGATGGCTAACTCCAACATCACGTCGTTGGCTGCAACATCTTCGGTGGCTGTAATACATACCCACCTCAGCAGAATTTCATCCGTACCAGGTTTCCATTTGGGAGCCAACACTCACTTTTCTCATTGCCATTCCACTTCTGACAGAACTTCCCATGCCGCTTGCTGTGGCGGTACGTTTAAATTTGAGCTTTTATGCTATGAACCATTGCATCCATAAAAGAAGACGCACTCTAAGCAGAACATAAAATTTGCTTGTTTTAAAACTCCAAATAAGGACTTTTGTACCTTGTGGCCTAGTTAAAATAGTATTGCCATTGCTACTAGCAACAGGCCAAAGGCTTTATGCGAACAGTGTGGTTTACACTAAATTTGCAGGGCTCCAGTCCTGGCCTGTTAGGCTTGGTATCAACTTGTCATGAGAACCTGCAGCGTGAACCAGAGCTGGACACCAGGGGCCTCTTCTTTTGACGCCCTTCTATGATGGCCTTACCGTTAGGTTCAGAAAGCAAAACTCAGTCTGGCTTCTCAGCAGCTCTCCACACAACCGACCACTTCAACTTTTCACAAAGCTGAGCTGAAGAAAATTAGGAGGAAAAAGACTTCTTCAGTCACCTCTATTATTTGAAGCACTGGAAATTCTAGTAAGAGCAGGCAATGCAAGACTTAGGTAGCGAGTGCTCCTTTCCATATCTTTCAATGAAACTGGCTATGGAATCTCTAAACTCCATTGGCAGGTAACACGGGTGTTTTCTCAGTGACTCACTTTCTCTTCTCCAGAGATGTCATCACTGCTGCTACCAAGATATCACAATAACCGAAAGAACATCTTCTGAATATCAAAGTGCACCAGGTCAAATTAAGGCGCTGCTGGACAGAAGGAAAACGACTTGGGACAGATCATCAAGAAATGGAACGCGCTCGAAATAGCTAAACTCAAAATCAGCTCAATGTCCGTTACAAGCGCAGAACATTTCTGCAGCGGTGCAGTTAATGTGGATAGGACTTCTCCACTAGCGATTTCCTACTGTTAGGGAACAAACCGTTGAGCAGAAAGTTTATTAAAACATAAATCTTCAAAGAACAGCTCACAACTGACCAGCTTCTTGCTATAAGCTTTTACCACAAGCAAAACAGAGTATTTCCACAATGGCTATATAATCACAGAATCACAACAAAGTTTCAACATTGCAGACTTTTTGAAATTTAAATATATACAATGTTTTATAACACTACTAAAGGTATTTAAAAAAAGTTTCGTCTATATTTCTGTGTGATTTGCTTTGGGGTTTCCAGGTTTGGTAGTTAGCAACATGATTTTTCAGAATTTACGTTGAATCGGTTACAACTGTGTATGTTTGATAGCTTTGAAAAGCTGGCCCTAGGAAAGAGCCATTCACAAACTCCAGATAGCTTTGAAAAATTTCTGCCTCAGCCCACTGATTAAATACTAGGATAAAGGTTTTCTTTGTAACCATGAAGTACCTTATTTTTAATGAAAAAACCATCTGTTCTGAAGGATTTTACCTGTTCTATCATTCATGAATCTCATAAACTGGTTACTAGATTATTTATGTGTGATTACATTGACATGGTTCAACAACAGTCAAAAAAACCCCACAAAAACACTCAACAACCCAAACAAAACACGCAAGAACAAAAAAAAAAAAAAAAAGGGGGTACAAAATTATCAACTCTTAAGGAAACACTTCCAAGGAATGTCCAGGGAAAAGGTGAGGAGCATTTTTGTGCAGAGGACTGAATCTAATTCTGACATCTGGAGGAAAAAAAGAGAATTTGGGCAGGTTTTGGAGAAGTTATTATTTGGGGAAGAAGAAGGAAAAGCAAGTTCAGGATTAATTCAAATCAATTAGACTTGCCTCGGTTAGACTTGTAGAGGTATGTAGAGACTCAACAAACTCCACCTTCCAATTTTAAGTCTTCTTGATTGTTCTGAACCTGCTGGCAAAATTGCAGGTGCTGCTCACATGAGGTTGGTTCTGTATTTCCCTCCCTGACAGCCTTCTCATCCTTTTCCATTTCTGCAGTGACAGAAGTTATAATTTAAGCAATGTCAGCTGGATTTCATTTCTCTGCTCCAGACCGTAAACTGCTGTTGACATATTCCGTGTAGGCACAATGCTTTCTTACTTTCTCTGTTTTTTTCCCCGGTTAATTTTATTTTTGCATTTCACTTGTTCCAGTCCATTGACCTTCGCACATTTCTTTTGTTCATTTACAATCCCAAACTATTTCTTGGTATCTGTTCATTGATTTGCAACTTCTCTCAACTTTTCCTTTCTTTGTCATGTGTTTTCTTAAGTTAGTACCCCTCAGATCTTACCCGCTTAAGTTTAAAGATAGACAAAGACAGGTAGGAAGCTGACGGAAAAGAAATTCTCAGGTAACACACACACAGAGGACAAACTTTTAATATGAATGTAAAAGTAGCAGCTGTAGCTCAGAATATGACAAAAACATGGAATAACAATTCTGTCGCACTGACATACATCTTGCACAAGGAGCAATAGAAAGGCACTTGTTTTCTTTTGGAAAATAAGCAAATATTAATTTACAGCTCATACATAAAGTGAGATTGAAGTGAAAATCATTTAAAATCTTATTTCAAGTTGACAAATTGCAAAATATTCAAAGCTAAGATTATTTAAAAACGTGGAAACAGTATTATATGGTGTGCTTCCAGGACCGTATATAAAATTAACTGCATGTTTACAACGCTATTTTTCCCTGATTTAAACATTATCTTTCTGGTGAATACATCTAAAGTGGGAAACTGATTATTCCAATCATATCCTAATTATACTTTTAAGATAAGTGGAGTGGCATACAAATAATTGAGCCATTGCTGAAGTTCATTGCCTAGCTTAGTAAGCGAATCTGATCTTGGAACGGACCAGATATTAACATGCAATACAGAGTAACCAGTTTGCAGACTTAATTGCTGTAAACTACTGCTACATACGCTTCAAATGAACTTGCATTCAGAAGGCAATTGTAAAGGTAAGGGTGAAGGAAATCAGTTAACTGGAATGTAATGTTCACGTTGACATCTTGAATACTTTGAAGTCATACCAAGCCCACTATAATAAAATATAGCTATAATATTGTAGTGGTTGGGGTTATTTTGACTTTTGTTTTGTCCTTCTGGCATTGCTGCTTAATGCATTATTGCTTGATTTATCTATTTCTTTAACATTCAAATAAAGTAGACTAATAAAGTAGATACTCTAAGAAATACGTGGGAAAAAAGAGGTGTCAGGAATATTTAGTAAGTGCAAATATTATTTAGTATCAGAAACATTTTTTTTCTGCAGAATGAAATAGAATCCATATTAGTGTTTTATAGTCTCTGTGTGGCCCAGGTATGGTGTTCCATAAAAGCCGCCCTTAGCAGAACTTCAAAAATTTAGTAATGTGCTATTGTTGACTACTGGAATTTACATATGCAGATTTTCTCTCTGGAAAGAGTGGCATTACATCTGCAGTGTAGCATTGTCTTTTTTTAAATTTTATTATGAAATACGCTAGTGTTTGGATGGAGAATTGCCTTGCTATATGCATTTTCTAGTCTGTTATTAGAAATAAATTTTGAAAAAGGAGCTATTAATACTACTGCAATCATCAGTAGGGTGCGCAAGCAATACATGCTACAGTTACTGAAGATATTTGTCTCTTGTACAGTCTTCCGTAAAATGGGTGTATATTTTGTATTTGCCTTTCTACTAAGGGCATAAAACCTCAATCAAGAAGAGGCAAAAAGGTAACACTGTTATTATGAATGTTGAACAACTGGTCAACTCAATGCATTTTTTCCTCATTTTATGCCATTTTCAGGGAAGAAATGAAGCTAACTGTCTATGTGATTTTCTACTGCTTATAAAAATGAATGAATTTTCATGAGAAGAGCAACATGCGTCTCCTGAACTTGATAAGATTCTGTATTAAACATCAAATTCCGCTTCACAAACAGCCGCGCAACATCTAGCACTGAACACTAACTGATTAGCATTGTGTAGCTTAACCTCTCCTGTAACCTAATATGACAATTGGCTTCTGCTAAAGACTAGTAGTGGGGTATTTCCCTCCCAGCAGATAAAAAAACCAGACAATAAGCTTTTACGTCTGGGTGAAATTCAGTATTTACAAGGAGTTAGAAAAAGAATGATGATGGGATGTGTCAGGACTCCACCACATAGCCAATACCGAGAAGAAGAAAAAAATAAATACTTCAGATTCCACGGACATTCAGTAAGGATGATATAAGTAAACACTTGTTGGTTTAAAAGTCTATGTTTGAAGATTTTACTTACTAAACACAGAGTTCTTTGTAGCTACCAATAAAAAAGCTGAGGAAGACAATTAGGACAGAACTATTTTGTCACAGATCTACAAGCAAGAAATACACAAAAAAAGAGGAAACCTGAAGCCAAAAAATGGATTGAAAAAGGCTATTGAGGTTTTATGCACTGTGTAGTACATTATAAGATGTAGCATTAAAAGCAAACATTGAAAATGCTGACATGAATATAGTCAACAAAAAAAGAAAGAAAAGTAATACCTAGCAAACTAGGTAACACGTCATAGTCAAACGACACAATTACTCGGAGTCTGATAGCCAGCTAAGTTACTTGTCTGGAACACAAACAAAAACAAGTGTTCTACTACCACAAAATGTTAAACCATTATTATAACAGTAGGACTGTAATGCCTGCCCAGAGATCTTTTTCATATTTACAAAGGACCATATTTACAAAGGATCATATTTACAAAGGACCATATTTACAAAGGACCACCCTTTCTCCTGGTGCCTACTCTATTGTACACGCAACTTCATTCTAAAAATATATATTCTGTCAAGAAACTTAGTTCAAAGTTTACCATACATCAAAATATAGTTAAACTTTGTTTAAATATGAAAGCGAGAAAAATAGAAATCAATTTTGTTGCTAAACAGGTGGAAATAATTAAGACTTCTGGATCTACTTCTCTGCTACACAGACTTCATGAGCAAGTAGGAAGAATATGAAGATAGGGCCAGGACAGAATTCATATTCAGGGGGAATTTCTTGCTTCTTATGAGACAATTTTATTGTATGAGAAATAGTTTTTTAGAAAAGCACACAGTTATCATTTACAAGCATCAGAAATTCTTACGCTCCTTCTGTCCTCTAAACAAGCTGCTCAACTCTTTTTTCCATAACCTCTCAAATCTCTGGACTCTGCCAGAGTAGTCCACGTTAGACCTGCTAATTCTGAACCCTCTTTCCATCCAGTCTTCTCAGAAAGATTATACCGACCACAGCAGCAGCAAACTTGATTACTAGGCGTTCTTGCATGACTGAGGAGAAAGATCAGATTCAAAAACGTAAAGGAAGGTGTGGTTCGGAGCTGGCAGAAGCCACCAAAGAATTGTCAGAGTAGAGGAGTATGAAGAGATATACCTGCTTCCAAATCTCAAAACCAGCTGTGAAACGTCATTGCATGCACAAATTCGGGTGTCATTAATGACAATGGTGCACCTCGATGATTGCAGTTACACGGTGCAATCTTCAGAATGGTGATATTTGTCCGTATGTTCAGTAGAGAAAATGGAAAAGCTGTTTGAGGCGAAGTCAGAGCTCGGGCTCAGCTTGGCCAACGCGTGCACTGCGTAAAGGAAGCTCGAGAAAGCAAAACTGCAAACATGTGGTTCAGAAAAGAGTTGTAGGTGAAGTCATTAAGTGATTTATCATGTCAAATTTACCTTTGTATTATTGGCATATAGTGTCTGGAAATTAACAAAACCCCCTGCCCATTTCTATGAGAAACCTTTACTGATCCAATTTTTGGGGGCATTCTTTGACTTTTACTTAAAATTGCTTTCACAGGTTTAACTGTTAAGTGTTCCACAGTAAAAGAACCTTGATGTCTGCTCTTCAAAACTGACATATTTTGTCAGTCCAATTCTGCTTAAAATAGCTATCTATTCAACAGAGGATATTTAAAGCTTACGGCAACAATCATCTTCTGTGGGAACTGCTCAACCACAGAAATAATTTTCAGCAGTTCAAGAGATCACACATACAGAGAGGAAAGTATCCTGAATTCTTCTTTTTCATTTAACATAGCTGCTGCTTGTCTAACCTCTCCGCCAGAAAAGAGAAAAAATAAAGGTATTCTTATTACCAAAATCAGCTTACACTGATCTTAAACGGGGTTTATGGCATGTATGATTGAAATAATTCAGAAGTTGTTGAGGACGCCCAATAGAAATTACTGTCTCCTGGTTTATAAAGGACAGATGTCATATTTCTGATATTGCCCATAGAACAAAATATATCCACTTTCTGTACTGCCGAAATGAAAAAAAAAAAAAATTATTTTGTTTTGTAAAAATATTATGACTCGTGGTCATAATTACATATAGATCATTCAAACAAAAGAAAACAAAACCAGACAGACTGTCATTGTCAAAAGCCTTTAAACTGTTCAGAGCGTGTTCTTCTGCAGTACTGGCGTAGTTTTTTGCTCTGTTCTCAAGGTACTATAAAGTTACTATCGGTTCAGCAACAAAGAAATAGCTTTTCATATGTCTCCTCACCAAAAGCATAGCAAACCCTTTTAGTGATATGAAATCGGGAAACTGTAATCAAGCCAGAAAATGCATCACGATGTCAGTCATACTGTCTAACATTAAAAAAAAAAAGAGTCAGCAATTTAGTATCATAGGAGGGACAGAAAATTCTACTGAGGTCAAAATTTCACAGGATCTGTACGTTTGATGAGCTTTCCAAACAATCAAGAACAATATTTCATTTGCCTTCTTACATACCTCCATGTCTAATCTATGACAACAATTAAATTTTAAAACATAAGCAAGTTCAGAGTAATTTTGCTTCAGCTTTAAAGATTTAATATGCTTAGATGGATTCTGATGATCTTGATGTCTAATTAGAATAAAAGTGATCAGTTTTGCTCTTTTAGGACTTGTCCTTTTTGAGGCAGTCTAACATCTGGTTGCATTAGTAACAATATAGCCTAAGAATTAGCCAAGTGACAGATAAAGCTAAGAGCAAAAGTCAGCTATATTTTAAGTCTGTAACTTCTTATTTATGGTTTTCTCTCATAGCACTCTCACTCCAGCTTTATAACCTCAAACTTTTCCTTTTAAGTTTGCTAGAATAAATGCACCTGCAGTTCACGCCAGTGTAATATTTATAATGGACTTGATTCATCTCGCAGACCTGGGGCTTTCTTGCAACAGACCATCTAAATTGCGTTGGAAACGACAAACCGTAAGGATGCCAGATTTTAGGGGCTGCGAAAGTCTGTTTGAGAACTGACATCACTGACTATTAGAAAAAAGGAGAAAAAAAAAACCTTAAAAATAGCTTGGTCATTACCTTCTCCGTGCTCCTATACCAAGAGGTAGGCTGCAGCTACATCTCCCATGGCTCTGGAATGAAACCACTAAATTTATCATTAACGGAGTTTCTGGATAGACTATATATACATATATGTCGCCCTCTGCCTCATTCCAAGAGACACTATTTGCCTTTCAGTTTCTTCCTCATAAAATAGGTTTTGCTGCAGTGTTCCAGACTACGGTGTATGGGTATAAGTGACATTATCGGGGTATCTTGGCAAGAAAATTTGTTAAAGATGAAAAGAGAAAAACAGTGACACTCCTAATTTGTAAAAGTTAAAAATGAAAAACAAAAGATTTATCAAAATATATGAGGAAAAAAACTGGGTAAGAGGAGACATGACAGAAAAACTAAAAGTCCTCCAGTCTGATCTCATGACCTGTTGTAAAAAATCATACTAAATGTATGGTATCAAAATGACAGAATTAAGAAAAAGTAAATGGATATTGTACTTAAAATTCTTGTCTAGCATTACACCCACATTAGGAAGGCTCTGGTTCTTACTATCTAAAAATAAAAAAAAGTCTATACCTTCCAGTATCACAGTCTTAAAAAAGAAAAAGGAATACAGAGAAATCAATGTAAGCGCGTTAATTTTAATTCCAGTCTCCTGATGAGGGTAGCTCTCAAATACTTCTCAACACAGATGGAGAGATAGAATGCTGATGAATAATACATATATTTTCCAGCTTCAAGTAAATCATTTATCCCTGCAATTACAAGTCAGAGAAGCTTTGAATGATTTTTTTAACGTGTGATTCTTGACATGTTTTTTTCAGGATTAAAAGCAGCACATTGACCCTATTCTGCGTTAAACAATTGCTAATGAGATCAGTTTATTTTGCAATTTAGTTAATATTGAAACAAATAATAATTGAATATTCTGTAATGTATAATTCTCATTCAATCATTTTTCACAGAGATTATTTAAATAAAAATCTAATTTATTTTAAATTAAATTGCAATGATGTGCTGGGATAAAAAAAATAACAAAAAGTTAAGTGATAAAATTCAGATTAATTTTTTTTCTTGTGATTGTATGTACACAAAACAATCTTCCCTTACGCATCGCGGGAAAAAGCAACCCAGGTGGCTTTCATTAAGGGGTAGGAAAGAAATCAAAATGAACCTGGCTGGCTAATATTAATCTTTGGTAAGATTTCAAATATATCCCCTTTGAGAAAATAAATTATACTTGTCCTTAACATCACTCCGACAGAAAATGGGTTTATTCTATGCATCCACACTAGGTACCCCTAAGCAGAGTTGATAACCAGATGGTTGTACATGCAGTATGGTGACATATGTGATTTCTGGTTAGTAAATATTGAGTTGTTATTCAATCTATATTACATATTTAAAAACTCATTTTTATCACAACAACTTACAGCTTCCTAGACAAAAGCCCCTTAGCATTGCTTAGCAAGCCAAAACTTTAACATTGGCACAGGAACGGTAAAATAAAAAATAAACTAAAAAAATGCAAAATCTTAATATTGCTGTGTCGTATAAACTATAGATTCTTACGCACAATCGCACGTATGCGACTGTGAGCTTGATTCATACCTATGACTTCTTGGGAACAGGTGATTCTTTACCACAGAGGAGGATATTTAAAACCTATTTTTTACTGAATTGTTTTTTTGGGGGGAGGGGGAAAGATGTCTGAAGGAGAATTTTTTAAAGCTATATTAATCTCAGGAATGTAACATAAGAAATTCCAAAAACATGGATAAAGCAGCTGTCCTGAAATAGATACAGCTATTTTCACCCTTGAAAGCATCTCTTCTCTTTGCTAAATACCTATATTGAAATTCTTTTATAGGCTCCAAAAGATTTTACATATCTTAAATTTAAGAGCATAGATCAGCGTTCTTTTTTGTGTCTGCATTTACTCTGAATTTCACTTTATACTGAAGAGTAATGATGAATGACTGAAACTAATTTGCTTTCTGTCCTAAATTGTCATTTCATAGTTTCAAGTTACATGCAGGAGGTTTTGTAGTTTTTCAGTACTACATATTAAAACATATTCCTTATACTGTCATATGAGCACAGTAGGATGCTGTCATTTCTTGTAAAGGAACTAATTATTTAGCAATGTACATAGGATTTGATTATGGAGGAGTAAGAGTAATAAACCTGAAATTTTAGAATAGGATTTTTGGCTCAAGCTTATATGTTTTCAGAAAATGATGCGAGAATTCTTAATCACCACAACAGAAAGTTGCTGGTTAAATTGAAAACCCTGGTTTTATATTAACATATTAAGAAAACACACAATCCTATTCAGTTTAGTAGAAGCGTTTCAACCAGTGAATAGCCAATACCAGTGCAGAATATACGTGGGTTTATGATCCTGTTCCACTGTTGCGCAACATAGGGTTCCAGCTAATACTACAGTGCAGTATGACGTGCAGATATATGCAATGGATATTAACTGCAATTATTTAGGACTAGGTTTTCTAAGTTATCCAATTAAAAAAAAATAAAAATCAAAGTTAATATATGTCTAAAAAAATAACGGTTCCACAGATCTGAGTAGATAATCTCAAACTGTATGTAGACAATATTAAACTATGTATGACAAAGTAGACTTGCTAAAACTCTACTACATAAGAACGGTTACAGAATTCTGATTTCCAGAATATCAGGATGTAAAAATGTTATTTTCCTCTACAGATGAATACACATAGCAGAGGAGCAGAAATGTAATAACAGTATCAAAGTAGTCATTGATACAAAGCCTGTTCATAAAGCTAAGAATGATAACAAAACTATTTATTTATGGTCTGCATTTAAAACTGTCATTGAAGATAAAAGTAGATAAATATAGCTGCTGTACAGAAACAACACACTGTAACCAGAGACTGTTGAACTACAGGAAAGCATATATATCAATCTGAAAAATGAGATTCCCAGGTTTGATTCTGTCCCCAGTTACATCACTAAAGCTGTTTTAAGTGGGCCTAAACAATGCCAACGTTCATGGCCTAGTGACTAGTGGCTATCTGATATCAGACATATCTTATGCAAAATAAATCAGTATCCGTCAAATCTATTCTGTATATAAAAGCTAAGACGATAGCTAAAACCTATTGGTAAAAAAAAAAAAAAAATCATTAAATTCAGCACATGGAAAAGCTTTTCTAAGGCACCCGTGCTGAAGGGGAAATTCTGCCCTGAAGCAGAAACACTTGTGTTGTGGGAAAAAAAAAAAAAAAAAATTCATTGATAATTAAAAAATATTATGAAAATTCCAGATTCAAGGTAGTCTTCTCTCTGTGTAAATGAGTGTCCTGCTCATCCAGACCATTAGCTTATCACAGAATTCAGTGAGAATCACACACATTTATCTAGCAAGGTAATTTTGCCATAAATTTGATTAATCCATCTCTATTGAGTACATCATAGATGAAGCACTTCAGACTCTCCTACAAAATCCCATACGCTTAGGGAGCAAAATATTATTTTTACCTTTTCACGTCTGCAACTGGCAAATAATTTCAGGGTATCTCCTGATAGTCCAAATGAATGTTAAGTGTAGTCAGTAGCAGAACTGTAACAGAGAGAACTCTGGATGTATAGCAACTACCAATTTGTGGATATTAAAATTACGTGAAACATTTTCCCTTGGTTGAACAAATACACACCAATTTTCATCTGTAGGTAACATTACAGACAGGAGAAGAATATAGTGCACAAATGATGTGTCTCCAAGTCATTACCCTGGCAAAGCAATTAAAAAAATCAAAGTAACACTCTATGCTTTCAATATGGTTCTTATAAAACATGAATTAAATTAAAATTTTACATAATAATACTCTGATTTCAGTTTGAGAAACATTACACTGTGAATCTGCGAAGACTTTGATGAATACCCTATTAAGATAACAGCCCAGTCAGCTGCAGTATTGTTTATAATCTTAATGGTTTTCAGACAGCAATGAAGGAGCAATAATTTTGTTCCATTTCAAACAATGTAGCATAGAAATAACTGAAGGGCATTCAAGGAAACTACCATTCTATTACTCTTTTTTGCATCTCTTGGAGTACAATGATTACATTGCACTTGTTTGTTTCATAAAATAATGTGAAAAACAGTCTTAAGCGTTAACTTTTCTAGTGATTTTTGCTTACCTACCATACAGTTTCTCCATTATTTGAGAGCTTAAACCTACGTCTATGTGGAATAAGCAAATTACATTTACTAGGTCGTATTTTGAGAATTACCCAACTTCTATTGAGGCTTTGTTTCCATTGAAATAATGTAATCAGGACTGAACTAAGTGCTTCTTTCACTGAGAATCTGTCTGAATAAACAGCAAATAAGCTGTAAGAACCACATAACACTCTCTCCATGGAAGAAGTTCAGCTATAAAACTATGCAAACTTCAGTTGGGAGGACTTGTCCTTGACAAGTACCTGAGAGGAGGTTGTAGAGAGGTGGGGGTTGGTCTCTTCTCCCAAGTAACAAGCGATAGGACAAGAGGAAACAGCCTCAAGTTGCACCAGGGGAGGTTTAGATTGGATAGTAGGAAAAATTTCTTCACTGAAAGGGTCGTTCAGCATTGGAACAGGCTGCCCAGGGCAGTGGTGGAGTCACCATCCCTGGAGGTACTTAAAAGCTGGGTAGACGTGGTGCTGAGGGACATGGTTTAGTGGTGGTTTTGGCAGTGTTAGGTTGATGGTTGGGCTCAATCATCTTAAAGTTCTCTTCCAACCAAAGTGATTCTATGATTTTATGAAATACTAGTATTAAGATTACTCATAAAAATAAAGTTTTGCAGAATTTGGCTCCATATAGTCTAAAGGACTGAGAATTCACAGATGATGTTATTTCTACATGAGAGTTCTCAAAGGTGTTAAGCCAACTATCGTGTTGATAGACAGCTTACGTATCTGTACAAAGGAACACTTCTAAGATAACACACACAAGTTGTATTAACCTGTTACATCAGAAGACTCATTTTTTCTGCGATTTCTCTTTGTGCTCTGAAATATTCGCTTTATTGATGCCAACAGGATTTATGTCATTGATGTAAATACATCAAGAATGTCATTTTTATTTTAACGTTAACATAATAAGCAACACTCCTAACCATGAACACATAGGCTACATGCGTAAATTTTCCAAGGCACTGGAACTCTGAACCAACCAGAGCCACTCTCCCAGGAATTCCTGGGAATGGTTTGGGGTAACATGGGTTTGAAAGTATCCCCAACAGACAGCCTGCATGCAGCTACCTTCTAAAAGTATTACATGAGGTGATTTTCCCCACTCTTCTCATTGCCAAAGCAGTCTTTAAACTTCACTAGCTTAAAACAGCAGTGCCGTCCAGTGAAAAGTACTGCACTAGATGTAGAATATGATGCAATATAACATATATTTAGTTATTTCTAAATGTCACTTCCATTTAGAACACATTTACATTAAAAGAAAAATAAATATAGTAGAAGAGAGTAGGCTATTAAGCAGATCATTAGTCCCACTGAAGTCTGATTTAAACGTTTAGTTAACACTGGATTTAGTCTTCCTCTGGAAATGTGGAAAGAGATGAAGAAGTGACGCACTGCCCTCTGTAACACAATAAATCAGTCATCCAAATACCTAACAACTGGGGGAAATCTTCTTTCAGTTCTTTCATTTGCTTGAAGGAGCTTGGTTCTTGTCACCTGTGAGACCACCCTAACTACTGGTCTAGTGATATTGTGGAAGAGGTATATAATCCATTTTTCCTGTGGATTCGGATTCAGAAAGAAGGCAGCAGTGGGCTTAGGTCAGACCTCTTCACACCGCTGACACCATTTGTAAGGTACGAGTATCCTTTATTGCCATTAGAGAGAAGAACTCATGCTTTGAAAGTGTTGTTTTTTTTTTCAGGCTTGGGGTTTTTTTCCCTCAATGAAAGTACCGACACGGCTGGATGCTCTGTAGAGTCCAATGCTAACATTAGATAAACTTTTTTTTTTTTTTCTGGACTAATTGGGGATAAGTAATTTTTTTGTCTAAAAATGCTTTTTTTGGTTTTTTCAGTGCATTATTAATCTATGGTTTGGGGAGAACTGAGTTCTTATTCAAATCATTTTAGAATATATTTTGACAGCAGCTTAATTGTGTGGGGTTTTTGTTTTGTTGATTTTTTTTAAAAACGTGATTTTATTACACTTAGGTTCTGAATTAATGTCTCTCAGCAAACAACCGTCAAATTCTAACCATTTGCTTTGTATATTTCTAAAGACATTTAAATGAGGATAAAAAAAAATAACATCCTGTGCTCCTAATTTCCCTCTATCTCAATGTTTTCTTTCCTTCTTTCTTAGAAAGTTCTCTTATTAATATATTTGATATATTAGCTTAGTCATATTTTCTGCCCTTTCACACTGAAGCAGAATGCCAAGTAAAGAATATTACTTACTGCCAAAGGTTTTTCAGAGAGTGTAATTAAAAGTTTGTCTCCTTGTTTTTATTTAGCTTTTCCTGGCATTTGACTAATTTGGCAGCATATGGTAGGTTTGTTTATTAACTTGTGCATAGTAATTAAAGCAGTGCTTTAACAGAGACACACAAGAAATGTGTTCTATTTATATTTGAGGGGAAGACTTTTTTTTACAAAGCTACACAAAATGAAAAGCATTTTTGAATTTAGTTCTGAAATCTGGAGGTGTCTGGACGGATTTATGTAACTGACTTTATAATTCTTCATTCTTTATAAAAAAAGGTATTAACAGGTATTTTAATGAGCGTGCCAGAAATGTGGCCTACAGAAAGAATTCAGAAATGCAATATGTTAATCAACTTTACGTACTGAGGAGAGTGACAAGATGTCCTTCAGCACAAAAACCTCCACGTTTTAGACAGCCTATGTTCAATGTTTAGTCATTCAGAATCCTCAACATTTGCCTTAAGAAACAGATTTCTGTCCGTGATAGGTAATCAAGAGTCTCACATTGATAGTATGCTCATTGGTAACGTGCTGATACTTAGCAGCCATTTCTTCTGGAAAACTGCATAATAAAATCAATTCTCCCAGTTGGTAATTCTGTAAAAATGAATGCATACCATTACACATAGCAATATAATTAACAGTCCAGCTTAAATCTCTATTCTATGAATACAACAGTAGCTATTTACCATGGAATTTGACCATTACGGTATTTATTAAAAAAAGTTAGTTATTTTCTTTTTAATCTTCAATATTTGCTGCCCATTTAATTGCCTGCCCTAAAGGAAAGGTAGATTTCTGTGCCATAAAGTTATCCAAAATTTACATTGTCAATAAAAATGTGCCGTCTTTTGCACTGTTGTTACTCCTTTTCTTCTCTGTGAATTAGTATACGGTGAAAAGCCAGTAAATTTTATCCAGTAATTTGAGAAGGAAGATGTTTAGCATCTGACGCACATACTGACCTTAACCTGGCAAACAATCTCAGAAATTAACACCGAAACCGAAAAATAAAACACAAATATGTAAAGTATTTATGATGAGACACAACGCCAGTGAGACTGGAATCTTGCACAAAGTTAGCCTGATATGAGCAAAATGAATTATACTATGATGTGCAAAAGATAAATTACTTTCAACAGAAAAGAATGGATTTCTTCATTAACTGTACGAGCAACAGGAGAAAATGATATACTACCTTGCAAGATAGAACAGACGTATTTGATAGTATCTGAAAATCTGTCATAGATTATACACAAAAACACTAATGACACTTTCAATGCATTAAAATAACAGGTTACATGTCGGGAGAGCTCAATCAGGATTTTACTGTTGTTACTCCTCTTGCCAGCCCAACAACTTGCCAGGATAACAAATACAACCTAATAAAATCATATTTGCTTGCTCAGATTCCTAGAACAAGTATGTTAGTCTTCTTTTAGACTTTTACTACATGATAACGACAATTCTTGTATCACAGCGATGACCGACAGGCAAAATTACTTCATGTGAAATGAAATTACATCATATAAAAGCTACATGAAAGCAGAACAGAACACACACACTTTGTGCTTTTGCATTCATCCATTCTAGAATGGGACGTGGTCTCCGGTACTCCAGCCTCACTACCATCTCAAGGTCGGCGGGAAAATTTCAGGCCATCCATATGAATTTTAAATTTCGGTTATACCAGGCTGCTTATTCTGTTTGTTTTCCCAGGGGCTACCGCAGGCTCTTCAGCTGCACTGGGGTCAAACCCTTAATCCCTTAGCTTTTATTTAACAATGAAAATAAGAATATTTGCAGGTCCTCACACTACCAAAGGGCCTACAGAAGACTGGGAGTGTAGCTCCACCGAGTCCCATAAATATTTATTTATTTTTAACTGCTGCAGCAGAACCTCAATTTGTAAGTATCGTTTATACAGTGCTTCAGGTGTCTCTAAATATTCCCACTATAGGCATTAAATAATAATAGCTAGAATAAAGTTTTTGTTGTGTAGGAATAACTATACTTTTGCATAGCGGAAGCAGGTGTCTCCCAGCAGTGGGTAACTCCAAGCAGCCAACCCACACTCTTGACCGAAGAGGTGCGTCAACTCTTCTTGGTTTTAAACGTTGGCTTGCATGTGCAAAACCAGACCTGTACAACCCCAGAAAGTCTCACATGTAGGGGAGAAATTGAGATCTCTTGCTTAAAAAATTAACAAGTCTGCTTGCTCACAAACTTATGTTCAAATGTTCAGGAGCTGATGGAGAGGACGTGCCATGTAAACAGGGAAATAGTTCAGGGCCCAGATTGAGATCACCCATTCGACACAAATTGAAGGTTTTCTAGTACTACTTTTTAAAAAAGCATTTCTACATAATTTACCCAGTTCCTGTGCTTAGTCCTGGGAACTTTCAACTCATTTGGGATACAGAACATATATGTTTTTTCTAGTGATATCATCACTGGGAAAACTTCTTGATTAGCCTGCAGCCTGACAGCTGAGTCTTGGTGCTTATTGCAGTCAAACAGCGGAGCAGCACAGCAACGCTCACAAATTCCTTCAGTGACAGAAATTCCCAGTTTTTTCATTAAAAATTTTCTTTCATACCATATGGGAAGCTCACTGACTGTGACCCTGGAGAAGGGGCAGTGAAAAAAAGCACAGGAGATGGAGTGCTAAATGTTGAAGGAGCTCAAAGAATGATACAGGATTCTGAAATCAAATGATCACATAGTAGAGGTGTAAGTTCACCCTTATTATACGGTAACAAAAAATAATAATGATAACCAGATACAAATATTTAACCACAGAACCACAGAATAACTGAGATCGGCAGGGACCTCTGGAGGTCATTACTGTCCAGCTCCCCTGCTCGCTGAGGGACACCTAGAGAAGGTTGCCCAGGACTATATCCAGGCTGCTTTTGAATTTCTCCAAGGAGAGAGATTTCACCACTTTTCTGGGCAACCCATTTGATTTCTCCATATAGATTTGTTGAATTTATTGACTTGTGAGAGATGTGTTACCCACAGCAAAAATCTTGTACTGGCCTGTGAAACTATGTCAACTCAGGTCCTGACATGGATTAGAAAACAAAGGCTACTGCTGGCTTGAGTCATTACTTGTGATTTTAACTACAGATAAAACTATCCATCAGGAAAAGAAAGACAGAAAGAGAGAGAGAAAGAGAGAGAGAGAGAGAAAGAGAGAGAAAGAGAGAGAGAAAGAGAGAAAGAGAGAGAGAAAGAGAGAAAGAGAGAGAGAAAGAGACAGAGAAAGAGACAGAGAAAGAGAGAGAGAAAGAAAAAGAAAGAGAAAGAGAGAAAGAGAGAAAGAGAGAAAGAGAGAAAGAGAGAAAGAGAGAAAGAGAGAAAGAGAGAAAGAGAGAAAGAGAGAAAGAGAGAAAGAGAGAAAGAAAGAGT